>ML778221.1:540384-571617 GCA_009831015.1 Picea engelmannii
TTTTATTATTTTCAAAATGAATCAACTTACAATCAAAGTCGAGACCGGCCACCGCTCCTTGATCCTGATCCTGGGCTCCTCCTCTTCTTTTGTCCTCCAACTTATTTGCGTTAATTCTCCTTAGGCTTGAGGAAAGGCTAAAGGGTTGGGACAAATGGATTTGGCAAATGGGAAGAGTTTCTTTGCTATAATTTTCCTCTTCCAAATAGTACCCCTACCCCTTCTTTTATAGGCTAGAAGGGGCTACGGTTTTGGACGAACTCTCGTCCATGCATGGCCGAGAGTTTCAATTAACTAACCCATAGATTTTTGTCCCATCAAAAAATTTCCTGTTTTTGTGCTTTGTTAGGTAAACACGGGCTGTAGTAGGTCTTCCAACGTTCACCCGCATGCAGTAGTGGTTTAGGGCACGTGTACCTTCACAAAAGAGGATTTTTAAATAGGTTGTTCAGCAGATGTTTTGGCAATGAAGGTATATGAGTTGGCCTGATTCCAGGTAAGCATGTGTGGTGCAATTTATGGTTATAACAGATGCCCCCTAATGTGTGAGGTCAGAAGAGCATCTGATGGTCGAAATACATTACCAATATTTTACCAATCCGTACTGATATGCTAAATGAGTGAGCCCAAGAATCAGGAATCAGGAAGTGCTGTCTATAAAAGAACAAATGTCTCACTGAGGCAGGCATACCCATGCTTAGGATAAAATAGAACCATGGATACCAATCAAATACACTGTAGATCCATGTCAAATAACTATAAAGAGTAGCCGCGAATAATACACAGTAGAGCTACATCTCGAAATTAGAAAGATATACATATAAAGTATCCATCTCCCAGAAGATGATTTGGCCTGATGGTTGTACTTCAGTGCTCGAGAAACAACTTCAAAATCTTCTAAACTCGATTAGGAGTGTAATATGAGTGTACAACTGCACTACCCAGAGGTCTTCGATGGATCGTCGGTTATGGACTTGATAATCTTGATGATCGGACTGAAGGCTTTAGTGATTTCGAACAAAGACTTGATTGGACGTTCAGGATGGCCGGGTATGCAGACAAGAAACATATTGCAGAGGGGATGACTCAGGCTTAGTGACAAAATTCCCTTGGACGATAGCACGACAAGTGATAAGACTCATGCAACATATCTGTTAATCATAAGTCTACGAAGTAGGAGGCAATGCAAACTCTCCATATGTCTGGAAGAGTAACCAAACTGTGGAGGACACAACTATATATAGCGAGAAAAATATTCCTAAGGTCATACTACATCCCATAGCTTGATGATCAAACAGACAGATGTGCTTCATCCAAGGGCGACTCATTATGCTGCCAATAAAGAAAATACTTTTCCCATCCTCTTTTTGGGGTATATTTGATTTTTTTGTTCTTTTTGATAATTTTTGAAAAAGAATAAAGGAATATTACGTTACAATGGAGGAACGAGTACTGCAAACATGCAAGCTCTAGGCACAAGGACAAGACTGATGTTCTAGGGAAATGATACTCAGGAAAAATCCTCCAGTGGCCAAAGGTGTTAAGACGCAGAAGAAAACTGTTACAAGGCTGATGAGTAAGGTATGCAAATGTGGTTGATAGAACACAATGGTAACATCCTTCGATGTAAGTTTAACGAGCCCAGAGAAGGTAAGCTCGGTGGTTTTTCATATTTAGAGAGTCTGAAAAAGCATAAAAGGAAACTCCATTGGGGTACCTTTTTCGACAATAGTCTAGTCGGTTTGAAAAAGGGGTAAACTAGCACCGATTAGATGTCAATTCAAAACCATTTTAACGAGTGTGAAAAGGACAAGATCACTCGGCGATTTTTTCACTTTTAAGGAGTCTGAAAAAAGCTTAACTATGGACTCCATCAAGAATGTTCTTCTAGACCATTTTAACGAGTGTGAAGGAATAAGGTCACTCGACGATCTTTTCAATTTTAGGGAGTCTGAAAAGAGCTTAACTATGGACTCCGTGGGGGTTTCTTTTTCGTAAATTTAGTCCCTCAGGCCGGAAAAATGAATAAAATTATACCTGAGGATACTCTTCTAAAGAATGGGAATTCAATAGAGTATTCCTTTGTTCGTACAGTTGTCCGTCTAGACCGAAAAAGGGGTAAACTACCACCGGACAGATGTGACTTCAAATTTCAGTTTAACGAGTGTGAAAGGCCACAAGATCGCTCGACAATCTTTTCATGTTTAGAGGGTTTGAAAAGGGCTTAAAAGGAGACCCGTTATGTTTTGGGAGTCCGGAGGGTAAGTCAAAGAGTGAAACAGACCCATACAAATGAGGCTCAAACTCATATTCAGGAAAGACTAGATGAACTCCCGAACCTACAATGTTGTTAGAAACGGCATGGACACTATAATGCAACCAGGACCTACCTAGGGCATCCATGTTTTGGTAAGCTCTACCACCAAGTTGCAACACTTCTAGAGCAGATATGATGGTTCCGTGTCACAACCGGATGGGATAGATCCTACATCATAAGAAAAAAGGAAACGAGATGCAAAAGCTGGGGTATAATGCTAACATATATGCTCAAGTTGATTTTTGAATTTTTTTTTTTATGGACCGTCAATATATTTTTTTTTATTTTTCGAAACTAAAAAAAAATGTCCCAAAACCTGATCAAATCCATCCCACATAACTCCTGGATCACTCTAAATGGTTTTTGGTATAAAGAAACTGATAAAAGGGCCCAAAAAAGTGACAACAAGAGGCCAAAAAGTCTATAAATAGAAGCTGCCAGCTCATTATCACCATTGCTGATTTGGAAATTGACTCTGGAGCCAAAAGACTCCCTTTGCCAAAGATCGTGATTTCGGGAGCTACAGTGGACGAAACAGAATTCTGCTTGGACCAAGTAAGTACAAACTCCCTTTCCTATCTATTCATTACTTCGAGAGAGAGTTTTGTTTTCAGTCCTCGGCTGACAACACGAGGACATCTGGCCACTTTCCCCGCAGTATGCAGATGGGCAGTGTTACTGCCGCGACAGGGTGGTGGAAGGATCGTGGAGGCCTTCAACGATGATTTTTTTGCTTGGATGTCATGACAGATCCCGGCTATTGAGGACTACCCATATGTGGGGATCGACTTCTCCAGAGATCCAGAGATACCAGTGCCTCCTGGTGAGGAGTGAGGAGAGATGGGTAAGTCTCCACCTATACCGTTTTTTTGTTTGCATATGTAATTTTTATGTCTTTTTTGATATATATATCATGTTTTTGTATACCAAAGTTTTTGATGGGTGATTGTTTATTGCATGCAGATGTGGGACCTGTGCGACCTGCTGACTATGCACAGAACAAGCGTCGCCCACGGCCAGAATCCGCAGCTGTCGCCGCTGGAGGAGCAGCAGTAGCAGGGAACCTCCCAGCAGGAGAGGCGGAGAGGGTCCTGAGGAGAATTGAGCAGAACTTTACTGCACTCACTCTCACAGTTCTGTTGGCAGCCAATTCAATTTTTCAATTGCCCTATAAGATGCCTACACCTTTGTCTTCTGAACTTCAAATTATCGTCGCATTTTCCAAATAAACGATAATTTTCATTCTTTGCGACATTTTCAAATTGGTCTCCATTTAGTTTTCACGACTGTAAGCGTGAAAAATCCTCTATCGTCACTCGAACTGTCATGATCTTTTATTGATATTTTGAATGCCACTTACCTTTGGATTATCATTAAGTGGCTAAGAGATTTTTGAACTGTCCCTATTGCCCATTCTCACTTTAATTGCGCAACTTGATTTTTATTTAATTGGAAAGGCATTGAGCATGTGAATTCATTGGTTATACTTATTTTTATGAATGGCATAGGGGTCATGGTTTACTTTGTTTTATATGATGTGATCCTTATGGTTATAGTTCTTGCCTTGTCGATTTTTTGCAAACGAGTGTCACAATGTTTAAACCTTTGATTAAAATGTTTGATTATGCAATGGCGCGTTGGTTACACATATGGGTTTGATTTCACATTTGAATATTCATGTTTTGAATGGCGCATTGGTATATCATTTATCGTTTGATTTTTGGGTCGGCTGAATAATATGATTTGAAATATGTTATGATTGTTTCAACAGAGGGTTAATACGTCGGTTGCACTTTGTCATTACTGTTGTGCATGGCGGTGAATAATCTCACCACCCTTTCACGCGCATATTGAATGCTTCCCCTTTGATCGTTCATAATGGTTAGACCGAATGGCTTTGCTCCTGTGTGTTGTTGTTTTCGACCCAACCCTTACCATGTGCTTGCACCATGGCTCCAGTCGTGAGGGCTGAACTGAATGGTAGCCAAGCAATGTTGATGTTCGATGGTGCCCGTGCTGACCTTGAGGAATTTGGGTGGCTCTCGTTCATACACAAATTTGATGGTTTTAACCTCAACGTTGCTAGGCAATTCGCATTGAACTATGATGGCTTTCGAGCCAAGGTCGGGGATGTTCAATTGCAAATTGACGAGCAATTTCTTAGTTTAGCTACAGGTTTACCTATCACTGGGCAGAGATGGTCCAAAAACTGCAAGGTAGAAGAAGTCCCTTGGAATTTGCTCTTTCAGTCGTGTAAGGTTAGCTCCTGTGACAAGGGTTTTCCCGTGACCATGCTGAAGCAGCGATGGCATGACTTGTTGATGATTATCAAGAAGTTCATCACCTGCGAGGGTCGGTATGGGTTTGTTTTCTTACACCACCTTCGTCTGATTATGATTTTTATGGGTTTTGAGCTTAATATGCCATACTGCTTGCACAGAAGCCTGTTCAAAATGTCTAATAAATATAAAAAGAACCAGGCTGATAGCAACCTCTTTCACTATGGGCTGGTTAAAATGATTGTTGTCTGTCACCTGGGGTTACACCGAGACTGTTGGGATAATTTTCTTGTGCGTAATAATTTTGTGGATTCAAATCCACCACAGGTTGACAAACCTGTGGTGACCGAAGCCAAAGCTATACCCTCGGTACCCTACAGTATCCTATTACCTAAAACCTTACCCGACTCACCTATCGACCTACCCCACTCTGTGACCAAGGATGTCGAATTTGTTAAGCCTGTGGAGAGGAAGCCCAAAGCCAAACCTATTGCGAATTCCAAAGGCAAAAATAATGCGTGGCTAATATCTCGAATGGCGAGGAATAAACCCAAACCCCCTGTCAATCCTGACCCGATTTTTTTGAGCGAGGACTCTGATTCAGAGGTTGAATGATTTTTGGCAAGTGAGTATCCCTATTCGGATGGCTTGTGTGCCAAACCCCCATATGAATTCGTGTCAAACTTACAACCTTGCTTGCAAAATGACTCAGATTACCCTGGCATTAAGATGCCATGTGAAACCCCCGGTCGTATATCTAAACCCTCTCCCGCTCTGTTGAAGTCTACTGTGCCACCCTGTGATCAGTGCGGCTCATGGTTGGAAAGGTATTATCTTGATGTGCCTATGCTACAGTCAAAGATTAAGTCTTTGGAGGACCAGGTTACACTGCTTACCCATCAAAAGGCTGAGTTGCAAGCCACTGATAAAAGACAAAGAACGACAGGCTCCATTCTATTCAAAAATGTGGAATCGGCTACAGCTGTGGTAAATTCTAAGCTGGCGTAATTGATAGCCTCGTCACACAGGTATGTGTAGTGATCAGGGGATCAAATTTGCTCAATTTTCAAAGTGCTCGGATTGAGACGAAAACAGTGCCATTGCGTCCGTCTCGTTTTCCTGATTCCAGAGGTATATTTATTTTCGCAAATGGAGTCCGTATGGAGGAGATATCGCGATTTTACCGTCAAGTCAAACAGGTCAAAATTTGGATGTTGACTGTACCTGTCCATACAGTCCGTACGGCCACGTGGCAGGCCGTACCATCATGCTGACGTGGCAAAGGAAGGGGTGGCGCATTGTTATTGGCTGGTGGTTGTCCAATCATGTGATGACACGTGTCAATGGTAGCCAATAAGGTGTGGACACGTGGTCCAACCTATTGGTGACACGTGTCCTTATAATATTGGTTCATATGTTTATATGTGTAAAAAAAAATATTGTTGGGTCCGCGGGGTTCGACCCAGGGACCTCCCCCATTGTAAAGTCTTAACACACACGCGCTAGCCAACTGTCCATCACTTGTTTCTTGTTTGAAAGGCGGGAAAGTATATATATAAGTTTGATGGTTGTGATATATGGATAGGGGGCGGGCCGGGGCATAAGCCCCGACCCACAATTTTATCTGCAAATGTAATATGACCCATATATTATATTGTTGGCGCGCGCATTCATATTTATATTGCAAAACACATTTGCATTGCAATATATATATTTGTAATGTATTGTGTTGTGTGGGGTTTGAACCCCCGACCCACGTTTTTACATTGGCGCGCATTTTTTAAATGGAAGTTTGAACGGTTGGACAGTTAAACTCCTTTTTGCGCCCAACCTTTGGTCTTATGGCCATGTGGCCCAGTGCCGAGATGGTTAGGGGCTGGAGGCGCCCTAACCATTCTACGGTTTGTACCAGTGCGCGGTTGCATACGGGACTGGGTTCTTTACGCTTAAATGAGCGTGTGTGCCAGGTTTGGAGAACAAGGGTGCAGAGTGTAGAACCAGAGACAACATAGTTGAAGGGGAGAACTTCAAAGGAGGCTATCTTCTTCAGTTTTCGACCGTTTCAGGTGCCGTCAGAGCCTAGACAGGGGTTTTGGGACGCTGCGGAGCCATTGGAGCAGTCATTTTGTTGATTTGAGCACTGTAAGACTTATTTTTAATCACTTTGAGAAACTTAATATAAAAGATCCATTTGGAGGCTGGACCAGGAGATGTAGCCCGGAGTGGGGTGAACTCCTTTATCAAGTTGCTGTGTTTATGTCTGATGTTCAATGATTTCTGATGTTGTCTATGTTTTATTTCTACATAAGTAATCCTTTAATATGTGTTGCAAATTGATCCTGTTGCATTAAACACATAACATTTCACTTGCAATTAATTTAATCAAGTTTATCAAGTCTTCGTCATATTTTTAGATCATGTAGTATCAATCATTTTTGTAAATAGTATGAGTTTATATAACAATTCAAGTTTGGTTTGAATAGCTCTGTTAAGCATTGATTGGTTTTGTTACATTGTATACTCAACCTTGCTTTGACTGAATGAAATTTTGTTTAGTTTCGATTAGATTTTAATCGATCCGATTTGATTTGATTTGGATTTGAGTTGTCTGATTTTAGCTAAAATGAATGCTCTGTCAATTGGAGTCGTTTGTATCTGTTATAGACACAAGTTGTTTCTCCTATTTCGATTTTGAACACGATCACATTCCGTTTTGATGTATATGCTTTGATTGGTAATAAGTGTGATACGGTTAACAGTTACGATTTTATGTCTATATGACTTTCGATCAACTCAATATACCGTTTGGATTGTTGTTAATATGATTTCACCCAAATTGTGAATGGATTAAATTCGTAACAGTTATGTGAAACCCAGCCGATTAATTCGTATTGGTTTTCTATAGATCGACCCTGTTATCAGTTGAATTTGTAATGAATATTCAGTTACAAGTTGATTTGTTAAACGGGATTGGATTCACGGTTATTCCATATTCAACTCAGTCACGATTTGTTTCTATTGTTACCCAGTTTACGATTATCACTTATGTCGACTTGGTGATGGTTGTGATCACTATCATTTGACCCTGTCTATTGACTGTATAACGCCCAGCGATTGAAATCTATGGCAAATTTTGATATTATGCTGTTATATTTACCCATGATCGTAACAGTCTTGCCATATTTGTATTTAATTAAAACGACATGAATCTTATGCTGCATTATTATAGACATAATGAATGGATTATGATGGTGTTGGATTACATCGTATCACACATGATATGACTCACTTTTAATTTCATTTGAATTGAAACAATCATGTTGTTGTTTGACCCGATTTTATGGAAACAATGAAATAGAGTATCCTTACCCCTGTTTTCGATTAAATCATTTTTTATTTTGTTTAATTTGAATAATAAAATCATTTGAATCATTAGTGATTCGTTTTCAATGTTTATTGAAAGAAGATTGGTTTGGATTATTTTAAAAAGATTTGATTTGATTTCTATCTGATCCTGTATGCTATTTTAGACTAGCTACATAATCAGATGATTCTGTAGCTAAGTCTGTAGAGTCAAATTTTTATTGTTTTTTTTAATGAAATATATTTCTAACTTGATATGTTTGGTCTATTGCAGATGAATTCGAAATTGCAGTGGATATGATGGGCAGTTAGGGGATATTTAAAAGATTTCACTTGTATTTTATTTTCCTAGTTTAGTCGATTTTGGGATATTTCCCAGATTATGTAAAACTGTTTTGATATTATCCACAGGGAGGTTTTACCCTGTGGAGAGATTTATATATACTTATGATTTTTGTAATAATGATATCCTCATTCAAGGGAGAACAAGGATAATGGAGTTTTAATACAGACTGAAGAAGAATTTGGTGTTTTGTCACAGCTTTAGCTTCTCATTATATCAATATTTTGTTTCATGTGGTGTATATCAATTTGTATCTGGTTAATGACTACTTTAGCTATCTTGATCATGTGAAAATGATATAATTTTAATCATTGTAATCCATATCTAGTTTCTTCCAAGTATATAAAATACATAACAATTGCTTAATTCAGTTTGTGAATGACAGGTTTATCTTCTTCATTGATTGAATTATCAAATATAAGTTTTTGCATAACAGGTTTCCCTTATTGCAGAGATTTATAGATCATAAGATTGTTATGATTTTTTATGTCTTGTTTTTCTTGTTAATAATTCAAAGAGCAGCGCAGCCTATTGTTTACGAGAAGCTTTTGGGATCAATCTGATGCGAGTTTCCTTCCTCTGACCAGCTTCAGAGTCATCACACACGGGACAAATTAGGAGTGCTTCCAGGTCATTTAGTCGCTTCTTTGTTTACTGTTCTTATTTGTAGTTTAAGTTAGATATAAGTTTAATTAGATTTATATTAGATTGTTTAATTTCAGTAAATATATTAGATCGTTTAATTTCAGCAAGTTTCATTTGTTTTTTCATAAAATATAAAAATTCAAAAAACATATCTTGCTGTCTTAGGGAAGAAAACACATGAGTTTTACAGGTTTTATTCAAATCTGCAAGTTGTGTATATTGTATATTTGTGAATAAGTAATATTACAACTAGTAATTAGATAGTTGATTTGAGTTATTATAATATTAATTAGTAGATTGTATAATCGAATAGTTAGAGTAATTTGTATTTAGCTTTAGTTTAATTTAGTAGTTTGTTTTAGTTAGATTAGTTAGTTTAGTTTCTTTTATTTTAGTTTGTTTTAGTTTGTTTTAGTTTTAGTTTGTTTTATTTGTTTTAGTTAGATTAGTTAGTTTAGATTAGTTTTCTCTTTGGTTCTCTTAAAGACCTTAGAGCGGCCAACGGAGCCGTTAAACTCATCAAGGTGGTTCATTCCAAATGGCTTGGGTTATTTAGACAACCCTGGACCGGTTCCACTCTCTCAATTGACGGACGAACAATTTCGCCCGTCAACAAATGGCGCTAGAAGGAGGGCCTGAACTTAATTAATGGCATGAGGCGGTCGCAAGACTCCTCCCCCCCCTAATCACTCACCTATAGTGACTAGAAGCCATTCACAAGATAATATTCCCCCTCAAACAACAACTACTTCGACCGAAGATCCGCAGATCATAGTTGAGCCAGCAACCCCTAATCCTACAGGTGGTGATACACAAGAGATCATCCGTCAATATCTTCTTAAAACACATAGTGCCTTAGCTCGTTTTAGGCAACCAAACCATCTGTGGGGTCAACCCTTAGACTTCTCTGATATCAGAGAACAGTTAGGTGATATTAACCTCACTGTGAATCCTTCAGATCCAAACACAAATCCTGTTGTAGGAGGATCTGGGATACCTCCTTCACCACCTCCCTCATCTCCTTCCTCTTCTGGAGGAGGTTCCTCTTCTGACGAAGGCAATTCACCTTCTCATCCTTCCACACCCACTACCCCAATGGAAAATCAGAACAACCCTGCTAGACCATGGTTGGATCAGGATGTTGTAGCTATACCTGGAGCCCAACACCCTTTACCCAAGCACCCAGAGAAATGGCTTCCTAAGTTAGATCCCGATTCAAAACAGATAGTTGAAGATCATATCAAAAAATTTATGCTAGCCATCAGACTCCGTAATGTTGAACATGAAGATGTTGTCTGTAGGTTGTTCCCTTACACTTTTGAGGGTAATGCATCCACTTGGTACTTTGCCCAACAACCCCATACCGTAATGTCTTGGGAAAAGTTTGAGTCATTCTTTTTGGAAAAATTCGGAGATGGTAAACCTCCAGAAGTCTTAGTCATGGATCTTTCGAGCTTAAAAATGAACCCAAAAGAAAAAGTTAAAGATTTCAATCAAAGATTCTTAACGCTTAAAAATCGAATCCCTGCAGATTCTATGTCTGCTGAGAGTCTTGTAATAGCTTACTACACTAAATCTCAACATCAAAGTATAGCTGTTTGGGTCAAACGTTCTAAAAAGGCCACATTATTAGAAGCCTTCGAAGAGGCTACTCAGATTGAAAAAGATATACTCAGCCTTAAGGACTCTTCTAGCAACGAAACTGAGACTGTTTCTTCTTCCAAAAAGAAGATTGAAATTCTCCCCAGACCTCCACAAAGCAAAACACAAACTGAAAACTCTGATTTGGAAAACTTAACCAAAGTTGTACAAAAATTGTCTAATCAAGTTATAGATTTAAAAAGTTCGACTGAAGAAGCTTCTTCAAGTAAAGGACCCTACAAACCTCCTTTATGAAAGCCTTTTCCAACCAATCGGCCTAATCCAAGCCCCGAAGGCTTGAACCTAGAAAGTTTGCAATATGCTCTTTAGACAATTCTAGAAGCCCAAGATAACTTGATGCCTCCTGATATCCCTCAAGAGGAAGTCGAGCAGGAAACCATTCAAGAAGAAGAGTCTTCTCCAAACATCTTTGGACACTTCTCAGATAGTATTTTTCAAGCCAACTTCGAGACTGTTCACCCTTACAACACTAGGAGTAAGACAACAAATAAACCTCTTGCCGAGAACACTACAACTTTACCTCCAAAGCCATCTAAATCAGTAGAAATGAAACAGAGTAATGTCAGCCCTAAATTAGATTATGATGTTGTTGAAGATCTTAAAAAATTAAGGGCTAACATTTCTATTTATGAGTTGTTGAAGTTCTTAAAAAATTAAGGGCTAACAAAAGATGTTGCAAAATATTTCAGAAAATGGCAAGAATGGTAATTCAAATGGTAACAAGGTTGTGCAAAGAAAAGTTCCGCAGAAGACTTCCACTAAAAATAATCCTGATCCTCAAGATAAAGGAAGCCTTCCTGTAACTCCTGTAAATAATGTAAATAATGTAAATAATGCAAATAATGTAGATAAAGTAGCATTATACAATGCGAGTAAGAAACCACAAGCTACTACTTTAAGTACTCGCAAGAATGTACCTCCTTTTCTTTTAACTTTCGAAATCTTCAACAGAAATGTGCATAATTGTATGGTTGACTCAGGGGCATCATCAAATGTGATGCCTTGGTTGGTCTGCCAAAATATTAACGCTGAAGTGGAACCATCTTCTTTGAAAATCATACAACTTGATCGAACAGATGTAAAAGCTATAGGTGAACTAAAAAATGTATTGATTAGATTATCGTCTAACCCAAAAGTTCATCAGGTTATCGATATAATTGTGGTGGAAATTCTAGAAGTGTATGGCCTATTTTTGAGCAGGGACTGGTCAGATCAGCTACATGGTTACTTCGCGATAGACTGGTCTCACTTATGGCTTCCAGAGAACGGTAAGCCCAACAAGATCAGAGTGAATCGTGAGCATTACCTAAAGTTCACGGTCACAGATTTGAATGACCCCAATGAACCATACACACCTCCGGCTGATTCACCTGAAGTCCAAGGGATGGACACCTACTTCGGAAATTTCATGGTTGAAGTTTCACCTATCATCAATCCAAAACAGTAGTCCGAGATCATAGCATACATGCAACCAACAGCTTCTATGCAACAGTCCCAAGAGCCCGATGGAAATCAAGTTTGGTCTTTATATTTTGACGGTTCCAAGTCTAAAGAAGGAGCTGGTGTTGGCTGTATCATTATCGATCCGGTAGGTAACAAGACATTATTGGCTTGTAGACTAGAATTTGAGTGTACGAATAATACTGTAGAATATGAGGCTTTACTGCAAGGTCTCAGAAAATATCTGGACATGAACATTCAAAATTTGGTTGTATTCGGTGATTCTGAAATAGTGGTTAGGCAGGTAAGAGATTCTATACACTGTCTTTCCCCGCATCTCAAAAGTTACCAGTCTGAGGTATGGAGTTTAATGGACAAATTTTCTGCTTTTAATATAAATTCCATTCCTAGATTAAATAATGCAAAAGCAGATCTACTAGCTAATGTTGCCTCTAAACTTCTTCCTGCAGAAGGCTTATCCCCAAACGCATTCTCCGTGGAGCTTTTGTTTCGACCATCTGTTCTAGACAATATCACAAACTGGAGAGTATTTGACGATGATCAGCAGATCATTAAGTTTTTTCATATGGAAGAAACCTTTCAGGGCGCAGTGATAGATGAACAAACGCACGACGACAATTTGCACGAATTTACGGTAATACCTAATCCGAAATCTCCTGAAGCTCTATCGGACATGGTAAATTTCGTACCCAAATCTATTGTTAGATCAGAAAAGTTTTATGATTTTGAAGATAAATTTAAAAAGACGGTCAATTGCAAAACCAATAGTTCCTCATTGTCTTATGAAAAAGTCAATTTAGGGACTAGTGAAAATACTCAGTGTATCAATTTGGGCTTGGGATGTTCTAAGTAAGAAAAAGATGCTTTTGTTAAATTATTTAAAGAATTTAAGGTTGTCTTTGCATGGACTTACAATGATCTTAAAACATTTGATCCTAATATTATACAGCATGTCATCCCGATGAAGCCCCAAACCTTACCCTTCCAACAAAAACTGAGGAAAATGCATCCTAAACTATAACCGACCATTCAAAAAGAATTGAATAAACTCCTAAGTGATAAAATAATTTTTCCTGTTAGACACACTCAATGGGTATCCAACCTCATCCCAGTTCGAAAGAAAAATGGGGAAATTCGACTTTGTGTCGATTTCCGAAACCTCAACAAAGCATCTGACAAAGATAATTATCCTGTCCCGTCCATGGAATAGATTCTTCAACAAGTATCTAGTTCCGAGAGGCTATCCTTACTAGATGGTTTCTCTGGATACAACCAAGTCTTGATGTCTCCGCCAGACCAACTAAAAACTACCTTCCGTACCCCATGGGGCACTTATGCTTATTGCAAAATGCCCTTTGGATTGATTAATGCCGGTGATACCTTTCAGAGAGCAATGGACATGGCTTTTAGAGGCTTAATCAATCACTCTGTTGTATTTTACTTAGATGATGTGACCGTTTACTCTAAAAACAAAGACGATCATCTAACTCACTTACGAGTCGTTCTGTTACGATGTCGTAAATACGACATCTCCTTGAACCCCAAGAAGTCCATCTTTGCAATAGAATAGGGTAAATTACTAGGATTCATTATGTCTAGTGATGGAATGATTATTTACCCCGAGAGGACTCAAGTCATCACTAAACTTCCTCCACCTACATCCAAAAAATCCATACAGTCTTTCCTAGGCCAGATTAATTTCGTGAGAAGATTTGTCCCCAGCTTCTCCGAAATGGTCAGGCCTCTCCAGAATCTGATTAAGAAAGACACCCAATATCATTGGGGACCCACAGAAAACCAAGATTTCAATGCTATAAAGAAGGCCATAATAGACGCTCCGTCTCTCATGAGCCCTGATTTCTCTCAATATTTTACACTCTATACTTTTGCCTCTGATCGTTCCTATGCCGCACTCCTAACTCAGAAGAATTCCGAGAACAACGAAGTACCCGTCGCTTTTATGAGCTTTGCTTTCAAAGGTGCTGAACTTAACTATCCAGTGGTTGATCGACAAGCCTACGTTGTTTTCAAAGAAGTTAAGCATTTCCAGTCCTATCTTTTGAAGACAAGGACGAAAGTCATTGTCCCCTACCCTGCCGTCAGGAACTTGTTAGTGCAAAAAGAGTTAGGAGAGAAAAGAGCCAACTGGGTCACCTCCTTACAGGAGTATGACTTAGAGATCACCCCAGCACATATCGTGAGAGGCCAAGGCTTGTGTAAGTTGGTTGTTGATTCAGAAATAGGACATCAAGAGGATAGTGATATGTCAGACCTAGAACAACGTGATCAAAGTTTGATTTGTTGTGCACAAAACCTCGTAAGTCCTTGGTACGACAATATTAGATTCTGCCTTTAACACGGATCAACACCCCATCACCTTGACCCTGCCAAAAGAAGAGCGTTGAGACTAAAGTCCGCCTCCTTTCATCTAGTTAACGGTATACTATTTCGTCAGAATTTCAATGGCGTACTGATGCGTTGTCTTGAAAAAGACGAAGAAGAAAAAGTCTTGCTTGAGTTGCATGCAGGATAAGATGGTGGTCACTTCAGTGCAGATACCACTACTCATAAGGTTTTAAGAGCCAGTTACTACTGGCCCATGCTTTTTAGGGACGCTCATTCTTTGTGTCGCAAATGTATCATTTGTCAGAAAGCATCAGGGCGATTGCGAAAACTAGCCTTTCCTTTGCAACCCCTTTCAGTCGATTCTCCTTTCCAGCAATGGGGCCTTGATATCATAGGTCCTATTAACCCTCCATCCTCACAACAACACAAGTATATTGTGACAGCCACTGATTATTTTACTCGATGGTTTGAAGCCGCCGCGCTAAGAACTCTTAACACAAGTCAAGTGATTTCTTTTCTAAACTCGAATATCATCACTCGTTTCGGTATCCCTGATTGTCTGGTCTTTGATAACGCTTCATACTTTTCTTCCCTAGAGATGAGTGAGTTCTCTTTGGAGAAAGGAATAAAGCTGAAGTATTCTACTAGTTACTACCCTTAGGGCAACGGCTTAGCAGAATCTACTAACAAGAACTTGATCAAAATGATCAAGAGAACCGTGGCTGAAAATCACAAGAACTGGCACAATGCATTACTGAACCCACTGTGGGCTGATATGGTAACACCCAAAGCCGCTATAGGTAACTCCCCCTTTTTTCTTATTTATGGCAGGGAATCCATACTGCCACCTCACATTCTTCTTCCTTTGCTTCAATTGTCGAAAAAAGTCCAAGAAGAAGATTGTCCCCCTTTAGAAAGACGTATTAACGCTTTGATGAAGTTAGAAGAAGTAAAGACTCAAGCTAAGCGCAAGTTAGACCAACATCAACAATTGATTAAAAGATGGTTCGATTCTAATTCTGCTTCTGATAGGAATTTTGAAGAAGGCGATCTCGTCTTAAAGTGGGACAAACCACACGAAGGAAAGGGTGAGCACACCAAGTTTCAAAATTTATGGTTTGGGCCATTTTTGATTGCTGAAAAGTTGGGTCCTAGTTCCTTTCGATTGCATAATCTTGAAGGGCAGATTGACACCTATCCGGTGAATGGCCAAGCCCTAAAAAGATACTTTGCTTGATTACTACCCCTGTATTTTTATGTAAATATTTCATTTTCGTTTGCATTTTCGTTTGTTTTCTATTTGGTTTTGATTTGAATTGATCAGTTTGTTTTTATGTGTTTGTTGAAAAGATATGAATACCTGTGCACTGAGCCATTCAGATAGAGACCATAGAAATTTTCTTCACTGAAATGACTTTTGAAAGTTTGTACAAACATCAATGATATATTCATGGAATTAATATTTATGTTGGAAAATTTTGTTGTTTGAAAGAAGTTACTAATTTCAATCTCTGAGCAAAGTTTTTTCGTGATCATCTATTATCTTTTTACATTGTCCCTTTTCCGTAAAGGAATGACTCAAAAAGATGTCTCCTTGTCATAGGAAGTGTTTTAGAAATAAAACATTTCTGGAGCTTAATAAAGGACAGTGTTAAAAAATTCTGATGAGGTCTAAAAAATATGTTAAGAAATCAAGATTATCAGCGTCACCCCGCTCAGCTATATATCTACAAAAGAAGACAAAATAAAAATATTAATAAGAGCCGTGGGAAGTGTTTGTAAACCCGTCGGGATACTAAACAGGTCCGCTAGCAGCGGGTAAATGCAAGCATGGCACCAAGACAACTTCACTGGGGTACTAAACAGGATTGCTGGCAGCGAAGCAATGTCAAGTACATGAAAATCTATGTTAATTTTTTTTTTATGAGAAACCTCTTTAATGTCCTTTATTCTGATCTAGAACTTCTTGACAGGATACAGATGTCTGAGTGGGTTAAATGGCAACCCTGTCGAGGCTATGGATGCCTGCTGGCAGCAGTGGCCATGCCAACAGTATTGAATATTTTATCATTAATATCATGACTTGCTGATCTTAAGACTGTTATTAGTTTTCATCTTTTAAAACATCGCTGGAAAAGATGGTAAATGATGATGTTTGTACAATTTTCTGATTCTTGTTTTTGAGTCAAAATTTTCTTTGCTGTTCTAATCTGAATTTTATTTCTTTTGACATAGATAACTGCTTCTCCCAGTGCGTCGCCATTGTTGGCAGCCAATTCAATTTTTCAATTTCCCTATAAGCTGCCTACACCTTTGTCTTCTGAACTTCAAATTATCATCGCATTTTGCAAATAAACGATAATTTTCATTCTTTGCGACATTTGCAAATTGTAATCCATTTAGTTTTCATGACTGTAAGCGTGAAAACTCCTCTATTGTCACTTGAACTGTCATGATCTTTTATTGATATTTTGAATGCCACTTACCTTTGGATTATCATTAAGTGGCTAAGAGATTTTTGAACTATCCCTATTGCCCATTCTCACTTTAATTGCACAACTTGATTTTTATTTAATTGGCAAGGCATTGAGCATGTGAATTCATTGGTTATACTTATTTTTATGAATGGCATAGGGGTCATGGTTTACTTTGTTTTATATGATGTGATCCTTATGGTTATAGTTCTTGCCTTGTCGATTTTTTGCAAACGAGTGTCACAATGTTTAAACCTTTGATTAAAATGTTTGATTATGCAATGGCGCGTTGGTTAAACAAATGGGTTTGATTTCACATTTGAATATTCATGTTTTGAATGGCGCATTGGTATATTGTTTATCATTTGATTTTTGGGTCGGCTGAATAATATGATTTGAAATATGTTATGATTGTTTCAATAGAGGGTTAATACGCCGGTTGTACTTTGTCATTACTGTTCTGCATGGCGGTGAATAATCCCACCACCCTCGCACGCGCATATTGAATGCTTCCCCTTTGATCGTTCATAGTGGTTAGACCGAATGGCTTTGCTCCTGTGTGTTGTTGTTTTTGACCCAACCCTTACCATGTGCTTGCACCATGGCTCCAGTCGTGAGGGCTAAACCGAATGGTAGCAAAGCTCTGTTGATGTTCAACGGTGCCCGTGCTAACCTTGAGGAATTTGGGTGGCTCTCGTTCATACAGAAATTTGATGGTTTTAACCTCGGCGTTGCTAGGCAATTCGCATTGACCTATGATGGCTTTCGAGCCAAGGTCAGGGATGTTCAATTGCAAATTGACGAGCAATTTCTCAGTTTAGCTACAGGTTTACCTATCACTGGGCAGAGATGGTACAAAAACTGCAAGGTAGAAGAAGTCCCTTGGACTTTGCTCTTTCAGTCGCATAAGGTTAGCTCCTGTGACAAGGGTTTTCCCGTGACCATGCTGAAGCAGCGATGGCATGAATTGTTGATGATTATCAAGCAGTTCATCACTTGCGAGGGTCAGTATGGGTTTGTTTTCTTACACCACCTTCGTCTGATTATGATTTTTATGGGTTTCGAGCTTAATATGCCATACTACTTGCACAGAAGCCTGTTCAAAATGTATAAGAAATATAAAAAGAACCAGGCTGATAACAACCTCTTTCACTATGGTCTCATTAAAATGATTGTTGTCTGTCACCTGGGGTTACACCGAGACTGTTGGGATAATTTTCTTGCGCGTAATAATTTTGTGGATTCAAATCCACCACAAGTTGACAAACCTATGGTGACCAAAGCCAAAGCTATACCCTCGGTACCCTAAAGTATCCTATTACCTAAATCCTTACCCGACTCACCTATCGACCTACCCCACTCTGTGACCAAGGATGTCGAATTTGTTAAGCCTGTGGAGAGGAAGCCCAAAGACAAACCTATTGCGAATTCCAAAGGCAAAAATAATGCACGGCTAATCTCTCGAATGGAGAGGAATAAACCCAAACCCCCTGTCAATCCTGACCCGATTGTGTTGAGTGAGGACTCTGATTCAGAGGTTGAACGATTTTTGGCAAGTGAGTATCCCTATTCGGACAGCTTGTGTGCCAAACCCCCATACGAATTCATGTCAAACTTACCACCTTGCTTGCAAAATGACTCAGATTACCCTGGCATTAAGATGCCATGTGAAACCCTCGGTCGTATATCTAAACCCTCTCCTGCTCTGTCGAAGTCTATTGTGCCACCCTGTGATTAGTGCGGCTCATGGTTGGAAAGGTATTATCTTGATGTGCCTATGCTATAGTCAAAGATTAAGTCTTTGGAGGACCAGGTTACACTTCTTACCCATCAAAAGGCTGAGTTGCAAGCCACTGATAAAAGACAAAGAACGACAGGCTCCATTCTATTCAAAAATGTGGAATCGGCTACAACTGTGGTAAATTCTAAGCTGGCGTAATTGATAACCTCATCACACAGGTATGTGTAGTATCAATCATTTTTGTAAATAGTATGAGTTTATATAACAATTCAAGTTTGGTTTGAATAGCTTTGTTCAGCATTGATTGGTTTTGTTACATTGTATACTCAGCCTTGCTTTGACTGAATGAAATTATGTTTAGTTTCGATTAGATTTTAATCGATCCGATTTGATTTGATTTGGATTTGAGTTGTCTGATTTTAGCTAAAATGAATGCTCTGTCAATTGGAGTCATTTGTATCTGTTATAGACACAAGCTGTCTCTCCTATTTAGATTTTGAACACGATCACATTCCGCTTTGATGTATATGCTTTGATTGGTAGTAAGTGTGATACGGTTAACATTTACGATTTTATGTCTATATGACTTTAGATCAACTCGATATACCATTTGGATTGTTGTTAATATGATTTCACCCAAATCGTGAATGGATTCAATTCGTAACAGTTATGTGAAACCCAGCCGATTAATTCGTATTGGTTTGCTGTAGATCGGCCCTGTTATCGGTTGAATTTGTAATGAATATTCAGTTACAAGTTGATTTGTTAAACAAGATTGGATTCACTGTTATTCCATATTCAACTCAGTCACGATTTGTTTCTATTGTTACCCAGTTTACGATTATCACTTATGTCGACTTGGTGATGGTTGTGATCGCTATCATTTGACCCTGTTTGTTGACTGTATAACGCCCAACGATTGAAATCTATGGCAAATTTTGATATTATGCTGTTATATTTACCCATGATCGTAACAGTCTTTCCATCTTTGTATTTAATTAAAATGACATGAGTCTTATGTTGCATTATTATAGCCATAACGAATAGATTATGATGGTGTTGGATTACATCGTATCACACACGATATGACTCAATTTTAATTTCATTTGAATTGAAACAGTCCTATTGTTGTTTGACCAAATTTTATGGCAACAATGAAACAGAGTATCCTTACCCCTGTTTTCGATTAAATCATTTTTGATTTTGTTTAATTTGAATAATAAAATCATTTGAATCATTAGTGATTCGTTTTCAATGTTTATTGAAAGAAGATTGGTTTGGATTATTTTAAAAAGATTTGATTTGATTTCTATCTGATCCTGTATGCTATTTTAGACTAGCTACAGAATCAGATGATTCTGTAGCTAAGTCTGTAGAGTCAAATTTTTATTGTTTTTTTTAATGAAATATCTTTCTAACTTGATATGTTTGGTCTATTGCAGATGAATTCGAAATTGCAGTGGATATGATGGGCAGTTAGGGGATATTTCAAAGATTTCACTTGCATTTTATTTTCCTAGTTTAGTTGATTTTGGGATATTTCCCAGATTATGTAAAACTGTTTTGATATTATCCACAGGGAGGTTTTACCCTGTGGAGAGACTTATATATACTTATGATTTTTGTAATAATTATATCCTCATTAAAGGGAGAACAAGGATAATGGAGTTTTAATATAGACTGAAGCAAAATTTGGTGTTTTGTCACAACTTTAGCTTCTCATTATATCAAATTTTGTTTCATGTGGTGTATATCAATTTGTATCTGGTTAATGACTACTTTAGCTATCTTAATCATGTGCAAATGATATAATTTTAATCATTGTAATCCATATCTGGTTTCTTCCAAGTATATAAAAGACATAACAATTGCTTAATTCAGTTTGTGAATGACAGGTTTATCTTCTTCATTGATTGAATTATCAAATATAAGTTTTTGCATAACAGGTTTCCCTTATTGCAGAGATTTATAGATCATAAGATTGTTATGATTTTTTATGTCCTTTTTGTCCTGTTAATAATTCAAAGAGAAGCGCAGCCTATTGTTTACGAGAAGCTTTTGGGATCAATCCGATGCGAGTTTCCTTCCTCCGACCAGCTTCAGAGTCATCACACACGGGACAAATTAGGAGCGCTTCCAGGTCATTTAGTCGCTTCTTTGTTTACTGTTCTTATTTGTAGTTTAAGTTAGATATAAGTTTAATTAGATTTATAATAGATTGTTTAATTTCAGTAAATATATTAGATCGTTTAATTTCAGTAAGTTTCATTTGTTTTTTCATAAAATATAAAAATTCAAAAAACATATCTTGCTATCTTAGGGCAGAAAACACATGAGTTTTACAGGTTTTATTCAAATCTGCAAGTTGTGTATATTGTATATTTGTGAATAAGTAATATTACAACTAGTAATTAGATAGTTGATTTGAGTTATTATAATATTAATTAGTAGATTGTATAATAGAATAGTTAGAGTAATTTGTATTTAGTTTTAGTTTAATTTAGTAGTTTGTTTTAGTTAGATTAGTTAGTTTAGTTTCTTTTATTTTAGTTAGTTTTAGTTAGTTTTAGTTTTAGTTTTTTTTATTTGTTTTAGTTAGATTAGTTAGTTTAGTTTCTTTTATTTTAGTTAGTTTTAGTTAGTTTTATTTGTTTTAGTTAGATTAGTTAGTTTAGATTAGTTTTCTCTTTGGTTCTCTTAAAGACCTTAGAGCGGCCAATAGAGCCGTTAAACTCGTCAGGGTGGTTCATTCCAAATGGCTTGGGTTATTTAGACACCCCGGACCTGTTCCACTCTCTCAATTGACGGATAGACAATTTCTCCCGTCAACAAGTTCCCATGGCAGAGATAGAGGACCTGCTGCCCTCCATGCAGACTCATGTTGTGGGGGCACCTCGGACATGGGTCCAATTATTTAGGCGTTTAGCCCAAGATGTACATGATTATAACAGGGACCATAGGCCCTGAGCATACACTAGAATTTTATGTGACACGAGCACTGATATGTATATATTTTTTGAGGGCATAAGCCCAGTGACTCGTTACTGTTCCCACTTGTGAGGCGCTTGTGCCCATCTATGTACTCTGAGGATTTTATGTTGTTTATATATGGTTTTTATCTATTTTTTGTGTCTTATGGATTATGTGTACAAAAATGTATTTACATGTTTATGTTCATGATCTTTTTATATGTGAGCAAGATGCCAATCTAAAATTTGATTAGCTAGAGTATCTATGATTTGATTTAGACTCCTAGGAACATGAAAATATGTGATATAATCAAAGTTGTGTTCCAAGAGACGTACCCTAAGGAATTGTCGGTGTAAAGTTGGGTCATGAACCCGGTATATTCTGTTTAGCTGTGACACAACCAGTTGAGCATCTAGATAGACCCGGAGACAAGAGATATACAATGACAAAGCGTCACGAAGAAACTCAATAACTGCACTATACTCAGTGACATTATTCGTGGTGTCACCTAAGCATATACCTCCGGAAGATAACAACTGACCCTGTGGTGTAAAGATTACCCAAGCTGTGGAGGCAAGCCTCCGCGTGTTTCAACTAGCACCGTCCGCATACCCAACGAACACCTCGGACTCACTTGACATCTTCCATATTGACGAAAGATAACATCAATGACACGTCCATAACACTTTTTAAAAGATATGTAAAAAAGTAATAGTACAAAGACTATACATATGTTACAAAAAGTTACCCACAGTGACCTCTCTATGAGTAATACTTCTTGAGGTAGAGCCCATTTCTAGGCTCCGCCAAAGCATTCCCTTCAAAATCGACCAAACGATAAGCGCCCTTTTTTAAAACCTCCTTAATAATGAAGGGTCCGAACCACATGGGTTTAAACTTTCCTGCCCCCAAGGGGTCCTTATCTTAGTCATAGACCAGGACAAGGTCGCCCTCAGAAAAAACTCGAGGACGAACGGAACTATCATATTGACACTTGACCTTATGTTTATGAGCCTAGTTTTCCAGGGCCGCATCGCGACGCTGTTCATCAAGCTGCTCAAGGTGTACTAACCGTTCTTCAAGTGGAGAAGTGTCTGGAAATAATTGTACTGCCAATTTCAAAGATGGGATTTGACATTCAATGGGAAAGACTGCCTCCAACCCGTAAAAGAGTTGGAAAGGTGAGAAACCGGTTGTAGTCTTAACTGATGTTCGGTAATCCCATAATGTTGAGTATAACATCAAATTCCAGTTTGACTTGGCTGAGTTGATAGTTCGCTGTAGAATCGTCTTAAGAGTTTTGTTTACAGCTTCCACCTGCCCATTGGCTTGGGGGTAGTAAGGTGATGAATGTTCTTGCCGTAACCCAAGCTTTGACGTTAACTCGGTCATCATTTGATTCTGAAAGTGACTGCCATGGTCAGTGAGAATCTCTCTCGCGATGCCGAACCTTGCTATAATATGGTTGAATAAGAGGAGAGCTGCAGTCTCTCCATCATCTTTAAACATTGGCATAGCTTCGAACCACTTAGTAAAGTAATCGATAGCTATTATGATATATCAGTCCCCCCTTGCTGACGGGCGGTTGCATGTAGTGTAATCAATCCCCCACTTCGTGAAGGGACCAACTGTGATGACAGGAAACATAGGAGCTGGATGTGCCCTCATCTTCCGAGAGAAGATTTGGCATGGATGGCACTTCTTGACCGACTCGATACAATCTTTGATAAGTGTGGGCCAGAAGTAACCTGCTCGTAAAATATTTTGGGTTGTTGCCAACCCAGATAAGTGACCACCACAAGCTCCTGTATGATAATCGTTGAGCACTATGACGGCCTCCTCATGAGTGAGACATCGACGCAAGATGCAGTCTACACCTCTCCGATACAATGTATCATTGAGTATGAGATAATTCTTAGCCTGATGGCGTATCCGTCAACACTCATCACAAGAAGCAGAGGTGGGGCACTTCAAAGTCTGGAGATAGATTAGTATATCTCTGTACCAGGGGTCTAACAATTCAACCAAAAACATATCCCCCCGGATAGGCGATTCCTCAGGCACAACGTCACCTGACTCAACCGAAAGTTCCGAAATAAGTTTTACGAAGACCAATGACTTCTTGGACTTTGCTGAAATGAAGTCTAAGTCAAATTCTTGGAGGATAACCATCCATCTACTGATTTTTCCACCGATAACTCATCGTTTCAACATGTACTGGAATGGATTCACTACTACAACGACGGTGGTCTTGCGAAATAAAACATAGTGACGGAACCGTTGAACAGCATGAACTGCTGCCAACGCAAGTTTTTCTAGATGGGAATAATTAAGTTTCGGTCCTATGAGGCCTCGACTCAGGTAATAGATCACGTATTCTGAAAACGAATCATCTTCCTGAACTAAAACCATGCCTATAGTTGACTCTGTGACAGCCATATATAATAGGAAATCCTTGTTATAATTAGGTGTCTATAGCAGAGGCGCGGTTATGAGGGCATGTTTTAATGTGTCGAAAGAGCGTTGAGTGGCCTTGTCCCAAAAAAAAGGAACATCTTTCTTAAGTAAATGCATAAATCCCTTGGTGATTTCGGCATAGTTGGCGATGAAGCATCGTAATAAGTTCGCCTTGCCTTGAAGACTTTGAATTTGTAAGATTATGCGTGGGAGGGACAACTGGATTATTGCCTCCACCTTAAGAGGATCCACCATGATCCCTGTTGTTGATACAATGAAACCTAACAAACGTCCTGACGTGACGCAAAAGCTACACTTGTTGGGATTCAAGCGAATCCTGAAGTAGCGACAACGTTCGAAGATTAGTCGGAGGTGCATAGGATGATCCTTTCGCTTGCGAGAGCATGATGCTAAATCATCTAGATAGGCCTCGACTATATGTTTGAGGTCGTGAAACGCAAAAGACATGGCCCGCTGAAAAGTGGCTCCAACATTCTTGAGGCCAAAAGGCATCTTATGATAGGCGAATGTACCCCACAGACAAATGAATGTCGTTTTGTGTTGGTCCTCAGGTTTAATTTGAATTTGATTATAGCTCGAAAAACCATCCATGAACGAAAAGGATTCACAACCGACACATTCATCAATGATCTGGTCAATGAATGGGGTTGGATAATTATCTTTTAGACATGCCTTGTTCAAATCATGGAAATCGATACATACATGAATCGTGCCTTGTTTTTTATCGACCGACACAGGGTTTGACACGCATTGAGTCAAATGGATAGGGTAAATGAACCCTGCCTTGAGAAATTTCTCAACCTCAATCTTAATGGTTGCTTCTTTCTTAGGATTAACTTGACAAAGTTTTTGTCGAACAAGCTTGGCATCAAGATACGTTGTGATTTCATGTCCAACTACTTTCGGATCGATACCTGGCATTTCCTCATAAGACCAGGCAAAAACGTCACGGAATTCTTTGAAAAGATCCATGTAAATTTGAATCTCTTCGGGGGAGCAATCTGCCCCGACGAAGACATTCTCCACGACGCCAGGGTTGCGGGAGATGTTGATAGGTATGGTTTCAGTGATAGTCAACATATTCCCCTCAGCATAAATTTCCTGTGTAGCTAAGAGGCTAATAGGACACGACTGATCTCCCGTCATGGTGATAGAGAATTCTCCTGCTTCAATTCGGTGTAACTCTGGGAGGAAATATGATCTGTGATGAAGATCGTCCCAAGGTTTGTCAAGAATAGTCATTGCTTCGATTACTGCTTCGTCAAAAGGAAAGACTAAGTCTAATGAATCAGTGGTAGCAAGAGAACCCTGAGCCCAAATAGGCTCTGGAAGTGGATCCAACTCTTGTGTGGGAGTCGGATCAGGGTTAGCTGAAGCTTGCTGGACTAAAGAGTACGCTACTTCAGTAGCCGAAAAGGGCATGGACATGCCGGAATTCCCTGTCTCATCCATCATGGCTGATGGGGAAGGAAGAATCCACGGATCCTCAAAGTAAGTCATGCGGAACGATGAAACGTGAAAGACCTCAGCCTTGTGGTGATTCGATATAAACTTGACATCATTAGGAGGAGGTGGGTAATCAAAGGTACCCATCAAGGATGGGCACAAACCAACTCCTATGTTAGCGACACCAGGCTGAGGATTATCAATCATGGGACCTGTGGATGCCCCCAAAGCTGGGTCAGGCCTAGAGAAGGACAATTGATCAATGGTCACTATCTGACCCTCGTGTGGAAACAACAAGACTCGAAAAACTGTAGCAACCACTGCTTGCATAGAATAAGTCCAACTCTGACCTAACAAGAGGTTATAGTTGAGGGGAGCATCGACTACCTCTACTTCAATGCACACGGTATTCCCTCCTAACTGCACAGAGAAAGAAGGAACGATGCCATGTGGTCGGAAAGAATGACCGTCGAATGCAGTGAGGAGAGTAGGTGATGGAGACAAAGCAGGCTGACCAATGGCTTTCCAACATGCTAATGACATAACGCAAGTCAAAGCTCCCTCGTCGACCATTGTGCAGAAGATATTCCATGTAAAAGTTTTCGTGCGATGAGCCACTACTATCTGAAACGCGACGTGGTAGGGTAGACGAGGTTTTAAGTCGGTCGTATCTAACATGATGGTACCTGGGTTACAAGTCTCAGTAGAGTCTAAAGAAGTCAACAAGGCTTTCCTCTGAGCAGGCCAGCTTTGGAGGACCTCCAAAGCGGACATCGCACAAGGGGTTTGTGATAAATATTCCACCACAGAGTAATTCTGGGCGACCCTTACGTTTGGGTTGTGAGAAGCTTTCTTAAATGCACCCTTTGGAATGTGTGTCATTGTTTCACCCAACGTCTTCTTGATCTGTAGAGGAAGAGATGGGATCTCACCTTCTTTACCCTTCTCAGAGGCGCTTGGTTTACTATAGTCGTGCACTCTAGTTGTTATTAAAGCATCACCCCTAACCATATATACATTCATGGATGAGGAATTGTTTGGGGGAGGACATGTTTCTTGCCTCCCCCCTTCGGCACTTGTAGAGGCTTGAGTTAAATTTTGCCCATGCTGAAAGGGATTAGTCAACACAGCTTGTTGTTGTTGTGTGACAAACTTCTGGGCCTTTGCAAGTCGAGGGCATAGATGGGTCAGGTGGTCTTCCGCACACAAGTTGCATGAATACCTCGCCTTCTATTTTTCTGTGGTGCCCTCGCCAGCATTATCAGTGGGTTTTTTCTCCCCCTTACCCTTCTTGCATTGTTTTTTCTTCCCTTCAGGCTGCTGGGTGGCCTTGGGGTTAGTCAACTGCATGGAGTGTACGTCTGACGTTTCGGTAGGAGGAGCAGCCAAAGAAATAGTCTGGATGGCTGTTGAGTGTTGTATAGATAATTGTTGCAATTGTTTTGTCAATTTCTCAGCGGGTTTGGTTTGTGCCGAACCAATGATACCATCGGCATGTGGTCCGACTCTCTGTCTAGTTTTATCTAGTATCAATCATGGTGCATCCAGTAGGATGTTGTATAATAAACCAGACTGAGAATAGATGAGCTCAAACTGTTGAGCCCTCATGATGGCATCTTCCTCGGAGAAAACCCCAGAAGTTGCGACGTCTATGGAAAATTGTGGGACTAAAGACTTAAGGAACCACTGAAGTAGGAATGCTGGTGGGACTTGTTCTTTGATTAGACTCTTTTGGCATCTCCACTCTCGGATATGATCAGAGATATGGTCCGTTTTTGTCTATTCGAAATTAGCAAGAAGCTCTGTGCCAGCGTCGTATCTCACAGGTAACTAGAAATGGTTAAGGAAGGCCATCGCCAGTTCGCCAAAAGAAGAGTATCGTGAGCGATCGAGCTCGATGTACCATTTCACGGTACTCCCGATAAGAGTGCGTTGAAAAAATCGCAACTGGACGGAGTCATCTTTCAATGAGTTAGATGAACACCAAAGATGGAAGGTAGTCACGTGATCACCTGGATCTTCATTAGGCTTGGCCTCGAACTTTGGAATGTCCGAAGGAAACTTCGTTGGCATAGGAGGCCAACGTGGATCGTGACAAATAGGATCATTTAACAACCTTGTTAAATCTGGCAAGTGTAACATCGCCAGGAATGGTAGTTTGGGTTGCTGCTGATAGCCTGGGAAAAAGGGTCTTGGAGTTTGACTGGAACCAGGTTGCCAGGAAAAGTTTGGCTGTTGGCCCGGATTCTGGTAGAAACCATGGCCCTGACCAGCGTAAGGATTTTGCATCTGTGGAGACATCATTGGTTGATTCCCCATAAAGGACATAGGATGTTGGGCATTCATCGTGTTTGACGGACTTTGGGAAGGATTACCCCATGCCGGTCCTGTTGGGAGAGGCATAGAAGTCTGTCCATATTTCCATTGACTGTGGAAAGAATTACCCCAGAACGGCATTCCAGAGGAGGGAACGGATCCTTTTCCTGAGCTCCAAGGTCCTGCTATATGTGCCCCCGACGCAGGAATAGTACCCTGCGCCGAAGTAGACTGTCCAAAGATGGGAGTGCCCCCAGATGGGAAAGCATTGGATGCGAAAGTGTTGTTACCAAATGTCCCGTTACAAACAAAGTGTGAAAAACCTACCGACAGAGTTTGCGCATGTGTTCCTTGACTCCCGACTCCAAATGAACTCGTGTGTGCAGGCTCCCCGGTGGACTGTTGATGCAGACCACCAAGCGAAGGGGACGAAGGAGAAAATCATTAAAAGGGATAGGAATGCCCCCAAGTTGACAATGCAGAGGAGTGTTAGAGATCCCTACCCCCAGACCCAAAGTCTGTAAAGTGAAGTGAGTGAGTGTAGGACTGGTACCCGAACTAGGCATACCGTATGAAAACGGAGGGTCTGTCGCACCAGGTGTGAAGGGAGTTATGGCCGCCACGTTAGATGGGGTTGGTCCACTGTGTGACGTAGTTGCGGCCGAGACCGTAGTGACTCAGACCAACGATGACAAGTTAGGAGATGCTTCTCCTGTGGTAGCAACTGTGGTGGGAATGGAAGAATTTCCAGAGGAAGTAACAACGTTTGGTTCCATAACTGTGTGAGGCACTGACATGCGTTCGTAAAATTGGATTGGTACAATGACCGATGGCCAAGTATCAGTGGTTGGGGTTTCAACCGAGCCAAGATTGGCGATTGATTCCTCCGGGAGTTGTTTGGGCACAATGTTTTGTAACCCGGTTGCTTCGAAAGACCCTTGTTGGTCTATCTTCCGCCTCAATGGTGGCGGGGGTGGCTCTAGTATAACCGGCGGCAGGCCCAGGAGCCTTCATGACCGACAAAGCTCGGGATCCTCCAATGTGTGAGAAGATCCAAGACACGCTAAGGTATTCTACACGATCAAACAGTAACACACACTAAAAAAAAATCCCCTAAGAGATAAGACAAGCAATCACTAACTATTTTGAAGAACAGTTACAACAACCAACACTAGAGAAACTTACCGGTGCAAGTGCAACTCCAAAATGGAAGAACCCTCTAGGTATACTCTGCAAAACGTGGCCCGATGTCTGTCCTAGGTACCGCGGTATACCCCCGTAGTCACCTGTGTATGTCCCTAAAAAGATTGGCAACTAGTTTTCCAGCACGCAAACAGTCACCAGGCGGGTACAGTCGATAGTCGGGTAGACCACAATGAGCAGGGTATCAAGCCCGAAACTTGTCAAGGGTATCGAGAGAAAATGGTCCGGAAGACAACTGAGGAACTCGAATGGATTCGAGACCCATGAATCCCCGTGGCAAATGAAAACGACGGAATCCCAAAACAAATCCTTGATATGTGTTCTCCACTACGCTTGGTCTGGCTTTGGAGGGGTTATCTCCGCTACCTTTCCTTACACGACCTCATGTTTATCCCCTGTGTTAGAGGGGGGTCCCAGATAACTTCCACGAAACTGGACTTCTACACTCTCTATCACAGACTCCAATGTTCGGTTTTGAGTGGCCTTGGAGAGTTTCCTCTCCAACCTAATCCAAGGCCCTAGTCCTGAACTAGTTTGTGAACCCTACAAACAAAAAAGTCTAATAGATTTTAAATTAGTGTTGCTTTTATGGTCTTTTTTACGTCACAAGGTATGAAGGTGAAACTGATGGTGTGTAAAGACTCAAAGAAAAAACGAATGAAAAATGCAGGAAACAAAAGACTTTTACTAAATGCAAAAATCAACAACTTTTCACAAAGAAAGACTTCTTTTTCTTTTCAATTTTTCTAAGATTTCATGCAGCAGACATAAAGGACTTTCGCTCGACTATGAGCTACTTATGCTCTAAATGTACTGCAAAAACTTATGAACAAAAGACTTCTTCCTAGCTATTGATGCAGAAACACAATCTTCAAACATAGAAGAAAATGAAAAAGAGATATATATTTTTTTTATTTAAGTGATAAATGAAGCAACAAAGGGAAAATGCCAACAAGAACAAAACCAAGAAAACAAAACAAAATTCTGGCTTAAAGCGCAGATCACAAAGAATAAAAGCAAAGACACACTATGGCAATCAAAAAGCACAAATTCTTTTGCTTGTCTAAAAACCATAAAACAATTTTGTTTTCCCTTTTTATCTTTTCTATCAACTATCAACTAAGAAAAAACAGGATAAGGGTAAGAGGCCCTAACCTACTGACTGTTCAACCCTGGGCTCAAACACCTGAGAGGAACACTTCTCACCACAGGAGGGGATGACTGCCCCACCTTGATTGAAAAGCAACCTATCAAAGCACGCCTCTGTCACTAAAACATCACGCGTTCAAACGCGTGCTGAGCTACAACAGAGTGTGTGTACTTGCGGGCTGCACTTTCATAGGCCACGTGTATGTATAAAATACCAGACAAAAATAAACACAGGCAACCCAGGCCAGGAAGAGGCCTCTGGTATTGATAACCAGGGTCTCTTGAAGGCTTGGATGCTTCTTCTTAACAAAAAAGAAAAATAATTGCAAAGAATAACAAAACACAATAAATAAAACTGAGACAAGACTGTGAACCAGCAAGACTCAGACAGGATCCAAAAATCCCCCTGAGAATCTAAAATTCTGACAGAGAAGAGGAGGATTGCCTCTCAAGCTTTCTGAGTCCTACACGCTACTGAAACCTCTACATCAAGCGTTCATATGCGGTCTATGGAAGGTTAGGGTGCGGGCACACGCGTGCAGGCCTTCTGCAGGCCGTGTGTACCTCTGTGTGTCCCAAAAATTGTCGTCAAGCAACAGTCAGGGAAAGCTACTATAAAGAACCAGTCTCCCTGCTAGCTCAGGCCTCACTGAAAAAGACAGGCAAAGAAACAGAAAATCTAATTTCTTAAAACTACCCAAAAACTCAACTAAATCCGGAAACCCTAAAGAGTATATCTCCCCAGTGGAGTCGCCAATTCTGTTGTTGGGAAATAATACCCTACGGACTAGCAAACTAGGGTCAGACTTGCATGCAGATTTTGACTGTAAAGAAATGACCTTTTAACCTACCACCCAAAACTTAAACCCCTCTTTCAAGACACATGCATGGAAAGGAACTACTAACCTTTTTACTGATGTTTGGTGTAGATCCTCCGTTGCACTTTGCCTGCTTCCTTGCACTGCTCCTTCCAAAGTTAACCTACAATCAAGACAAAACACTACGCATGCATGCTATTTTTCTACTTGAGGGTTAGAAAT
>ML778221.1:574230-592129 GCA_009831015.1 Picea engelmannii
AGATCCACTTTTCTCTCAACCTATTTCCCATTATTACAAAATATAATCCCTTCAAATCCTCACACATATCTCTCATATATCTTGGATAAGATATTCCAACCAAATCTCCATGATATTCTCCTTGGAATGGGCTTGAATTATCTTCTCAAATATTGAAATGGTGGAGGAAGTATTCGAGAAGTCCTTTTGAATTAATCCTTCTCATATTCCTACACATTACAAAGCTCACACATTTTTGAGATATATATGAAAACATGTCAATTTTCTAACACTTAATCACAAATTCCTTTTAAATACTAAAATGAATTGTTAATGTTTAAGCCATTATTACAGTTATTTTCATTTGAATAGATAACAGAAACATAAGACAAGATCACTGAGAAATACACAATCACAAGAGACACAACATTTATCCTAGGAAACCCTCTAGGGGAAGAAAACCTAGCAAAACTTCCTTATTATAGATAGCCAATACAATGCCAAGAGATAACTTAATCTAATACAAAAGATCCTCTCCAAAATATGCACCACTCTCTCTTCTTCTTCTCTAACTGTAATTATGAAACTTGTCTCTCAAATGAGCAAGTGAGTTGTGTCTAAGTGAGGTGCTAGCCTCCTTATTTATACAAGACTGGCACATGTGAAGTGTCTCTTCACTGGCAGGGCCGACTTCTCCAAATGGGTGGTTATAACCACCTTTATTATATTCCGGGGCCTCTTGATATATTATGGGGCCAACTTCTTCTTTTTCCTTTTACAATTACATTATGACCAATCCACAAAAGGGGATTTGGTCCTTTTACAATAGCCGACATGATTAATCCACAATGGGGATTGGTCCAATGATTAATATATCAAATAATAATAAAAATACACTTTGCAATTACATTATTTTAACACTCCCCCTTAACAAGAAGAGCATTCTTCAACAGCATCAGGCGAGAGAGAGAGGCCTTTATCATCAAAAAAATCAAGTGGGTGAGAGGACAACATCATCAATATCATCTTGGAACACTGAATAGCGTATCTATAAATCATCGAAAGTTTTCTTCATTGGAAACATCGTCATTCTCAAAGGAATGCAATCATCATCTACATCAATATGTATTAGTATAAAACTAATACATCATCATCATCACAACACGAGGCTGGCTCATCATAATACATGACTGGCTTTACGTCATAGTTTTCAAGTAGGAAGCTCAGTACTCATCTTTCTTTACGTCACAACAATCAAGCTGGAAGAAAGATACTAGACTGGCTTTATGTCACAACTTCTCAAGATGGAAGCACAATAATAGTCTCATCTCAATGTCTTGCTTTACGTCACAACACTTAAGAGGGAAGCAAGATACTAGACTGGCTTTAAGTCACAACTGTCAAGCCGGAATCACAATACTACTCTCATCACATCGTCTTTCTTTACTTCACAACCATCAGGTTGGAAGCAAGATACTAGACTGGGTTTACATCAAAGCTATCAAGATGAAAGAACAGTACTAGTCTCATATCATCGTCTTGATTTATGTCATAGCAATAAATATGGAAGCAAGATACTCGTCCTGCTTTACATCACAACAATCAAGCTAGAAGCAGGATACTAGACTGGCTTTACGTCGCAACTGTCAAGTCAGAAGCACAGTTCTAGTCTCATCACATTGTCCTGATTTACGTCATAGTTGTTAAGTTGGAAGAAATATGCTCGTCCTTCTTTACATCACAACAATCAAGATGGAAGCATGATACTAGACTGGCTTTATGTCATAGCTATCCAGATAGAAGCACAGTACTAGTCACATCAGATCATCTTGCTTTACGTCACAACCATCAGGTCAGAAGTAAGGTACTCGTTCTTCTTTACGTCACAACCATCAGGTCAGAAGCAGGATACTAGATTGGATTTATGTCACAGCTATCCATCCGGAAGAACAATACTAGTCACATCACATCATCTTGATTTACATCAAAACCATCAGGTCAGAAGCAAGAGATGTCTCATCACAACAACTACTCCCCCTTTCAAGGAAGGTCCTTTTGAACTATACCAAGCTTATATTGAAAGTGCTCAAACTTTACACGAGATAGAGGCTTGGTCAATACATCAGCAACCCATTCATCCGTGCTAATGTATTGGAGCTTTAAGGCTCTTGTCTGCACCATGTCACGGATGTAATGATATCGGATCTCTATGTGCTTCAACCTATCATGGAATACATGATTCTTTGTCATCTTTATGCAGCTCTGGTTGTCACATAGGATCGTGGTTTCTTCCATCTCTAGGTCAAATAGGATGGTCAACAACTTTCGAAGCCATATATCTTCGCAGCTGGCAGAACATGCAACAATGTATTCTTCTTCTGCTATGTTGAGAGCAATGCTGGATTTCTTCCTGCTCTACCATGAGATCATGGCTGATACCAAACTGAAACAACATCCTGAAGTTATTTTCCTATCAGAAACACTTCCTTCCCAATCTGCATCAGTATATCCACTCAATGTGAAATCATGATCTCCATCATAGCTGAGACCACAATATATTGTACCCTTAAGGTACCTCATCAACTGTTTTGCAGCCACTAGGTGAACATGTCTGGGTTCTACTAGAAACTGACTCAAGGTGTTCATGGAAAAACAAATGTCTGGTCTGGTGTTCGTTAGGTACATCAACGATCAAATAATTTGTCTGTACAACGTGGCATCAATCAATTCTGATGAAGTGTCAACCAACAGCTTCAGCTTCGCTTCCATGGGTGTATTCATGGACTTTCATTCCAACATGTCGAATCTCTTCAGGATTTCGACTGCATCCTTCCCTTAGTTAAGGAAGATCCTCTCTAGGCTCTGCCATACCTCAAGACCTAAGAAATAATGCATTAGGCCAAGGTCTTTCATTTCAAATTCTGAGGCAAGTCTCTTCTTACATTCAGTGATGAGAATTTCTTCTCCAGTTAAGAATAAGTCATCCACATATACTAGTAATATTACTGGCTCATCATTCATAACCTTGAAGTAGAGGTTAGAGTCTTCTTTACTCTTGGTAAAGCCTAAGCTCGTCAAGAAACTGTCTATACAACCATACCAAGCTCTAGGATCTTGCTTCAATCCGTATAAGGATTTATTTAATCTGCAGACATGAGACTTCCTGTATTCAACCTCAAATCCTTGAGGTTTCTCTATATACACTTCCTCTTCGATGACACCATTTAGGAAAGATGTCTTCACATCCATCTGGTGTAACTTCCACTTTATCTTAGCTGCAAGAGCTATGATGGTTTTGATCGAAGTGTATGTGGCTACAGGAGAAAATGTCTCTTCATAGTCAATGTCTTATGTTAGCACATACTCATGTATGGGGTATTTTCCTAAAAAGAAGTGTACCCTTGGGCGAAAAGAGAGGTTTGGAAAACCCATTAATACCAAAGTTTAAAAGGTGGGCACGTCATTTTAACGAGTAGGAAGATTTGGACGGTCAAGATTTTCCCACCTAGATCTGCGACCAAAGTTTCATTCCAGAGCCCCCTCGTCGTTCTATCTTTAACGGAGGGGGGGGGTCTGGAATTGGGTGCGCATGTCTCAACGATCAAGATTGGGATGCCTAGATCAATGAAACGTAATCGATTCCAGACCCCCTTTTCCATTCTTCCTTTAATAAGGGGGGGGGGGTCCAAAATGGAGTGGTATTGTCGTGTGGCCCCCTTCCTATCATGTTGCCTTCTATGCCGTCTTCTCCCCTACCATGTATTCCCCACTTGTCCGCATGACATGGCCCACTTCCTTTCGCTCCTCCTCATCCTCCAACATCTGTCCCGCCCCCCTTTCCATGTCAAACATACCAAATCATTCCCGCCTAACCTTCATTCGTGCACCATCATGCACCCCAGTCTTCGCAACAACTTCCATGCCTTATCCATTATACTGTTCAGTCGATCCAGGTGGCACCATGAGAAGACCTCCACGTCCTAAAGGGAAAAAGTTGATCAGGGCAGCTCCTGCTCCCAAGGAAGTAGTTATTGAAGTTGTTGGGGGTGGTTAGACATCATCTCTGCTATAAATGGAAAGTCTGGCAAGGGATTAAAGGCATGTCGATTCTTCCACAGGGTTGTTAGGAGTCTGATTGCGTCTGTCATAAGTGCATGATCGTTCAGAGTCTGCATGCACAAACTGGCAGTAGACATGCAAACGCAATGCTTTTAATGTGATGTCTCTTTTTTTCTGTTGTTGTTTTGCTGTGAGTATATGTAGGCAATTTTTCCATTTTTGTAAGGGTTGATGGTTGAGCAAGGCTCCTGATTGTAAAGTTTGATGAATCACTGGTTGCTCTGGTCATGTATTAGCATTTGAGATTTCTTGTCTTATGAATGTTAGCCTCTTTCCATCTCTCTGTTTACACTGTGTTAGAACAACTCAGAATTGGAGGATCCAGTTGAGTTGCACTGTTATAGGATGATGTAGGTTGAATCACTGTAATAGTTGCACTATTTCTAATAAGTTCTTGTATTTTCTCAACGCTGAATGATTTGGAATTGGAAGATCCAGTCGAATCACCTTTCAGTTCTTTTGAGACTCTGAACCAAGAAGATCTTGTATTCTGATTTTTTCTTCCTCAAGTTGTTGAAAGGCCTGATGCCCAAGGTAGTATTGCTCACTCCTCCTACTAAGTCTTCCATCTCCTCATTTTATAATCAACCCACTGACGGAAGTTAGATTAAGACCTCTTCTGTTTTACATACCAGGCCTGATTTTCTGAGTTCAAGCGATACCTTCCTGGGTCTCTATCCATTCGACCACCCCATTAAATTATTTGTGGCATAAACTGATGGGCATTGGACTCTTCTTCTACCGCAATCCAGGAGTGACTTATGATGCTAACATTTCTGGCGTCGTTTCCGGAGACGAAGTTGAATATCTTCCCCGGGATTGAACGAAAACGATTAGCTGATTCTAAAGGTGCATCAGATATAATAACTATTGAGATTGCTATTGTGCACCTAGCGACTCTACTCACACAACTCTATTGGGTGACTCCATTGATGCGAACCCAAAAGTGACTCCATTGTTTCAACCGTGGCTTCTAGAGGCAGACATACAAGGTCTACTCCTCAGTTGTCATTAGCGACACCTAAAGCTTGTTAATGTTTATGCCATTATTATAGTTCTTTGCATTTCATAAGATAAGAGCATAATAAGAACAAGATCACTGAGAAATACACATTCACAAGAGACACAACATTTATCCTGGGAAACCCTCTAGGGGAAGAAAACCCAGCAAAAACTTCCTTATCATAAATGGCTTATACAATGTTCAAGAGATAACTCAAACCAATACAGAAAGTCCTCCCCAAGAGATGCACCACCCTTCTTCTCCTCTCTTCAACTTCCAATTGCAGCTTGCCTCATAAGAGAATGAGAAAGTGAAGTGTGTCTTAGAAGTGAGGCGCTAGCCTCTTATTTATATCAATCTGGCATGTGTGAAGAGTCACCATTTGGCAGGGCCGACCTCTCACTCTAGGTGGGTAAACCCACCTTTAATTAATTCTAGCCCTTCCATTATAACTGTTGGGGCCAACTTCTTATTCTGCACTTTGTAATTGTCCGATGACCAATCCGCAAAAGGGGATTTGATCCTTATACAATTACCGACATGATTAATCCTGAATGGGGATTAATCCAATAACAATAATAATAATAATGACATGATTAATCCTCAATGGGGATTTAATCCAATAATAATAATGACATGATCAATCCACAATGGGGATTTAATCCAATAACAAAATAATAATAAGAATGCTCTTCGCAGTTACATTATTTTAACAAAGCAGACCCAGAGAAGATTATCAAAAAGGGAAATTCCTCTAGAAGAGGTACTTCTACTGCTAAACCAGGTATTTATGATGATTTTCATGACTTTATAGAAACTCCAACACCTTCATCTCATCCTGTTTATTTACCTTCTATTGGAGTTTCCAGTAGTCTAAATTTTTGGAGTGTTCCTGCTGAGTTTTCTCCTCTTGATCTTGAATTGGTAGGAGAAACCCTTGTCACTCTCCTCTCCCCCGAGGTGGTACCTTGGTTCAGACCCAACACCTCTGAATATTTGCCTACCCCGAGTTTTACCACCCCTTCTCCTATTACTATTGTTGTTGAAGAAAGAGAGACTTCTATTCCTTTTAGCTTGCCAGCTTGTTCTCCAAATTTTCTGTTGATTCCCTCCCATCCTGTCAGCTTAGTTCCTGTCTTTCTGATTCAAGCCTCCTCTACTCCCAGTTCTCCTACACCTATTGTTCCTATGGAAGGTGATAATCCCCCTCTAAACATAATGGATGCCATAGTGGCTGCTGGATATTCCCCCTTAATCCTACCTCAACCTATGAATCCTCTCCCTACTGGAGATTACCTGAAATATATGCCTAAATTCACTGGGGAAGAGGACATAACTGCAAAAGAGCACCTTGCTGCATTTTACAGCTACGTAGACAACCTGAACATAAAAAACAAAGATGTCTGGATGAGATTCTTCATCCAGAGCCTTGATGGTGAGGTAAGGAAATGGTTTAGGGGATTGGCCCCCAGATCTATTGCTAGGATTGAAGCTCTAGATAATGCGTTCCTGAGGCAATGGGGAGATAAAAAAGATTTCATGTATTACATGACAGAGTTTGGGTCTTTGAAGAAAAAGGATGGAGAGTCTATCTCTAACTTCTCCAAAAGATTCAATAAGATGTATTATAAGATCCCTGCTGAGATAAAACCCACAGAAGCCTCTGCTAAAATCTCTTATGCTAATGCATTCGACCCTGCCTTCTTCCTTCTATTGAGAGAGAGAAGAGATACCTCCCTAGTTCAAATGCAATATGCGGCCATAGAGGTGGAATCTAATGTATTTTTAGTTGACAGACTAAGAAATAAGACCGATGTAGATAGGAGAAAGGGAAGATTTGAAGCCTCGACTTTTGGTTCCTCTATGCATCACCCTCAAATGGATGAATTTACCAAGATAGTGAAGTCTTTGTCTGCTGAGATGGAGAAAATGAAGGTGGAGGGGAAGCAAACATACATAAATCCTCAGAATACCGAAAACAGATGGAATTTCAGGAGGCCAAATAATAATGCTCCCCAGATTATGCAAAGGGACTAGAGGGGAAGAGATAGAGAAGATCAGGAGATTCAAGCCCCTCTTCAAAATAATTTTGTAGCTAATGATGAAGAAGGGGAAATATATGGTCTTGATCATGAAATCCACTGCTTCAGAGATACTTCTCCTTTTCCTCATCTTACACAATCAACATATGAGGAGTCTCTCATGGACAGTCAACTAAATGAGCTGAGCAAGGGAGACAAGGCTAGCAGCAGCTAGAACAAGTATAACCTAAGATCCAAGAAGAAGACAGGAGAACATGATGTTCCTGAACAACTCATTAGAATGGAGAAACCTTCTAGTGAAATAGAAGACAACACCAAAGGTAAGAAGGCCCAACCCCTCTCTCCAATGCTCAAGATTCATGTTCTTGAAGTAAGGGAAATCCCAAAGCTCGCATCCTCTTTTAACTTTGAGCATGAAATTCAAAAAATTAGGATCCCTATGCCCCTCTCTGAACTGATCAAACATGAAGTGTTCAAAAAATGCCTCTCTGAATTATTACAGTCTGAAATCTCATGCCATCCCACAGACTCAATCAATTTGCAAGATGAAAAGCCTGCAATCATCCTAGGTCCTATGGTAGAAGACATAAATGATTCATCCCCTCCCTTCTACACATCCTCGAACATACATGACAAGGTGTTGCACAACTGTTTGATGGATTAAGGGGCTTCCCACAACCTCATGCCCAAAGATGTCATGGAAGAATTAGGACTAGAAGTCACCAGAGCCTATCATGACCTCTATTCCTTTGACTCCAGGAAATTTCAATGTCTAGGAGTCATCAAAGATCTGGTTGTGACCTTGTTTCAGTTTCCCATGAAAAGTGTGGTCATGGACATTGTAGTGGATGATGTTCCCCCCAATTTTGGTATGTTGTTGTCAATATCCTGGATAAAAATACTTTGGGGAACCCTGCAAATGGACCTAACTTATGCTACTATTCCAGTGTTTGGGGGGGAACATAGGAGACTGTACAGAGAAGCCCAGTTGGCCTACATAACCAGTGACGAAGCCAATCCTACCAACCATCCTATCTTTTCTCTTGACACTGATTTAGGCTCCAGTTTACTACAACTCACTAACGCTCCCGAGCCTCTTAGAAAACTCAAAAAGAAGCCCACTACTTCTCATGAAATTTCTCCCCCCATCACCTCTGTCTGGAAAATGTTCTTTGATGGAGCCTCTTCCAGGGAAGGCGTTGGTGCCGGAGTGTTTTTTGTGTCACCTTCTCAGGAAACCATATCTCTGTCATACAAGCTAGAGTTTGAGACAACCAACAATGTGGCAGAATATGAAGCTCTTGTTTTAGGTTTAAGGGCTGCAAAGGAAATGGGGATTCAAGAGGTAGCAGTATTCGGAGATGCAGAATTGATAGTCCAGTAGATCAGAAACGCTTATCAGGCCAAACATCCTCAACTCAAGAGTTACAGAAATGAGGTATGGGACCTAATCGACAGTTTCTTCTCAGCATTTAACATTTCATTCGTTCCACGAGAGAAGAACACAGTGGTTGATTCTCTGGCTACATCAACAAGCAGTTTCAAAGTGCCCCTGCCACCAAAATTCAGATATGATGTAGAAGTAAAATACAGGCCCTCCATACCCAACAATGTCAAACATTGGAAGGTGTTTGAGGATGATCTCGAGATCAAAAGATTCTTGGAAACTGTTGAAGAATTTTCAGCGCTGCATATTGATCAAGACCCTATTTCCGAAGCTAAGCTTGCTGATGGTAATTTTTTGAGTAAGATTGCAGATCGTGACATTGTGCAGTTGCCCAACAATCATATTCCAAAGGGACTAGTTCCTTTGGAAAGGATTTTTGATAGAAATGATGTGGCATTAAAAGAGAAAATCTTAGATGATGATGCTGATACAACTCAGTGTAACATTGGCACTGAGAATGAACCCAGGTTTGTCAAATTGTCAAGAAGCCTGACAAAGGAGCAGAGGGATGAATATGCTAGATTATTGAGGGAGTTTGTGGATGTTTTTGCCTGGACCTATGGAGACCTCAAAACTTATGACACTTCTGTCACTAAGCATAAAATCCCATTGAAAAACGAGGCAAATCCATTTAGGTAGAAACTAAGATAGATCAATCCTATGTTGCTGCCTATCATGGAGAGAGAGGTTAAAAAGATGCTACATGCCTAGGTCATCGTGCCATTCAGATATTCAGAGTGGGTGGCCAACTTGGTCCCTGTAAGGAAGAAAGATGTAGAAATCAGGCTTTGTGTGGATTTTAGAAACCTGAATAGGAGCTCAAGGAAAGACAATTACCCCCTGCCAAAGATGGAACATATATTGCAGAGGGTGACAGGATCATCCAGGATTTCCATGATTGATGGCTTCTTTGGCTACAATCAAATCTCTGTTCTTCCTGGGGATAGAGAGAAGACAACGTTTACCACTCCATGGGGTACATTCATGTATGCTAAATATCCCTTTGGATTGATGAATGCGGAGGAAACTTTCCAGCGAGCCATGGACATAGCTTTCATTGGGGAAAGGGATAAGTTTGTGGTCATAAATCTGGATGACATTACAATCTTTTCCAAATCCAATAAAGAACATTGTTGTCATCTCAAGAAGATTTTTCTAAAATGCAGGAGTTTCGGACTTTCATTGAATCTCAAAAAATCTGTGTTCGCCATGAAGGAGGGAACGTTACTGGGCCACATAGTATCAACAGTGGGAGTCAAAATTGATCCTAGCAGAGTAGAGGCAATTCAAGCCTTGTCAATCCCAAGATCCAGGAAAGAAGTCTAGTCGTTCCTTGGAAAAATTAATTTCCTAAGGAGGGTTGTTTCTAACTTTGATGAAATGGTAAAACTTATAACAAGCATGTTAAAAAAGGGAAATGAAGTAAGATGGAATTCTGAGGCTCGAAATTCCTTTAAGAAGATAAAGAAATCCTTGACTGAAGCTCTTGTTCTTATCAGTCCCGATTACTCAAATAATTTCCTTATTTTCTCCTTTACCTCATCTCACACAGTGGCTATTGCTTTACTACAAAAAAACGATGTCGGGTTGGAGAAACCTATTGCCTATTTTAGAATAGCATTAAGGGATGCTGAGATAAGGTACGACATCATGGAGAAGCAGGCATATTCCCTGGTGAAAGCTTTCAAATCTTTTAGAGTCTATGTCCTACAGTAAAAAATCAATGCCTATGTTCCTTTAGCTGTTGTAAAGGACAATCTTATTCAGCCTGATATAGACGGGAGGAGGAGTAAACGGATAGCCAAGATCCTTGAGTTTGACATGGAGATAAGGCCTACCAAATTGATCAAAGGTCAAGGTTTAGCCAAGCTGTTGGATGAAGAAAATTGCAAAGCTTTGGGGGTAAGTTTCATTAATTAATGCTCAAAAAATCAGTAGAATCAACTGTTTGATGCAGACCCTCAAGCGGAGCCCCCATTGGCATGATGTCCTTGGTACAAGGATGTCATATATTTTTTGCAAGAGTTGCGGCCTCCTGATGGCCTGCAAAGGAATAAGGAAAGAGATCTAAATCTCAAAGTAGTCAAATACTGCCTTGTTGATCGAGTTTTATATTGGAAAGACCCCCTGGGGATGCTTTTAAAATGTATGAATCTACAAGAGGCTCAAAGGATCATTGTTGAATTTCATGATAGCCTATGTGGAGGGCACCACTTCTGGAAAACCATGGCATACAAAATCCTCAAGGCTGGGTACTACTGGCCCACCTTATTTACTGATGTCTGCAGAAAGGTCAAAGCCTACATCAAATGATAAAGATTCTCAGGAAAGAAACAACTCAAATCTCTTCCTTTAAAACTTGTGGTGGTTTCAGGACCTTTCCAGTAGTGGGGCCTATACTTTATTGGGGAGATCCACCCTGCCTCCAGTGGACAACACAAATGGATCTTGACTGCCATAGATTTCTTTACCAAGTGGATAGAAGCCATCCCCACAAGGAGTGCTTCCCATAAGGTAATCATTGGGTTCCTGGAGGATATCATCAAAAGATTCGGCTGCCCAAGCAAGATTGTTACTGATAACATAACATCTTTCAAAATCTGGACCAGGGGTCAAATTTTAGCTCAAAAATCAACGTTCTTGGAATTGCCTCAAAACGAAAGTGAGCGTAGCCCTCATTGTCATGAACCCAACACAAATTGTTTCGTCTCAAATGAACATCGAGAGCGAGAGATATCGCGATCTGTTCGAATCGTCAAACATGTAAAAAAAAGGACGATGACTGTGTAGTCTGTACAATCCGTACGGATGCTGACGTGGCATGTCCGTACGATGACATGGTAGAGCTGAATGGAAGAGGTATGACCGTTGATGTGGCAGTTTCGGATTGACAGATTTGGGCGAATCATTTGTTGACACGTGGCATTTAATTGGCGAATGGTATGGTGCCACGTGGCCCAGTCATGGGCTTCCACATGGCACCCTGGTATTGGCTGTTGGTTGTTGTGTTAAAATTGTATGGGGTCCATGGGGGTCGAGCCCCAGACCTCCCTTTGGCTCCGCGCTTTGGTAGAGTGTGGTATACCACTAGCCCACACGTTGTTTCTTATTAACATTATGGTTTTAAATATATTTCAAATCGATTTATGTAACCGTTGGCGCAGGGGTCTGGGCTGGCGCTTAGCCCCAGCCCTTGGTCACACTATTATTGCATATGCCCATAATATCCAACATTGTGCGCGTGTGGGATTTGTGTTGAGGTTTAAGCCACAGTTCTATTGTGTGGTATGTGACCACAACCAGAGAGCGCGGGGGCATTTTACAAAGGTTAGCCCCGATTCTATTGTGTTTCACATATGACCTGCCACCATATGCACGCGAAATTTTTATGGTTTTGGTTTGAACGGTTATGCAACAATATACTGCCACTTGTCATCGTTTTATTTTCCTTGTAAACGAAGCCCCCTTTTGTTATAGTGTGTGGTCTTATGGTGACCGCATATGGCCAATGGCTTGGCGGTTGGGGGTTTTAGTTCCACTTACTGTTCGACGGTTTGCACCATTTTGCAATTGTGTGCATGTGCTTGGTTTAAACATGAATTTTGAGCGTGTTCTTGGTTCAAGCACACAAAGGTGTGTTTTGGCGAACCAGATCCAGCAAGCTTGAAGGAAGAGGATGGAAGGAGGCCCATCTTTCTCATTTTTTGGCCAATTGAGGTGCCGTAAAATCCCAGCTAGGGGTTTTTGGACATCCTAAATCCATTGGCACTATTATCAAGGCCATTTGAAGACTTCTTTTGTAGGTTTTTAGCCATTGAAGTTTCAGCATGCTCCAGGGAGCTTGAATCCCTCATTGATTGAGGACATGTTTTGGTGAACCTGTTGACACTCGAAACTGAAATGGGTTGCAGCAAATCAATCCTGAGGCAACCTCAAACCACTTTGGATTGGGAGCTTCCCCTTCCAACGTGAGAGGGATCTCTCGAACAATGTCACAATAGGAATTTAAGTAGCGTGAAAAAGGTGGGCAGATTTATGGGTAAATGATGGTCTTAGATTTTTGGAGTTTGGGTGTTAAACCAGGGAAAAGGTCCTTTGGGCATGGAGTCAAATGAAAACCCAGAGAAAGAGACAATATCAGAGATCAAATAACTTGTGGAAAGTGAGGCAAAGTGAGTCTATATTTCGGCGCTTTGATAAATCATGAGGCGGTAGGGGGAAGAAAAAGGAAAGGTCGACGTAGCAAAGGATACATATAGAGTTCTGAAAATGCAGATTGGTCTTACACAGCTCATAGCTGGTGTATAGGAAAGGCAATAAAAAATTACAGAAAACCCAAATCCTTGCGTTATAGTAGTGGTCGTACTAAAGTATAACTAAGCCCATCGGTTAAAAGAAAACAAATTGTGATGCAGTCGTGATGGATTAAGGAAGACATAAAGATATGGTAAAGACAATTTCAGCTGTGAGTAAGGAAACACATAAATGAAATCCAAACAGTTTTAACACAGCTGAAAGAGAAGAAAAACATGTTGAAAGAAATCGACCATGATGAATCTCACAGTCGCAAATAACAGATCTTCTTTATTACTCCAATCTGGTTTTACAAGAAACTCAGTCATTACAATGAAACTCTCTTGACAGAGGTTTTTCTCCCAGTATACGCTCATGCGCCCCCTGGTGTTACATCTATCATTCTTTTAAAGGAGAAAAAATCTAAACAAAACTCTTCGTGTTCTTGGCAATGTGAACCGGTTCATCTTCCTGGCATTTGCGACTGCCAGATGTTCTGCAGTTACAAATATTGGTGTGCGCTGGAAAAAAATCATTCAGGTATAGATGAAATGAATTAATAGAAAGCTCTAAATGATGTAAATCGATTTCCTCTTCATCTGCACTTATATTTATCTCTTTAATATCGATGCCTTTGCCTGAACTTGGTGCATCTTTACCCCCAATGCATACCAGAAAGATGTTGTTTCTATCCCTTTCTTGTGTGCCTATTACTCCAGCAAATTTGTATGCTTCTAAGATATCATTGCTTGAATAAATCAAACCAGCAGTCCTGCTATCTCCATCAGCCCGACCTTGGGCCAGTGAACCAATGGCTTCTGAAAGGAAACTGTTTACTGTCTCCAAAGCCATTGCAAAGGCACTCACCCACTTTTGAATTTCCACAGAATTATCATAAATACCAGCATCTTGACACTGTCGAGAAGCTTCAAGAAAGAAATGATGTTGGGCTTGCCTCTCAGGCAAAAATCTTCTCAGTCCACCTTTTGATCCAGCACCATTGGGGCCAAGAAAAAGGGCAATTCCCCCTTACCGTAGCGAAAGCTCGGTCAGAAGTTGCTTCAACATCAAGTTCCTTTGTTGCTACTAATCAACACTGCTATGACCAGTCCATGAAGGAGCACCACCTCCCATAGCAGTAATAGCTTGTGCATAGTATTGCAGTGCTAATGACAAATTACCTTGCCGTATATAAAGAACCACAGTGTCTAATTATGCTTGCAATCTCTGAAACAACATCCATTACTCCAAGCTTGTGCCCACTACCAACACCCATTGAGAAGACTCCATGATCTGCAAGTGAAATAGAAATATGTATAGCATCTATATTATACTACTATCTTCTTTTGTGAGGTGTTGAACAACTAACTGCAACTGACCACTCAAAAGAAACACATAGGGGTAAACCAATGGGTCTTTCCCATTCTTAGTATAGTATGCAGGCTCAAATTTGTTCAAGTAATTTCGAAGATCTTCTAAACTGTATGATGACAGGCCATCACGCCCTACTGATAAAGATGAAGATGCACCACCAATGTCATGGACAACATCTAGTTTGAACCACAAGAAATCTTCAATAGTATTGAACGTCATTGGAAGGTTTCTAAGAAACCGGTCAATTTGTTGTCGGTTACCAGAGAAAATAGAGTACAGTAGCAACTTATGTTTTTCATACCAAGCTCTCCCCGCTCGATCCCCCATTCTTAACATGCGTTCACATTCTTCTGCAACAACAGATGCAGTTCCATGTGAAACGACGCCTCCACTAGAAATCCACTCAGCAAGCTGTGGGGACAACATTTGGCTTACTCTGGAAGTCCTTGCTACAGACCTGGCTTCATCATAATAACCAGTTCTCAAGAAAAATTATATCTGTTTCCATGTCATGTCCACTAGATGTTGTCTACGTCCATCTTGTGCATCGAAGTCTAATACACCATAATCCCTTAGATGAACCTGTAAAAAGGCTCGAACCTGTTGTAAATTTCCAGTAGAACCTTCAAGAGCTGCATGGTGTTGGCGTTATTATTGTCATTAGAAGACCTAATTATCGAGCAGAGCGATGTGGATGCATTTCGTATAATGCTCGGTCGCCACGTCCCACTGTTTGTCTCTGAAGCAGCCGTTTCTCCTCTCCCTCGCCTGAATGGTAACGTCTTTGTCATCATTACCAATGGTAATGCCACCAATGGTCTCCCCTAAAATTCTGGCTGAATTGTCAGTCTGAAGGAGCGACGTTACATAAAACAAATGTCCTACCATTCTGCGACATTCTCGTCATCTGCAGAGCTGCAGTTTTCATTTCCTTTCTTTTCGCCGGGCAATTCTTGTCCATCTGTTTCCACGGCCATGAACATGAGAGAAAATACTCCAAAGAGTGTCCCTGGGTTTAACTTATGTCTTTGATGGCGGCATGGGTGTTGGAATTCTTCTTAGTTTAAGCATGGGCACTAATGCTACATAGGTGTCTTTGCCTGCGATTGGTCTTGCCACAACGTTTCCAGTGCGCTCCTGCCCACCTCCAAATACTTTAAATATTTCATTGGAATCCAACAAGGAAGGGAAGAGAAGGGACACTTGTACCAGCGAATCCATATTAGATTAGGTGAGTGCACCATCCTCAAAATGTATTCCATGTCACCGTCTTCAACGTCAAGCAGACCGACACCATGAAAATGATGACGTGTACTGAACATTTTATTGAGAGGCTCCATCACTCGGTTTCTCAACAACTCTGGCATCTTTGAGACAAATCATTTTGCGTCGAGGGATAAAGGATGAGCACGATAAAAAGGATTAACATCATAAGTATGATTAGGACGAAAATGTGTAGTAGGAGCCACCATAATTCCTCACAGTGTTGTTGGTACCTGTGCATTATGTGATTGCTGTAAAAAATCATCAATGTTCTATGCTGAACAACAAACACGAAGAGACAATTGCAAATTGGAATCCTTCTCAATATCTCTTCCCATATCTCTGAGATGATCGTGCATATGTATATTATTTTCGCTGTCCAACTCCACGAGGCACTTATTGTGTAAATTTTGAAATCTATGACAACCTTCCCAGCGTGATCCATCCTGGATCAAATGCTAAATTCCTTTCCTTCTTCCTTGGCAAAACAGAAGTGTTGCAGGCTATTTGGCAACCCACTGGAAAGTCCGATGGCTCCTCTTGCATAATCACTCGTCTTGAGAAATGAATTTCCATCGTTGCCACTGCCAAAATGAAACTTATCCACTGTTTGAAAGTGATCCTTAACCCTCGATAGCTCTGAACTGTCATCTTCTTGGAGGTCTGGTCTGCCACTTCCATAGATTCTCCCTAATGCAGTTAACGTACACCCGTAACTCCACCGAGAACTGCTAAATGGATATACATTCTGAGATGGGGCACTATCGCTTGCTTCAGGAACCCGAGGCTTGTTTTCTGTTCCTTTTTAACTTTATCCTCAATTCCCTTACTCTGACGAGGTATGATCCTCTTGCTTGTGTCATTGGCATCCTCAATGGCATCTTCTTGACCTTCTCTTATTGGATTGTTTCTTTTCGATGACATCATGTTTGTGTTCTGATTCTTTTGGATATCCACAATTGGATGTGCATCGATAATATGCATCTTTGGAAGTAATTCTTGGATCTTCTCTTGATATTGTTTTTCTTCACATATAGGATTCCTATGTAAATTTAGGTTACTTAATTCGTGCAGACTGCCAAGAACCTGTATATCTGACCATTGGCGTAGATAATTATGTCCCAAGTCCAAGATTTGAAGCATGCCATTTTGTTCCAACTCTAGTGGGAGACTCAGAAATTATCTTTGCAGTCAAGAAACTCCATGGCTAGACCATAATGGTAAAATGTAGAAGACTCTGGTACTTCTTTAGTTAATATATATTCACCTTCCGACATTGCTCATATAACCATCCCTAAACGCCTCTAATTTCGTTGGTTTGATCGTTCTTGAACCTTGGGCAGCACAATTGATTTTGATATCTGTTACAACATTGGCTCCAACTAGGGATGGTGCTTTCCTAAAATTGACAAGAACCGTAGACCAAGTGCCTCCATCCATTTGGCTTCTCGAAATCATCGAATCTGGAACTCTGTCACTTTACTTGCATCTCAGCGGAACGAAAAACTGCTTATTCGTCCTTTGGGCTATGGAGTCATAATGCTTTATGTCAAAACCATACTGGATTCAAAACTGAACTGAAAACATATTGAAAAGCATCGATGTAATCTAATGCTTGAAATCAAGCTTATTTATATATATCATCTACATCTAACTACTAAAAGATTTCCAGAATCAAATGATATGAAAATGCCAGTGAAGCCAATCCAATAATTGTCTTCTCATTTGAAAATTTTTTACACTTTCTTCGAGCAGGCTGAAAAAAGAAATTGACAATCCCCATCCAACCTGTTGGTGATCATGGATTTTCAAACCTTTCATTAATTCTTGTGACCAAACATTCATGACATAGCATACTCCTCCATTAAATGAATCTAAAAGCTCAACAAAAGGGTCTTGGAAAAACATATCATACTGAGGTTTTAAAACATCCATGACTGCTCTATGTTCTGATTCATGATGCTCAGGATCATTAAACATGGCAACCATATATTTTTCATGAAACAAGGCAAAGTCTACAATTTGATATTCTAGCAGGAAATCATCATAAATAGGTTCACTAACTTCCTGTAAAATTCCATGAAATACCTCACTGTCGCCATTTAAAAACATATTTACATCTTCTTCTTGAGTAAGTTCACAAGATCTAGCATCTTCATGAGCCGACTCTTCCTCATACTGATCATTTTCATCAACTCGAGAAATTTCTATTGTTTCTTCCTCCTCCTCAAGGGGGCTTGTATCACAACAATCTTCAAAAAGGATTTCAGCAGAATATATCCTCTTACAATGTTGATGAAAAAGTGTGTGAAAGCATCTCAATGAAGGAATACTGGAATGGGGTAAGGATTTATACCAGAGTCTAGCATCATTTTCCAA
>ML778222.1:0-28433 GCA_009831015.1 Picea engelmannii
TAAGGTTAAAAGATCATTAATTGTGCCCATTGTCAATAGGTGTAAATTTAGAAAAGTAGAAAAACCATTAAATATCAAAATTAAATTATAATTTAATGATTCATAATAAATAAAAATATTTAATTAAAAATAATTTTTAGATTTCATAATTAGAAAATAATCAACTTAAACAGATTTGAAATTTAATAATTTAAAAAGATGAAAGTTAATCTTTTAACTCTTGAGCAGTTGAAGCATAACACAACAAGATTAAGTGGCAAATAGAACACAACAACAATCACACACAAAAAAAACTTACTTGGTAAAACCTTTTAAAATGAAATATCCAGTGGGTAATGATAATGGGTATTCTTATTGATGAAGGGAAAAAAACTTACTTGGTAAAACCTTTTAAAATGAAATATCCAGTGGGTAATGATAATGGGTATTCTTATTGATGAAGGGAGAAATATAATAGCCAAACACAAGCTTGCAAATCTCACACTTATCCCGCACTGCCTACGAGCATGCATAGATATATAGCATGGTCAAACAATTACACCTCAATTACATCTATCCATATTATATTTTTAGTTGATTTGGTTCAGCTAAAATTATTCATCCATGTCCCAAAAATCATGCGAAATTAGTTGACACATTTCAACAATCTCCTCCTTGATAACAATTTACCTCATATATCATGTTCAAATTTATTCATCACCTTTTGTGCAAACCAAGAGCAGGGATGATTTTAAGTATGGAAATTTATTTTTAAATGTAGAAACCTTGGAGAGTTTTACTAATCCTTCAAATGGAAACTATAAATGTTTGGCAAATTTTTTGTAAAAACATTCAAATTTCTAAGGATTTTATATAGTTAGTATAAATTTTTGGCGATTTTTAAGGTAAAATAATTTTATCCTATAAAATTTGGGCTCTACTGGTTATGTGAACATGTGTGCACGATTTGCTCCTGTATGGACTATTCTGCCTCCATCGATAACCTGTCTTACAAAACGATGCATTGTCCCATTTTGATACATTGGACTGTTAGTCAAACACACAACGCTTCGACCACCATAGAACACCTCATCATGTACTTGTCCAAACTTACCCAATAGATCCTTGCATTCATATGAGACATAACCTGAGGTAGGTATCTTATTTTCCATGTCTTTCGAATCAACATAACTATAGACTAAATCATGCAACCATTGTAGGGGATACTTGTGCTTCCATGCTTCTAAGATACCAAAGCACCCATTTCCATGCTCTTAACCTGGTTTTGCCATGTGTCTATTGACAACACCAACTGCATGTGAAATACTAACCATTTCATCACATACATCAAAATTCCGACTAGCATACTATACTCGAAACATATAACCATTTTCTTCTTCATTAGTCAGGACATAAACATGAAGAAAACTTACAATGGAAAGCCAAAGGGATTTTACCAGTTTCACATTATTCATATCTCGAATTTCTTGAGTATTTTCACCACATACTTATGTTATGATAACCAAAGCTTACCATCTTTCCTATCTCCATGTATTTCCATGCCCAAGATTTGTTTCGTTGCTCCTAGATCCTTCATATCAAACGTCCTAACCAATTGAGCCAACCTGTTGATCTCAAACAAGTTTTTGCTTACAACAAGCATAACATTTAACAACAAGATAATAAATATAATATAAACACAATGGTTATACTCAGTTCTTGTAAAATTTAGCTCACCATGAAGGAATCAAACATCTTGTACCATTTTCCTGGCATGCTTCAGGCTATACAATGATTACTGAGTTTGCAAACAAATCTTTTGTTGCGATCATGAACTAACCTTTCTAGTTGTTCCACATACATCTCCTTATCCAAAAACTCCATGTAAAACAATTTTAACATCTCCCTGTACTAACTCAAGATTAGGTAACACACCTAGTGCTAACACAACATGAATTGAAACAATATTTTAACAACTGGTGAGAACCAAAACACGTGCTTTGACCTAAAACACAAATTTAACTCATTAACTCTTTCACCGAGTCAAGGTTAACCCAACATACATGCCCCCCACGTCTTCAATCTACCTAAATCTGTGTCTAGACTTTTCATAGGTGACCCAATAAACCAGTGGTATGCATGCCTATCCAAGTCTTATAGACATATGCCCATTTACATGCAATCAATAATTTTTACAACTCCAAGGTAAATACATTTTTTTTTCTTTCACGGTGACTCAACCATCACCGTTATTTTTGTTTCCTCCTCTCCAACAATGTTAAACAAAGATTCATCTGCCAAACACAAACGACTGGTACTGAGGGCTCTTGCATCCAGATCTTCCCAGTCCTCATCTGTCATGCTTGCTGGTTTCTTTGTCTTTCCCACCAATCCCTTTTCCAATCCTTGTTGTATGAGCAGATCCTGCATCTTGAAGTTATTTTTGTCATTGAATTTCTCCACCTCAAATTTTGAACTCTACACTTTTTCCATTAACAAAAAACCGACCAAAACTATAGCTTTTAAAACCAAACTTTTTAATATATAGGAATAAACTTATACTTCAAGATTGAAATGAAAAATATTAGTTAAAATGTTTAAAAGAAAAAGAAAAAAAATTTAATATATATTTATACCTCAAAACCTTTTACCAAAATAAAAAGGATCCACCTCTTAAACAAACAAGTGCAACAGAGATGCGTATATTGCCTCTGAATTATTGCAAGATAGTTGTTTGTCAATTATCTGTCGTCTTAGCCTTCCTGAATGCTTCATCATTCTCGCAACCATAATGCTATTGTGGCTCTTGCTACTGAACACTGAATCCCACACAACCCAACACAAAATTGAATCTTTGAACTCGAGTGGGATGTGGAGCGTGTAGGTAGACGAGTGGAAGTTGAAGGAATCTACCAAATATCAAATATTAAATGTATAATTAATTTAAATTCTCTATTCATGTGAAGGATCCCATCAGACTTCAATCTTATCAATCAATCAAATATTAACAAATAGATTATTTTATATATTAAAAAAAATCTGTGTTATTCACATTAGATATCTTACGAAAAAATTTCAGTCAACTTAACTAATATACCAGAAGAACAAACACTATATACGAGGCAGTATAGTAACAATATATATTTAATGTGTATACATTTCAATAAAAATATATATTTACATCGAAGTCATTCTCTAGGGGGAGGTTTCTCTTGCCTTTCGTCGATTGTCCACAACGAATCACTAATTTCCACGTATGCATGTTTTTCCATTGAATCAACAAGTGCCATGTGCATTCTTCGCCTTCACCGACCACTTCTCCTTTGCCAACTCAAACTACAATGGTCAATGCCGGATAATACCTAATGTTTTATTCGAGAAGAGTGAGGTAGGGTCAAATAAATCTCTAGGACATTTGTTCTAAGAATACGGTATGGGAATACCAGGAATCGAGCTTGGTACCTTCTGTTAAGCAACATGAATTGTAGTTTGATTGATTTGTAGATGTAATTTCTAGCGATGATTTTTGAGGGTTTTTTAAATTGGGTGTCCGATCTGGGTCGGTTTTCATGGCGATTTGAGGTAGCTAAATGTGGTCGAGCCCTGGGTGTGGTTGGGGGATTCGAGCTTGAGATCTGGTAGGGCACATAATAGGCTTATGGGGTGTGGAATGCAGGTTTTTTGTTATGAATTCCTTCACACTTGTGGCTTGTTTTGGATCTGGAGCTTGGTTTGAAATAAGGTTAAGGTTCAAGAATGGAGTTCAAATATTGATGGGTTGTTCCTAAAATTTGATATCTGCTATGCTGAGTTTAAACAATTGTGTTTGCATTTTCTATTTGTTTCATTATGCACTAAAATTCAACGCCTCATTGGGGATTTCCATGGAGAAGCCATAGAGTATAACATTTTATGGATTTTATTTCAGGGAATTTTGCATTACAGAGGCTGGAGTGATTTTCTTCAGTTCCATTTGAGACTCTATGGGATTGGAACCGACATTTCAAGTGAGAATGAGGTGCTGAAATTTTGGCAAATTATATCTCTATATGAATTCTTTTGGAGAGTGAAATGTGTTAATTGACTGCAATATTTTTATCAGAAGTCGAGAAGGAAAATATCATAGAAGATGGGGTTTGTGTTTCAACATCGCAAAAAAAGCATAGAATTTGTAAGAAGTTTAGTTAGCCAAAATCTAAAAAGAGTCAACAGGTTCAAATTACTGCTACAAATCCTTTACCAGATGTTGGTTCTCATAATGTTATATTTTCAAACCCAGAGAAGAGTTTAACTACCCGTGCTAAAACCAAGGTTGCAACTCGAAACATTGGAGCGACTCAGGTTCAACGACAACATACCCCCTCTGATTTTCATGGTAATTCAAAGGTTGAGCTGGAAAATAGTTGTTGTAATGGTTTTGATGTATGATTTTTTTTCTTTCTTTTGAATTCCAAAATATATTGCAGGGTTCCATATTTTGAGTGCAATCCTTGAATCATTTCCTATATTTCTTTTCAAGCTTATCATTCTATTTCAAGGATTTAGAAGTAAGTCCAATAAGTGATTTGCATGGCTCATTAACTTCATGAAAACCTTCTGTGGATAAATGTATTTAATAATTCATTTCTTACAAACATGATCTCTCTCTTTCTTTCTAAACTCAATCTAAGAGGACGTTCAATCAGTCTACTCTTTTTATAATACCGAATCGTCCCCCCATCCAAGATTTCAGCCTTCTGTGGATTAATGTATTTAATAATTCATTTCTTACAGACATGATCTGTCTCTTTCTTGCTAAACTCAGTCAAAGAGGATGTTCAATCAATATACTATTTTTATAATACTGAATCATCCCCTCATTCAAGTATTCTGCATTTGTTTTCAGTACGGATTGAGATGTAAGAAGAATGTTTTTAGGATATAATGACATTATTTTGGAGTTAGAGAGAACTTGGTCTCAAAGATAATGAGAGTGATTTCAGATGGAGCTTTGTGGGTAAGCAAGGTGGGGAGAGGATAACTTTGATGGTGATCGGGGGAAACATGATGTTCCTAGAAGGGAAGGATATGCAGGGGATTGGAATCTGGGAGAGTACACAGTTGTAAAGGACCTTATTTTCACGGGATTATCCTTAAATGAACAACTCTGTATTAATCATGGCTTTGTTGGGTTTACCCTTCTATCAAGACCTTATAAGACTTTTATAAATTATAGTGTTTCAAGGATGCCCTCAGATGCAAACAATAACTGGACCGTTTATTGGCCACCTCAAGATTGTCACTATTGCTAGAAAATATGGAACTTGAGACCCACATTCTGTGAATTTTCTACTTTTCTTGGTTACACCATAAGCTTATGTCATCTAGGCAAATCATGTTAAATTTTGATTCATAGAAGGATGATCCTAGTTCATCTCAAATGTTTTGTTTTCATTCTGTTGTTGTCTATTTGTCTAGCTAGGGTGCAGTGCCATATTGGCAAGTTTTTATTTTTTTAAATTCTTTGGTATAAGATCTATATTGTCTTGTTTGGAAGCATTTGGATTGACAGGTAGAGCAAGTGTCATTTATAATTCATCAATTGTGAACTCTGAGAAAACATTGCTCAAACCCGATGTAAAATTGTGTAAGAAAACACTGACTCTTTACTGCAATCTTCTGCTTAGTTTTAGCTTCTAGATGAATTGTCATGTGTTATCTTTTAAGAATTGCCAGAGTTTGAATTTCAGTACAATGTTTTGAATGAATGGGAGAATGGTGGATATCATGTATGAATTTATGCTCAAATGGTTATATTCTAGTATTTGAATGCCTATTGAATTTATTGCTTTATTTTCAACTTAATGTATGAGAAGTGATGGGGTTTCATTTTCACATCTGCACAAATCGGTAAAGGCTGACGAATTCACAATCAGTTTTACATGAGAAATCTGCTCGCATTTACATGCTTGTTGTCTTGTTTCCCTGACCAATTATCTCCGAGGAACGATAAAATATGCCGAAGATATCCATGAATACAAGGCCTCATTGCATAATTTAAAAAGGACCCACATTCTTAACAACCCCCAAAACCCCTGTTACCCACAATCAAACAATGAAAAACACTGAACGAGTGGAGGCAATTATTTATACTTACATAAGTATTGAGTTCCTTAACAAAGCTAGAGAAATTTTTGTGCTTGAAGTACTTGGGAAACACGTCATGTGGTCTGTTGGAAGAAGACCAAAGCGGAAAGCAAGGCGATTTTGGGAAAGAAGGCATGCACGAGGAAAGCGACAGCTGGAAGGAATAAAAACACGCGCGCATGCATGGAAGACCTAACGACGGTAGGGTTATGGTTTTTGTAATGCATTGTAATGGATGAAGAGATAGAGATGTATAAATATAGATACTTAGGTATCACAAGGGGGGATTATTATGAAGACTAGTCGTTATTGTAGAGATTTGTAGTAACGAGTCGATATGTAATATTTTGTTGTATGAGCCATTTTTGTAAGTTGTTGAGCTAGAGAGGACAGAGGAGGGTAGATCTTGAGGGTTAGATCATAGGTTGAGGGGCCTTGTGTGATATAGTCCGCCCCATAATAGATCTCAACCCAGCAGAACGAGATTGTAAAGCGCACGACGCTGTAATGAAAAAACAACGATAATAAAAGAGACAAGAGCCAAATCTTTGTGGACATAGCCCAGGAGGGGGTGAACCATGGTAACATCTGTGTTATGTGATTGAATGCATGCATTTATTTATTGTATCAGTAGATATAAATGGGCTAATGAATGAGTCATTACATTTCTTACATTAATCATGAATAATGGTATGTTGCATTAAATAAGTTAGAATAGCACTCCCTGTACACAGTTATCAGATCTCTCACTCAATCCTAGGCTGTAAACACATGAGTATTGAAGCCACCCATTAAGACTATCTCGGGTGAGACGATGCGGTGCACCTTGTGTGCTACATTGCGTTATGGTTTACCAGGAGGGCCGATAGTTTTAGAGGCTTTGTTGGAAACTTGAACATACATGAACCCTGGGTTAATAAACTCAGAAAGGATATAATACAGACTTAACCCAAAAAACGGTTTCGTTGTCACTGGTAGGAACATAAGAGGATTGAGTAGATGAGATAAGTTGAAGGTCTGTCGGAGGCAGATCAAGAAAATATTAGGGCAGAGAGCAATGAGCCATTAGAAGGGGATGTTGAGACTGTGGAATCCTACAAAAGCATAGATCGAAAGTTGGCTAAGGACAAAAGAGTTAAAGTTTGCACAGAAAGATAACATAAAACCTAGAATAATACCCTGCAAATATCTGGAGATATACGTGTTTATTGATTTACACAAAGTCTTTTTTTGTGATTTTTCGCATTTATTGCAGGAGTGGATACTAAGGTTGAAGGATAACCATGCAACGAACTGGATCCGACAGTTAGAGTGGACCCTAGTACATATTGAGTAGTTACAACACGTGAACAACCAATTCACTGGTGCAGTAGATTTTTGGCTCGACAGTATTGTGGCAGGCTTTATAACAGAGTTTGAAGTAGATACAGCGAAGTCGTACAACGCAGTGGAGCAAAATTTTCTACAAGGACCTCGAGGAAGGTACATTAAATCGCTGTATACTTCAATTAAGATACTGCTATATAACAAAGGTGTAATCACAATGGAGTCAGACAACTAAATTTCTCTGTGTGCATGGGGGAAGGGGGGAAGCACTGACAGAAAGAGGAGAAATGGAAAGAGGGAAGGATAAGGGAAAGAAGGAAGAACCCTTGGACCTGATCATGATGGATGACGACCAAATCAGGTGGATCTTGGAGACAACTGGGAAGACGTATAGTGGAGTACCCTACCAATACAAGGTGAATACCAAGAAGAGAGTCGTAGTCACGAGGGAAGGCTTGGAAAGTGACGAAGAAGAGGTAGAGGATCTTCGGGCTGTGGAGCAGATTGAGGAAATCCTGTGCGCAACATATGAAAGGAAGACAAGAGGTCCAAGAAAGGGAAGAGGAGGAAACAATCCTATCCATATTAATGTCAGTGTGGAACCCATAAACCCATGTGCGACTAATACAACAAAGAGAACACCACCGTTTAGACAACCGAAGTTTGGAAGAAGTCCAACAACATGAAGTATGTGTACACAAGGAGCAACAACTGGAGGAGCCAGTTCAGGTAGCACTAGTCAGGTATCTACACCACACGGAGGTAGTATTTCAACATTTAGAATGGCAGGACATGATCCCACCATCAGGTTACCATAATTTAAAGGAGAAGCATCGGAGGACCCGAAGAAACATTTGTTCATTTGTGAGAAGAAATGGGAAGAAAAACATATCACAGACAAAGATACTAAATTGGCTCAGCTAGTGATTACATTAAGGGATTGCGCACTGGATTGGTACATGAGCTTAGCTACAAAAAATCCATCAGGGAAAACTAGAACAATTGTTGACATCAAGAAATTGTTGATCAACAAGTTCCAGAAGCCAAGCTCAGAAGATCAGTACATGAATGAGATGATCAAAATTAGACAAAAACCAGGAGAATCTGTATGGGAGATTAACTAGAGATTCAAGTGACTGAAGGGGAAGTTGAAATATCTCATGACCGATATGCAACAACAACACTTGTTTGTCAATTCACTACTCCCACACTTAAAATATCCACTGCGAAAACAAAATTTTCAGACGCGGGCAAAGGCTTTGCAGGAAGCCCTACAACTGGAAGAAAACCAGTATCAGCAGACAGATCCAACTATCTAATAACTAAAGGAGGATTTGAATAACTTAACGTTCCAAATCAACTAGAATAAGAATAAGGATAAATGAGAAGCCGTTTGGTGTACTACATGCAGGATGAAAGGACACCACAAGAACGAATGTCCAACATTCGCGCGGTATATGGCAGCCAGAATGCCAAATCCATTTCCAACATGAGGACTATGGTGCGAAGTATGTAAGAAACTAGACCACGATCCATATCACTGCCCAATGATGTAGAAATACCAGACAGTCCCAAAGAGTTCGTATTGCAATGTTTGCAAGTTAGTGGGCCACGACGACAAAGATTGTAGAAATATGGAGTTGATGAGAGAAAGGACATCGGATGCATATAGAGTGCAGGCAGAAATGATGACTAGGCAAGCCACACCACAGTTTAATCAAGTTCCAACTCCATACAACATTGCACAACAATAGTATAATACTGCGCAACAACCATGTAATACCATGCAACCACAATACAATGCAACACAACCTTAGTACAATACCATGCAATACAATCAAGCACCTTAGTATAATGTGGAGAGGAGATCGAGCAAGCTATAGAGTTGGAGGACGAGGGAGAGGAGGTTTTGGATGTGATAGAGGACCAATGGTATGTCACAATTGTCAACAACCAAGACATTATGCAAGGGAATGCCCACTTCCACTAGAAACGTGTATGTATTGTTGTGCATCGGACCATGATACAGAAGAATGTCCAACACTACTAGTAAATATTCAGGAAAAGAGGAACCAAAAAAACCATAATGTTCAATGGATTTCAGCTGAAGTGAGGGACGAAGGATGAAACATCAACATAGTTACCCACGGAGGAGCTAAAACGGGAAATGACGCAGTTCGACAAGAGCCACTACAACACCAATGGGTGAAGAAGAACATCGAACCAAGGAAGCAATTCAACGCGCAGAAGGAGAATGAGATATTTAAGCAAGCTCGAAAAGAATTTCAGAAGGAGGACATTGCGGCGACTTCAACTGTGCAACAAAACAAGGAAGCACTAGAATACAATATGCCTCTATTATTGGATCATACCAACAAGATACATTCCATGGGACAAGTAAGTACAATCAAAGGTTTCTTGCAATCATGTGTCAAAGTATTAAATGATCCATCATTTGTGAAAATAATGCAAAACATATTAGAAATATGTAGTATGGAGTTAGAAGGAAAACTAGAACAAAAGACAATCAATCACCTACATACCAGGAGAAGAACAAGTAGGGAGTTTAGACTGAATGCAAACATTGGAGACTTCAACATGGGAGATATCACACTGGATCTGGGATCTGAGGTCAATGTATTACCAAAGAAGACATGGCAATGTATGGGAGAGCCCACATTAGGATATTCACCAATTCAACTGAAATTAGAAAACCAACACAGAGTCCTACCAATCAATAGACTTAAGGGAGTAATAGTAGACCTGGATGGGGTGCGCACTAAAGTAGAATTTGAAGTAATCAAAATAGTGGACGACACAACACCATATCTAATGTTGCTTGGATTAGACTGGGCATTTGACAACCAATCCATAATCAATCTAAAGATATGAAAAATGACATTTGAGTCAGTTGAATACAGGGTCATTGCACCATTAGACCAATTAGAAGGGGATAGGTTTGTATAACCTACTTGCTTAGAATTAGAGGAAATAAACTAGTTGTACAGAACAACCGCGTGCGATGAGGATTACGTAAACCCAACTGCAGATGGAATACTCAGTTGGCAGAGCATTACTTCATGTGCAACAGACTCAGATACCGGTTTAGAGAACTGAAAACAAAGGCTACACAAATTTTCCACGAGAAGAGCGCACGAATAGACCGCGTAGTAAGATGGGTAGGTACGGAGATAAGGGAACCACCCAGTTTCCACAGAACAAATGATCTGGAAATATTCTTGACTCAGTACGAAGATGAAGTTTCAGAGAATCAGAGTCTCTTAGCACTTGATGTAGCACTCAAGGCCACAACGACAATATGGTGGGGCACACACAAAGAGACAATCATAGATTGGTACCAATGTAAGTGGTTACTGCGCATAAGGTTCGACGCAGAGCAGAAAGAAAATAAGTAGTAGAAGTATGATGGATAGGGGGCACCAACGGAACATGTGGAGAAGTGTAGAACACTGTGGAAATTGACACCCCCATAGGAATAGCCCCATTATTTTGTACACACTCTAGAGGGCATACTGAATTGGTATACAGACTAGGAACTACGCAGAGGAATTGCGACCTGGACGACATTGCAACAAAATTTTACAGTCACTTTCTCATTTGAGCATGAGAACCCCAACATAGATGCAGCCCTTAAAAATATAAGAGGGGTGATATTTATCAAGGAAACATAAGTCAAGCTCATGACAGAAGAACAACAATGGAATAGACAGATAGTCAAGGAACTGTTGTCAAGTTACCATGTGCATGAAGACACATCAGAGGAAGACGATCCATGCGATATTCAGATTGAGGAAGTGGAAGGTCCACCTATAGAATCATAATTTATTGCCGCACCAATCAAGGTAAATAAAGTCAACATTGGGACAACTGAGAATCCCAAAATGGCCAACATCGGAGATTACTGGGATGAATAAACGGTCAAAAGCATAACAACATTACTACGCGAGTACGATGACCTGTTTCCCACGACATTTACAGAGATGAAGGGTATAGTGGGAGAGCTAGGAGAAATGAAAATATCACTTAGAGCCGAAGTGAGACCAATTAGACAACGACCATATAGATTGAACCTGATTTACAAACAAAAATTCAAAGTAAAGATCAACAGAATGCTTGAAGCTAGAATCATATATCCAGTGGAAGAATCAAAATGGATAAGCCCAATGGTAGTTCAGGACAAAAAACAAAGAGGGATAAGGATATGCGTCGACTTGAGGAGTTGAACGATGCATTCCTACATGACCCATTCCCTACACCTTTCAGGATGAAGTGTTGGAGAACGTAGGAGGACATGAAGCTTACTAATTCACTAATGGATTCTCAGGCTACCATCATATCAAGATAGCACAGGAAGACAGACACAATACCACCTTTGCGACAAAATGGGGATCTTACCAATACACGGTCATGCCATTTAGACTAAATCTTGCACCAACAATATTTTCCAGATTAGTCATCATTGCGTTTAAGGAATTTATCCGCCAGTTTCTAGAGGTATACTTGGATGATTGGATAGTCTATAGTTTATTGAAAGCACATGTAGAAGTCTTACGGCTGATGTTGGAAATATGCAGACAGTGTCAGATATCACTAAACATAAAGAAATGCATATTTGGAACATGGTTTGGGATACTATTAGGCCATATAGTATGAAAACAAGGTTTATTAGTATATCATGCAAAGATTGCGGTAATTGTTAACTTATCACCACCAAAAATAGTCTATCAACTAAGAGCGACAATGGGACACACATGATACTATATGAAGTTCATCAAAGGATACACACATATTACTGTGCCAATGGAAAAATTGTTAAGAAAAGACACAAAGTTTCAGTGGAATGACAAGTGTCAACACGGTCTGGATACCCTGAAGGAAAAGATGGTCACCACGCCAATACTAGTATCTCCAGATTGGGAGAAGACATTCCATGTCCATGTAGATGCATCAACCATAGCACTTGGAGCTATCTTGGCACAACCAGGAGTAGGGTATTTGGATCACCCCATAGCATTTATGAGTAAGAATCTTTCAGAATCCGAGCATAACTATAACACTACAGAGAGAGAAGGCCTAGCTACGGTCTATTCACTACAAAAGTTCAAACATTACTTGTTGGGAAACACTTTAAGAAGTTCACAGATCACTCAACCCTTAAATACCTAGTCAACAAGCCAGTGTTGGGGGGGAGAATCTATCGATGGTTACTGTTGTTTCAAGAATTTGACTTTGAAGTCATATTCAAACCAGGGAAACTGAATGCAGGACCTAACCACCTGTCAAGGGTCACAAATGGAGAAGAACCTACGAATTTAGAATACAACTTCCTAGACGCACAATTATTTTCATTCTAGATCGTTGATGAATATTTTGCAGATATCATTCAATACTTAAGCACAGGTACTGCGCCGTAGTAATATAAAACTGCACAGAAGAAAAACCTGGTAGTCCGAGTTGCACACTATCAACTGATCATCGAAATTTATACAAAATGGGTGCAGACAACATCTTGCACAGATATGTGTTAGAACACAAAAGACCAAGAGTGTTAGCAGAATCCCATGATGGAATACCAGGAGTACATTTTGAAAGAAAAGGTACAACACATAAGATATTGCGCGCAGGACTATGGTGGCCGACCATTCATCGAGACTCGAAGGAGTACTGTCAAAGAGTAGGTAAACCCACTAGAAGAGATGAGATGCCACTACAACCACAAGTAACACTTCAGGCATTCAAAAAATGGGCAATAGAATTTGTGGGACCAATCAACCCACCAAAAAAAAGAACAAGAGAAAGGTACATCATCATCACGACAGAGTATCTAACAAGATGGGCAGAAGCAACACCAGTAAAAGATTGCAGCATAGAAAAAACAACACACTTTTTATTTGAACAAGTAATCACTAGATTTGGATGCCCAAGAGTTTTGATGAGCAACCAAGGCACGCACTTCATCAACAACACTATCAATGCCATGAACGAAGAGTTTGAAGTCCATCATCAGAAGAGCACACCATATCATCCACAGGCAAATGGAACAGTAGAGGCATTCAAAAAAATCTTGGAGAATGCACTGACAAAGATTTGTAATGTCAACAGGGATGATTGGGACCTCAAGATACTAACAGTATTGTGGGCCTCCAAGACTATGTGAAAAAATTTGACAGGGCACACACCATTTAAACTGGTATATGGCCAAGAAGCAGTAGTGCCATTAGAATTCCTAGTACCGAGCTTGCGTGTAGCAAAAATTACACACATAACAGAACGAGGCGCAATACAAGAGGGACTAAATCAATTGATGACTATGGAGGAAGATCAGATCTTAGAAGGATTTCACCAACAAGTTCAGAAAGAAAGAGACAAGGCTTGGCATGATAGGCACATCAAGAAGAAAACTTTCAAGGAAGGAGATTTAGTATTGATGTATGACAACAAATCGTTTCAGCACCTAGGAATGCTCAAAATGCATTGGTTAGGCCCATACAACGTAAAAACTACCACCAACGGAGGAGTTGTACAGTTAAAATACTTATCAGATGCATAAATTAGAGGGATGATTAACGAGAGTCGACTAAAGTTGTACAAGGATAGTCGACTACCCACCACGTAGTGAAGAAAACACACACACACACACACACACACAATTTTAAATAGTACCAATAGAGGCAAAGTGCGTTGAAAGAAGAAAGAGTACGCACACTTAGGAAAGAAAACTTGGTAAGGATAAGGATAATGGCCAGGTGAAAAGGGAAACAAGCGGGAAACATAAAGACGAAAAAAGCAGTACGAAAAGACGGAGGTATACAGAATTGAATGACGGAAAGGATTGATGGGACACCACATTAATCGTGCCAACTGGAGATGATAAGGTAGAATAATGGAAAGTACGAAAGAACCGGAGATGCATTGAACCCATAATTAAGGTAGCTTCTTCAACAAGTTTCATGTGATGCCCATACAACACATGAATGTGGGAGAAAAGAGAACAAACAAAGAGCGATAGAGGCAAAGGAGCATAGAGCAGAGTTCATAGGACCCACAGAGACCATTCAAACTCAACAAATGTTCGACACTCACCACCATGGCACCACCAAAGCAAGCATAAGCAAGTCAGACTGCTAGACAACCTAGAGTTAGAATTAGGTCATGAGTACAATTGGATGAAGGTGAATGAAAGATACCAGATATAATAAATATGCAGAACATAAATAAAATTCTAGAAATGGAAGAATAATAGTAATATATCCAGCATAATATCCACAATAACACAAAAATGATATAAGAACAACAACATAAATAACACTTTGATTCAGAAAGCAATGTTCACAGGCCTCTTCGAGGGGGCAACCTCCAATCAAGCAGTGCTCTGTTACAATATTATCCAAGCTAGGGTTTTCATACCCTCGACCCTTATTTATACTAAATATGTCTATCAAGAGAAGCATCTAGAGGAAGATCCTTCTAGAAGCAGAATCTTCTATTAGGTCTTCTTACATTCGCCTTATTCTATTTTATTGAAAGGCCTTATTAATATTGACCTTTATTACATCCGAATATATTGATCTACCTATGTGTAGGTTAGGACCCTAACATGTCCGCTCCCTTAAAAACAACCTTGTCCTCAAGGCTTGAGATGTGGAAACTGCTGCAGAATGGTAGCTGGTTCCCAAGTGACATCTACTGGAGTCATATCTTTCCACTGGACTAGCACTTCCTTGATGGTTCTCTGAAGTAGACGATGCTCACACTGGTCCAAAACTGCTTCTGGTTGTATCCAAATGGATCCTTCTTCAGCTAACTCGGGAAGGTTGGTTTGAATTTGGCATCTAGTTCCAATCACCTTCTTTAAGCATGAAACATGAAAAACTGAATGTAGCTTCGACTAACTGGGCAGACCTAACTGATATGTGACTTGTCCCACATGCTTGAGAACTGTATAAGGACCATAAAATTTGGGCGCTAGCTTCTAAAAATGCTCGGCCTTGAGGGAAGTTTTCTTGTATGGTTGCAGTCGCAAAAACACCTGATCCCCTTTTGCAAATTGATGTTCAAAGTGACCTTTATCTACTTGTTGCTTCATGCAATTCTGTGCCATGACCAAGTTCTCTTTAAGGGTACGAAGAATATCCTCTCAAACTGTAAGTGTTTGGTCAACCATATGGACCTTCGAGGTACCTGGTAAGTATGAGAGAACTGAAGGTGGCTTTTATCCATATAACGCTTCAAAAGGAGTCATGTGAGTAGTTGTATGGTAGGAAGTGTTGTACCACCATTCAGATAGGGGTATCCATTGAGCCCACTGATGTTGTTTTTTAGAGGCAAAACATCTTAGATATGTTTCCAAACACTTGTTGACAACTTCCGTTTGACCATTAGTCTGGGGATGATAAGCTGTGCTGAGATGCAATTGGGTGCCCTGGAGCTTAAACAGTTCTTGCTAAAAATTGCTTGTGAAAGTTGGGTCATGATAAAAAACAATAGAGTGCAGCATGCCATGAAGCTTGAAGACCTGGTCCATGAAAAGTTGAGCCACCGTGGATGCAGTAAATGGGTGTTGAAGAGCACAAAAATGAGAATACTTGGAAAGGCGATCGACAACCACCATTATGACTGATTTATTCCCTGATTTTGGTAAGCCGGTAATAAAGTCCATAGAGATATCCTTCCAAATAGCAGGTGGAATCGGAAGAGGTTGTAGTGTGCCCGGAGATTTGATTGTTTCTCCCTTGTTGCGTTGACACACCTCACATTCAACAACAAAATTACGGATGTCCTGTTTCATACCATACCAGAAAAAATAACGTTTGACTCTGTCATATGTTTTGGTGAACCCTGAGTGCCCCGCTGTGGATGTAGCATGAAGCTCATAAAGTACTGTGGATTTAAGCTTTGATTGTTTACTTAAATACAAATGGCCTTTGTATCGAATCTCATCCTAGAGCCAAGAGTACCCTGAGGGAGCTGGATCCTTGGTCTGCAATTGCTGGATCAGATGCGAACTTTTGGGATCTTGAAGCCATTCCCGATGCACAAATTGAAGCCAATCGGGTACAATGAAGGAAAGAGAAAAAATGGATCCTTCTTCTTCATATTTTCAGGCCAGTGCATCCGCCACTACATTGTCTTTTCCCTTCTTGTAAATGATCTCATAATCATAACCAAAGAGCTTAGTCACCCATTTTTGTTGCTCCTGGGAGGAAATGCATTGTTCCAGAAAGAACTTGAGGCTTTGATGGTCAGTCTTAATTTGGAAGCGTTTCCCTAAGAGATAAGGGTGCCACAGATCAATGACATGCATAATAGCCAACATTTCCTTTTCATAAATGGGTTTGCCAAGATTCCTTTCAGACAGTTGCTTGTTGGTAAAGGCCAAAGGTCAACTCTATTGCATAAGGACATCGCTGATTCCTTTCCTTGAGGCATCACATTCCAACACAAAGGTCTTTGTGAAATCAGGAAGGGCCAGAACCAGAGTGGTGCACATGGCCATCTTGAAGGTTTGAAAAGCTTGAGCAGTGACTGGAGTCCAAGTGAAAGAGTTCTTTTTGAGGAGAGCAGTGAGAGGTGCTGCAATCTTTCCATAGTTCTTAACAAACTTGCGATAATACCATGTTAAGCCCAGAAATCCACACAAGATTTTGAGAGTCTTTGGGTGAGGCCAATCTTTCATAGCTTCAATCTTTTTCAGATCCACCCTGACACCATCCTTGCTAACTAGATGACCCAAGTATTCTACTTTTGAGGCACCAAAATCTCATTTAGATTGTTTCAGGAAAAGTTGGTGATGGGAGAGGAGATGGAGAACTTGATCCACATGAGTAAGATGGTCTGTCCAAGTTTTTCTATAGATGAGGATATCATAAAGGAAAAATAAGACAAAATGACGGAGAAAGGGATGAAAGAAATGATTCATGAGGCTTTGGAAGGTGGAGGGGGCATTACACAAGCCAAAGGGCATGACCAAAAACTCATAGTGGCCCTCATGAGTGTGAAAGGCCATCTTGGGAATGTCTACCTCTTTCATACATATTTGGTGATAACCCGAGTGAAGATCAAGTTTAGTAAAGAATTGGGTGCCACTCAATTCATCCAGGAGGTCATCAATGACAGGAATGGGAAATTTGTCTTTAATGGTCAGTTTGTTGAGGGCACGGAAGTTATGACACATTCTCCAAGAACCTTATTTCTTCAGGATCATGACTATAGGAGAAGAGTAAGGGATCGTACTAGGGCAGATAACGCCTGCATTAAGGAGTTCCTGGACCATTTTCTCAATTTCACTTTTTTGTGAAAAGGGGTGGCGATATGGACAGATATTGGGAGGAAGGCTTTCGACTAAAAGGGGAATGGAATGATCATGAACACCACGGGAAGGAGGGAGTCCTTGGGGAGTGGAAAATACCATTTGATGTTTAGAAAGGAGATCTTGGAGGTCATGCGACACTCGAGGTGTCTCTGTTGCTTGTATGGCATGGAGTTGGGCAATGACACAAGAATGACCTTTTTTGGGCAGCTTTTCCATGTGATGGGAACTAATGACCTCAGGTGAACTAGCAGTGATGCCTTGGGATTTATATTGGTGGCCTTCCTGTTTGAATTGCATGGTTAATGCCTTAAAATCCATGAGAATGGGACCCAAAGTTCTTAGCAAGTTTGAACCCAACACAATGTTACAACCACCCATGTCGATAGCAAACATATGGGATTTTAGGTGGTAGTCACTGATTTGGAGATGCACATTTTCACAGTCCCCTCTAGATTTCATGGAACCACCATTGGCAATCATGATTTGGAAATTGTTGACAACATGGATGTAGCAATGAGTTTCTTGGACAATGCGGCAATGAATTATGGGTGCTTCCACTATCAACCAGAATGATGACCTTCCGATGCTTGATGTAACCAATTAACTTGAGGGTTTGGGGAGTGGAAAAGACAGTGAGAGCATTGAGGGAAATGACAGGTTCTACTTCGGGAGGGTCTGAGGGAGGGGTTATGTCAGTGATTTCAGGTGACTCAGACACAAGGGGAGTTTCAACATCCTCTTCTGAAATATCCTTAGAGATGGCCATAAAAATATTTTGTTCCTTACACTTGTGGCCCAGGAAATATTTTTCATCACGATTATAACAAAGGCCTTTGAGTTGGCATTCAACCATTTCAGGCCTGGTCAATTTTTGGATCTTTAATGGGGCAGAGGGAGTAGTGGGAGTGATGGGTTTAGGGCGAGGGATAAAGGAGGGTTTTCGATTTTGAGATGATACAACATGTTGTGCTTCTTTAGCTCTTTTAGTAGCCTCCACCCAAGTCGAGGGTCGATCCATGAGGACATGGGCCCGAATCTCCTCCTTGAGGCCACTGATAAAACACTCTCGAAAGAAAGCATCAATCATGCCCTCTGTTTGAAAAGCCAGGCGCTCAAAGGTAGCTATGAAGTATTCTACTGTTCCAGATTGTTTCAACTTTGTCAAATGGCCCAAATGGTTGGTGTCCATGTCAAAGTGTTCATAAAGCTCAATCACAATTTGGGTCCAAGCAATATACCCTTGATGGGAAGTTTTTCTCCATTTCCACCATTGCCAACGTTCTTGATCTAGATGGATAACACCATACCAGAGTTTGTCCAAGTCATCTGTGATGCTGTATAAAGAGAAATAATGTTCCATTTGGGTTACCCAATCAGTGGGGTCTAAGCCATCAAATTTGGTCACATCCACCCGCGAAAGGTGTAGGTCATGTTGAAAGAGATGGTTCTGAAAGGTATGGGAATGGGAGGAATGTTCGCCTTCGATCTTTGGAGGTGCTTCAGAGAAATGGTCATATGTAGGGATCTTTAGTTTGGTGCAGAGGGATGCAAAGATAGATTCAAGCTAGGTGGTTGGTTCTTGTTTGACTTCCTCCATTGAGGACTGCATGGTTGTATTTATGGTTGTATTGATGGATGAATCGATGGAGGCAACAATAGCACTGAGTTGTTTCACTTCTTTTTGGGTTTTGAGGAAACCAGATTGCAAGGTTTTGAAGCGAGTTTCCAGATCTTGGCTACGGGTATGGGCCGTGAGGATGGGTGAACTGAAAAGGGGCGGGCGAGGTCAAATTTTTTTCCAAAAAATGATATGGATGAATGTGATAAGGGCAGAGAGATGAATCCAATGGAATAGGTCTCAAATAATGGTGAAAAAATTTCCAGACTTTTTTTTTTACACTTGCGGAGTTATACTCTGGTCTGAAGAATACTGCAGTGATGAAACCCCCAAATGCTTAACCAGAAAGAAATGTGTATTACATGGCAACCCAAACACAGTTGCGCAACAATAGAGCTGGTCTGTTTTAATTTGTTTATGTTTCTGTCCCCCAAGGGTTAGGTATTCAAGGATTCTACAGACAAGGGTTTGCCCTATGCTATAGCTCTCTGATATACGTGCGGGGTCCAACAATAGTACTCGGCTCAATATCTCAGGGAACTAACTAAGGAGGATAGACTGTACCCTTAACCGTACTACCCGACTACCCAGGTACTAGAGAGTATGTTCCTGAGTGCTGTTCTCAGTGACAGTATAGCAGCCCGACGACCGATAGGTTTATCTAAAGAGGGCTTCAGGAAATTGAGGCCGATCCGTACATAGGTGTTGTCTGATGCGCTACCACTCGAAGGGGTACCAACAGGGGTTACAAGGGTGGCCAACAGATGTGCGCTTAAAAACTACTTGTATTTTTTGCGTGTATGAATCCCTCAATCGCGGGTTTATGCACGTAATGACAGATCTCTGTGGCTTAAAGATGCCAGAATACGTCTCGACCCTAGAAAAAAAATTCCCACAATTTCTGCCAAGGAAAGTGCTCTGATACCACTTGCAAAATACCAGATATAATAAATATGCAGAACAGAAATAAAATGCAAGAAATGGCAGAATAATAGTAATATATCCAGCGTAATCTCCACAATAACACATATAGATATAAGAACAACAACATAAATAACACTTTGATTCAGAAAGCAATGTTCACAGGCATCTTCGAGGGGGCAACCTCCAATCGAGCAACGCTCTGTTATAATAATCTCCAAGCTAGGGTTTTCATACCCTTGACCCTTATTTAAACTAAATATGTCTATCAAGAGAAGCATCTAGAGGAAGATCCTTCTAGAAGTTAAATCTTCTATTAGGTCTTCTTACATCCGCCTTATTCTATTTTATTGAAAGGCCTTATTAATATTGACCTTTATTACATCCGAATATATTGATCTAACTATGTGCGGGTTAGGACCCTAACAATGAACAACAACCACAGAGGTCGTTAATGTTGACGAAATCCCATCACCAAATACAACACCGGTGAACCCCACACCTATGGCATAAGAAACCCAACAACCAACAGTGGAGAGCATGAATGTAGATATGCCAGCAGAGAGAATGAATGTAGATATGCCAGTGGAGACACAGGAACAACAAAACTAGGATGCAGAAACCCTGAAGGAGGTGCAACCAGAGAACACCGAAGCAGCTCTGAAAGTCAATGGCACAACAAGGAATCAGGAATCAACAATCGAGCCAGACGAGTCTCAAACAACTGTGTCAGACCATCCACCGGAAGGAACAGTAGAAGATGTCATGGATTGGCCAGAATGGTATGTCGAAGTACAAACGATGTTCGCTGGAACCTCCAGCCAGCCACCATTGAAGAAAGACAAGCATCATGTACCTAGGTCACCTCGCAAGCAACCCATCACAACCCTTGTTTTTTCGCGTATACCAGATGGGGTACACGTGAAACCATATTTGCTGGGTCATATAAAGAAGCTCAAATACTTGGATCACGATGTGGCAAACACGAACAAGTTTCCAGAATTCGTGAAGAGGGTATACCTACAAACTATGGGAGTGAATGCGATTGGGGAACCAATTGACTAACCACTCCAATGGGAAACAGGATTGGAGAAAACATGTATTTTAGGTCTGTTGTATCTACCAGATTTTGGCTATGCAAGCAGTTGCATCAAACAATTGTTAGAAGTCACACATGGCAGAGACATTTGGTTGGACAAGCTCATCTCCATAGACGTAGATCTTATTGTGCACATCATAGGGTTACCATCCAATAGAATGGATCCTATGCAATTCCTCGATGATAAGACAAAGGAGAAAGCACTTGCAGAGGAAATGAAGAAGAAATATGGTACCAACAAGGGGACGCGAGGAATCATAGTCAAGAGGGTCAATGATGCTGCAACACATATGGCCGTAAAAATCTTGGCCTGCAAATTGCTATGAAAGTGTCACAGGGAGGAATTTTTGGCCGGGGTTGTCATAGTTGCAGCTCAGTGCGCTGAGGTCACCTCAGTTAGCTGGGCACCGTATCTTGTGAATTTTTTTATGGATGATTGCAAGGATGTGTAGGATCTTGGAACAAAATTTCACTACTCATGGATACTCTTATTGATAACTATCGTAGGATGGAAGGAACAAAATTACACATTCTTCGTCACTAAACCCAAGCCGAATTATGGAATGAGTTATTTATCACTTGGCGTCTTGTCAGATGCCAAGAACAAGAAAATGAACACAACTGTATTCGAAGGATACCTTCGCGACCTGTAGGAGGCCATCTCCAACATGTGGAGAATAACACCACAGGTTGTTGCACATTATCGAGATATAGCCAACTTCAGGGCCACATGACATATGATGTGGATACAGGCGTGAAAGGACCCCAATAAGCAGTAGCTAAAAATGCGCTACTGTATCACAGAGGGAGACATCGACATGGTGATTAAAGACTAGGAAGATGAATGGAAGATTCTAGTCCTCACACAAGACTTGCCAGAAAAAACAATAGAAGAGGAGGCATGGCAGGGAGAAACACAACCTCAAGAAGTACCAGTTCCCAAGAAACGGAGGACGATCCAGACAAAAACAAAGAAGAAAAATGAAGGGACAATGGAGATAGGGACCTAGAAGGGGAAGAAGGATAACACAAAACTGGCCCAATAACAATAGAAACAGGCCGAGGCTGCACAAGGGACCACACCAAGTACCAATCCCCAAGAGCCATGTATTAGTAAGAGACCATCTACTCAGACAAGAGGCACACACAAGAAAATGAAGGTGCAAAGAACACCTCCATAATATACGATCATGGAGGATGAAGGAGAAATTATAGCCCAAATGGTTCAGGATTGTATAGTTGAGGATTTTGACAATGCTACGCACCACAGGGACAGGATTCAGGAGTAGCTGGCAGACATGTGACAACTCCTCAAACAAATTGGAGAAGTGCAGACAACAGGAAACATGGGAACAAGGCCATCAATGTCAGAGACAAAGGAAAGACTAGAAGAAGGAGAGAGGGATACAGTCCATACAATACCACAGTCGAACACGACATTCCACATTACACCCAGTATGATGCACATGGACGAGATCATGGGGGAGACACCCCTGAATGACTTAGCCCAAATACAACTGGTATTGTCGTGGATACCATCCAAAGCTATACACAAGTTGCAGGTTAGCGTTACCCATGAGGTACAGTCTCGAGCACACACAGACTTAGTTGAATTATAGAAGGCAACAGAGAAGCGTGACGCGTTGGAAATAATATGTGAAAATGCTAAGTTTGAGACTCAAGAGGAAAGAGAGCTCAGGAACGAACTAGAGCAGAAAGTGCCAGAAACTTATGAAAAAATTCCAAAAACCGCACAGGGGGATGACCTCACAACAACAAAAAATATTGATCAGATTGCGCAGGTAATCAATCAATACCAGAAGGAGATCGATAACCTCATAAAACAACTCACATCCACTACCCCACCAGTAGTAAAGGCTCAAAGTAAGCAGAAAGAAATAGAGCAACTACAGGAGATAGAGCGATAGGTTAGCACAACAACTGACTTGTTCGAGAATGCAACACAACTTTGGACAAATCTAGAGGAGGATCAACAAGTGCAAAGGTGGGACAAGGAAGAAGAGAGGATAAGCACAGCTATCCAAGACCTCAAGCAGAGGCAGAAAACAATGCCTATCACAAAGCGCGTCAAAGGGGCGCAGGAGATGAAGAAATTGCGGGTAGAACTCACCACCACACAAACATAGAAGAAGGAGCGTCAAGCTCAAATGGAACTGCTACAAGAGCGAGTGGCAGGAGTTCTTGCATAGGCAGAGGAATCCAAGACAAATATAGCATAGACTCAGGCATAGTGCGCAGGATTAATCAGTGATGAAATTGCAACACAGATAGTAGATGCACTCAAGGAGAAGACCGCGTAGGCGCAAACACAAGCGACAAAGCTCAAGGAAAAGTTTCAGGCGATCACCAAGGAGGTCGACAAAGCACATGAAGGTTAGGTGACTCGAGATGAGCCACATGTCAGTGTTGGGGGCCTGTTGGAAGCATACCAAAGCGGAAAGTAAGGAGATTTTGGGAAAGAAGGCATGAACGAGGAAAGCGACAGTTGGAAGGAAGAACATCACACACGCATGCATGGAAGACCTAATGATGGTAGGGTTAGGGTTTTTGTAATGCATTGTAATGGTTGAAGAGCCAGAGATGTATAAATATATATACTTAGTTATCAGAAGGGGGAATTATTATGAAGACTAGTCGTTATTGTAGAGATTTGTAGTAACAAGTCGATATGTAATATTTTGTTGTATGACCTATTTTTGTAAGCTGTTGATATAGAGAGGATGGAGGAGGGTATATCTTGAGGGTTAGATCGCAAGGTGAGGGGCCTGGTGCGATCTAGTCCACCTCATAATATATCTCAACCCAACATAAGGGAATTGTAAAGCGCACGATGCTATAATGACAGAACAACGTTAATAAAAGAGCCAAGAGACAAATCTTTGTGGACGTATCCCAGGAGGGGGTGAACCACGCTAACATCTATGTTATTTGATTGAATGCATGTATTTATTTATTGTCTCAGTAGATATAAATGGGCTAGTGAATGAGTCATTACATTTCTTGCATTAATCGTTAATAATGGTATGTTGGATTAAAAAAGTTACAATAGCACTCCCTGTACACAGTTATCAGATCTCTCACTCAATCCTAGGTTGTAAACACATGAGTATTGAAGCGACCCATTAAGACTATCTCGGGTGATACGGTGCAGTGCACCCTGTGCACTGCGTTGCCTTCTGGTTTACCAGGAGGGCCGATAGTTTTAGAGGCTTTGTTGGAAACCCAAACAAACATGAACCCTGTGTCAATAAACTCAGAAAGGATATAAGACAAACTTAACCCAACATGGTCCTTCTCAATTCTCAGTATTTTGTTAATGCATACTTCATAATACTTCTCCTATTTCTTGACATAAATTTCAAACATAGTGCTTTGAACAAGTTTTGCTCTATTTTTGGAATTCTTAGGTTCTTATTGTGTTTCTATATATGTCATTTAAATCTTCAGTGATTGATGATCCAATTTTATATCTGGTTGGTTTGATTTTCACCAGTTCCAGTATATTCTTAGTAGTACATGCCAAATAAATCATCTTTATAATTTGCCTCTTTTGGAGAGAGTGGTCATTGTTGTGCATTTTAATTTTGGATTTCTTATGTTGGAAAGTTTTTGTTGTTTTATATGGTAAGTTTTGATCCTCTGAAATTCAATCTTGCTAATATCTTTCTACAAAAAAACACATATTTAAATACTGAGTTCACAAGCTCTTATTTATGGAAGCCAACCACAATTGGGCTCATCATTAGATTGTTGAAATATCCTATAATATAAAATAAGGCACACTAAGTAGAATCACTAACAATAGAGGAGTAATTGATATAAGATCTTACAATGATACAATAACTTCTTATTTTCTATCTTATGGTTATCCTTACGGATTGCAACACTTTATCTTTTGTGACACTACTTTTACACATTCTTTAGTTGCACAATAAACAATTGTATTTCCCATTTGTATTGTTGCAAATTTTGTTTCCCCCTTTGTGGGGAATTCATATGTCTTACAACCTAATATGCTTGGTCCTACATTGATTTTTTTTTTTTAATCTTTCTACGAAGTATATCAGTGCAAAGTTCAAGTGTAGTGTTGCTTATTGGTATTCTTGATATGTTGTTGATATCACTTATATAATGGATATATTGCTTTGTACCCTATGTTGATGATGTGATGAAACACATAAAGGGCATATGGTATAAAGCTTAATTAAAAGGGGGAAAGTTTGCATGCATACTAATAAAAGCAAGCTAACCTATGGCCTAAGAAAGATAAATAAGGGGGTTATGTGTGACAAGTGGTAGGGATCTCCCGTAATATTCATTTTGAGCCCAACATGCCTATAAACAATGGTTTGAGTAACTGAAGTACTCCTTACATGCCGTACATCATCTTGCTCATTCCATACATCCTGCTTACATTACTCTTCTTTACATTTCTTACATCCATCCTTACATTCTATTGTTTTGTACTTTCATGCTGCCTTTCTTTTGGGGTAATTGAGCTTCGATAGACCATGCATTTTTAAACAAAAATCACTCCCGGAGAGGCTTCATAAATCACAAGGTGCTCTTTTCTATAATTTTAGGTTAGACCTACACTTAAAAATGAATTTTCTAAATGATAACTCCAAATTGTTACCATTTGTCCTTAACTATGTTGACAAAAGCAATTGGTAGGTTTTGATGAAAACATGGAGTGGCCTTTGGTCCATGTGTGTGCATGAATAGTGTTATACTTGTTTTACATGTTCGATCACTCAATGTTTTATGGTTACCTTAAGGTACTGAGTAAATAAGATTTTTAGGAGAACATGGAAGTAGACTCTCATCTACTTATGTATGTGCATGTAGTGTTATGCATATATCGCATGTTTGACCATTATTTTTGAAGGCTTCCATGACTACATTAAACCCTCATGAATATTGGTTTCAATGGTGAAAATCATCATTCCTTGTCATTATTTCCAACCCATTAAGAGATATGTACTTAATAAAATGGATCAAAGGAATATAAAAGGAAGTGGACATGAATTATTGCTCTAATTACAAATTATTAACTTGTTGGACACATTTTGGTCTTTCCTAAGCTAACTTTACTCAAGTAAGGACCTTACCTTCACACAAGAATGATACAGTGAGTTCCTTAAATGCTTAAGAAGATCTTGGGACCAAGTCCTTGCCTACCTTAGCAGAGCTAAATACTAAGACCTTACCTAAACTCAAATAAGACCGACACAATCAAGACCTTGCCTACCTAAGTAGAGCTCAAGACTAGGACCTTACTTGCCTAAGGAGAGCTAGCTTAGGTAAGACCTTTCAAGACCAACCTTTCTACATAGATTAGTAAGACCATGACCTTTCCCATAGCGAAAGTGTATCCTATAATGCATTTTCTTTGGTCTCACTCGCAATGCATTTATATATTTATAAAAATATTGGAATTAAATTATTTTGTTTGCAATTTTTTCATGAAAATTATAACGAGAATCATAAAAAAAAATTACGTTTCCAATTTTGAATCTACTAATCAATTCTGACATGCTTATTATATGTTCTCCTTGTATGAATATTGATTTATGCTTCTATTAGTGCTAGACGATATGACTTTTAAGTCAAAATAAATATTTTACTCCATATAACTTTTGTTATGTCATGTCTGTGGTGTTCTCTAGTATAGTGTTGTAAGCAATTGTGAAGGTTTATAGTTGCAGGGCTTAACTTTAACTGTTTTTAGTGGGAGTTCTTTTATTAATTGTTTTTTGTGAGAGTTGAGCATCTTAGTGTTCTTGGATCATATATGAACTCATATATGTACTCCTTTAAACACGACGACTTTATGGATTATAAGTTCTATTTATGGAAATGAGTTCTTTTTTTATTGGTAAGATGCTATTCTCTCTATTGGGTATAGTCAAAGTTATACTAAACTAATTTCATTGAATGTTGTGGATCAAGAATGCATATCATAGTAATATAATGTTTACAAGTATTGATCTAGACAAGGAATGTCACAAGCTCACAATAAGAACGTGTACACTTCTTCATTCACTCCTTTTCTGTTTCAAAGATGTTAAACACTTAAATTTGGCCCAATGTTTAGTTGTGAAAAATTATGCAACCCTGAACAACCCAAGGAATGCATTTCAAAGTTACGTCTTGTAGGGTTTGTGAAAAATTATACTCTTCTTGAACATGTTACCTTGTCTTTGATACTCGATTTATTTGTTGGATTCTAGAATCGATGCCATGACTAGGGTTTACGAGAGCCTTTGGCTTCTCAGTGTTGAAAATTGTAGGAATTTGTGTAATGGTGCCCTGGAATCTCCAAAATATTGTAAGAATATCCAGTAATTTAGCTTGAAGGGTGTGTTGATTAAGGTTGGTTGTCATTGATGTCAACCCTTGAAGAAAGCCCCGTAGCACAAAGGTTTGGGTAATGGACCCAATATTGTTTGATGTAAATATGAATCATTATTATTTTGTCATGGTTGATAAGAAGTGAATATGGATGAACTCCAAAGTGGTCCCCTTATGGTGAAAGCCCTCACGGGAAGACGCTTTGTGGAGTAAGAGAACCCATGCTTAATTGTGGAATAATGAGATGAAGGAAAGTGAGTTTGTCAGGGAAAATATCCTAGATGGATAGTTCTTGTCATGTCATTTTCGGTGGTATGTGGAACATCACATAATTCCTCATGGTTAGAGAGTTATGGCCATGAGAAGTTGGAGACCCTAGGTTTGGGTAATGGACCCAAGTTTGTTTGATGGGCAACAGTATGAGTTATGATATATTTTCAGATAATACTATTCTATATGGATAGTACATGTCATTCCATTTATGGTGGTATGTAGAATGTCACATAACTCCTTACAGTTTGAGAGTTATGGCCTTACAAAGTTGGAGGACCCTCATATGTCATCTAGAAGCCCCAAAAGGTTAAAGTAGTCAAAGTGGTTTAAGAGATTTTAAAAGGTAAATAATAAAGTGAAGTGATGAGTGTATTATAATTCAA
>ML778222.1:41227-53141 GCA_009831015.1 Picea engelmannii
TGTCTGAGGTAACCAAGGATATAAAACTGGAATTCTGAGTGTAGGTGAAGAAAAGAAAGCTGAAATGCAAGGAAAGATAAATTCTTTTGATGGTGCTTTCTAAGGTATGTTATTTACAGGTCTTCTCACCATTTTCGCTATAACTTTTTTTATATAATGATTTAGACTGTGAAATTGCTATTAAAGTGAGAAAACATATCCCAGTATGTGTGGTAAAAAATTTAGCTTGTGGGTCGTTGTATTTTGGGAGTTACACTCCGTGGAAAATAGGGTTTGTGGCTAGTCCTGAAGCTAGTCAAAATCAAGTGTTTTGGGTAAAAACATCATAACTTCTTCATAACAGATCCAAATTTAGTAAGACCAAATGTGTTGGTTAGGGTACAACATTTAGTATGCGGGGTAATATTTTTAGATAAATTTATCAAATGTTTTGTGTGGGGCACACTCTACAAGGTCACTCTCTAGAATAAGCCATAATTCAACAAGGTATGCCATTTTTTGTATAACTCGTTTTTTGAGAGGTTCCAAGTAGTGACACTTGGAGGAATTGCATAAAACACACCGAAGAACATTGTGTATCAGTTTCAAATCTTTATACATTACAGGTTCAAAGTTATGATTACTTCAAGTTAGGTTTGTTCACTAATCCAAAACTAGGCATGTGAGACTAAAGAAAAGTTTGATGAAAATGCTAGTCTCTTGTTTTTAAAGTCAAGGAAGGTTTGCAGGAATGTGATCATATACACCAGGTCTATTATAGAGCTACAAATTAGATTTTGATGATGAAATTGATGAGGGCTTTTGGTTGTGGTACATGTTGAGTACATGGTTGAGACAAGTAGTTGATGAGTTGACACACATACATGAGGTGTATAGTTAATGATGTTGGTAAATATTGATGAGTCATAGTTGATAAGTAGTTGACACATGATTGGTACATACTTGGTACATGGTTGGATGCACTTGTTTATGGTACAGGTTGATTAGAGGTTGGTGCATGGTTGATGCACTTGTTTATGGTACATATTGATTACAGGTTGAGGTACAGGTTGATGCATGGTTGATGTATGGTTCAGATTTATTGGTACATGTTTACAACGGTATATCTCACAATGATAGTGTGACAGTGGTTCCATCATTCTACTTCTACTTCAGGGTGGCAGGACGGGCCAAGGACATGTGGTTGTAGCCACCTTCCGGTTGTAGCCAAAGAACATTGGGGGTTGTAGCCTCCTTCTAGTTGTAGCCAGAGAATTGGGGAGTTGGAGCTTCCCTTAGGTTGTAGCCAAAGAAATTAGGGGGTTGGAGTCTCCTTCCAGTTGTAGCTGGAAAACAAAGGAAGTTGGTGCTTCCAATGAATGTAATTCTTCAAGACATATACGAAAAATCATTCTATGGTTTTCTCCTGATTTGGGTTTCCACGTAAAACATTGGTGTACTATGTATGTGTGTGATTGTTTATTTCTTACTGCTCATTATTGGATAATAATTCTACATTGATATAACATTTGAAGAAAAAGGATTATAATTACGTTATTACTGATTCACCCCTCCTCTCAGTAATCCAACAAGGTGTTTTGCATTTCAGCCCGTTTGGGTTGTGAAAGATAGATGAGAATTGTTTAACACTTATTATCTCTTTGCTCGAGCATCTATATCAAATTGTTTGTGAAATCATTTCTAAGATGAAAGACTTGTTAGGAATCGGTGATGACAATAAAAGTTTTTTGTTTTATTTTATTTTCATAACAAATCATGATTCAATATTGAGTAATAAATAGCTTTAGATGATATCTGTTTAACTAGTTTCATTGTTTGTTCTCTCACTAAATATGATGATCATAAAACATATGTTACTTGGTTTTTTTCGGCGTTTCCTTTTCCCTTCTTCATGGATATGCTAGTTGATGTAAATGTTCTAACAAAACACAATTTGAATTGGGAATTAAAAAACTGAGTGATGGTGATGGGTGTAGAGGTGGGGTAAATAAGTTGGTCTTTATTTTATTTTAAGAAAAATAAAAGAGGCAAGAACGATGACCCAACTAACCAAAATTGACGGGACTCTAGCTTCACAATTCTATTCAATGATGTGGAAACAACATAACATATGAATCACAGTTTTTTTGCTAGCGTGACACTCTCATGAGTTGAGCTCAGACTCAATTAGATGGACCAAAATACCTTTTGATTAACCCCCCGAAAGGACAAGGGATCCCAATTTAACAATGCCATTTCAAGACACATGGCGGGTGGAGAAGACAATATTAATGTGGAAGGTCCGTAGCGTCAGGAAAAGTAAAAGTACCTGCAACCTAATGTTGTTGGGTCATATAATAAATATGATCCCGGTCCCATAGGCTATGCCATTTACCTATTGCAAAATTAAATAAATTTTCTATTAATGTTTAACCTTTAATGACGTGAAGCTCACAATAGCTTTCAAGTTATTAACCAATCAAGTATTAGAAAAATAATTGTTTTATTAGATTCAAAAATAAAATTTTCCATTTGTTATGTTGAACATTAGATTTTACACAAAAAATATTTAGGTCAAACATAATCAATATAAAATTCAACTCAAAACCAACGTTATATATTGACTAGAGGTAGTATAATAATATTATAGAACATCCTCCTGTCAAGTTTTGAGTTATTATTAGGTTTCTTTTCAATTTACTAGATAACCATACATAGGTAGGAGCACTAAGAGAAACACAATCACAAGATACACACCATTTATTCCGGGAAACCCTCATGTGGGAGAAAACCCAACAAAACTTCATTAATATAGATAGCTAATACAATGGCAAGACAATAAACCAAAACACTAGAGAATATCCAACACTAAGCAATGCACCTCTCTCTTTCTTCTGCTCCCAACTGCATCTCTCCAAACTTGCGCACTTGATGAGTGAATGAGTGAGTGTACAATTGAGGCATTGAACTCCTTTATTTATACTAGCTGGCATGCACTGGAAAGGTGTCTCTTCACTGGGCAGGGCCAACTTCTCTTCTTAGTGGTTAAAACCACTTTAATAAGGCATGGGGGTCGACTTCTTAATTAGAATAATATAGTTAGGGTTTGACCAATCCACAAAAGGAGATTTGGTCATTTACAATGCCCGACATGATCAATCCACAAAAGCGGATTGACCTAATTAATAATGACTCAATAATAAATAGAATACTCTTTGGAGTTATAATATTTCAACACTCCCCCTTAAAAACAAAGGTATTCTACAAAATCATCAGGAGAGAGAGAGGGAAGCAACATCAACAGTATTTGGAACACTGACTGGAATATGTATAAATCATCGGAAGTTTTTCTCATCATCAATATCATCATCTGCAACAAGGAGCTGGAATGGAATTATCATCATCTGCATCAACATGGATTAGTATAAAACTAATACATTATCATCATCAATAACAACACGAGGTTGATACAACATCAACAACAACAACATCACAACATGAAGGCTAGAGCATCATCAACATCAACACTAAGTTGGAATTTTTCAGCACGAAGCTGGCATCACATCAACATCAGCACGAAGATGGAAATCTTCAGCATGAGGTTGACATCTCATCAACATCAACACAAAGATGGAAATCTTCAGCACAAGGCTGGCATAACATCAACATCATCAAAAAGTTGGAAATATTTAGCACGAAGCTGACATCACATCAACATCAACACGAAGCTGGAAATATTCAATACGAAGATGGCATCACATTGACATCAACATGAAGTTAGAAATCTTTAGCACGAGGATGGCATCTCATCAACATCAACACAAATCTAGAAATCTTTAGCACAAGGATGGAATCACATCAACATCAGCAAGAAGCTGGAAATATTCAGCACAAGGTTGGCACAACATCATCAACATCATGTGCAACAATATTTTTTGGTACTCTGACAGATCCAAAGGATTTGTCCAGGGATGATTAGTCCCCTAGGATATAAAATACTAACTGAGCTACCTGCTATTGGTCAGGATACCATAGTATCATCATCACTACACCCCCTTTAGAGGGAGGTCCTTTTGGACTATACCAAACTTGTCTTGAAAGTATTTAAATTCTGCATGAGACAGGGGCTTGGTTTGCAACCTGCTCATCTGTGCCAACATATTGGAGCTTTAAAGATCCCCTTTGCATCATATCCTGAATGAATTGATACTAGATCTCTATGTGCTTCGACTCATCATGGAACACATCATATTTATACAACTCAGGTTATCACATAGGATCACGGTGGCTTCCATCTCCAAATCAAATAGATCTATCAACAACATCTGAAGCCATATGGCTTCACAACTGGTGGGACATGCAACAATGTATTCCACTTCTTCTGTGCTGGGAGCAATGTTGTATTGCTCCCTACTTTTCCATGAAGTCATGGATGACCCCATATTGAAACAACATCTTGAAGTGCTCTTTCTATCAGAAACACTTCCAGCTCAATATGAATCAATATATCCATACAATCTGAAGCCATGATCTCTAGTATAACAGAGACCAAAATCCAACGTACCCTTAAGATATCTCATCACATGTTTTGCAGCTACAAGGTGAACATGTCTGGGCTCTACCATATAATGACTCAAAAGTGTTCATGGAAAAACATATATCCGGTCTGGTATTCGTCAGATCTATCAACGAACCAATAATTTGTCTGTACATAGTAGCATCAACCAATTCTGACGTAGCATCAACCAATTCTGACGAGGCATATACCAGGAGATTCAACTTCATTTACATGGGTGTGTTCATGTATTTACAGTCCAACATATTAAACCTCTTCAATATTTCAACTACATACTTCCCTTGGTTAAGGAAGATCTTCTCCGGGCTTTGCCAAACTTCAAAATCTAAGAGATAATCCATTATGTCTTTCATCAAACTTTGTAGTGAGCTTCTTCTGCAATCCGTGATGAGATTTTCTTCATCTTGTCAATAATACATATTGTTCATATAGTAGCAACAATACAACTGGCTCATTATTCATAACCTTGAAGGAAAGGTTAGAATCAATTTTACTATTGGTAAAGACCAAACTCTTCATAAAACTAGCAATCCTGCCACACCAATCTCTTGGAGTTTGCTTCAATTTGCAAACATAAGTCTTTCTGTATTCAACTTCAAATCAAATTTTCACATCACTTTGTACCAATATGGTACACTTGCTCAGCTGCAACTCAATATTCACAGTCATATGCTAGCTCTATGTTCTTTCTGTAGAGCACTATCTGTCTCACTGCCTGAGAGTATGTCCTCTCCTCGTTCTGCAACTGTTCCTTTTGGAACCAAGACTCTGCACCTATAACTACTCTGAAGCTGAGAATGGTTGCTCCATTCTCACCGTGACTGCTGAAATATGAGAGTAACTCCTATTAGCGATAAAAAATGCACTGGCATTTTTGAAAGAATGATGCCTAATATTGTAGGGAACATTTGACTAGATTCCTGGGCTCTAAATGCAGATTTGAAAGCACCATTGGAAAACTTAGGATTTGTAGATGTCGATCGACTATTTAAGAATGCAAAACAGATTCTCCATGACTGAGAAATTTGATTTTGAAAAAATCTGCACTTTCACCAGCGCATAAGGCAGAATTATAACTAGTTAGCTGGTGAAAGCTCCGCCTTTCACCAGCTAAGGAGAGGATTTTCGGGTAAATTAGCTGGTGAAAGCCTGTCACAGCCAGAATAGCCAAATTTTTGCCCAGATCGGGATTTTTTGGGTTTGAATGGTTTGAAATCTTCTTCAATAAGCTGGTTATGAATTATCAAATCAAAATCTGAAGGCCATTCTTGGAGATGAAAGTCAAAAGGGAAATTTTTGACTAGATTTGGTCATTTTCAAGGGCAAAATGATAGGGATCAAATGACACATCACCCAATTTGAATTTTATCTTCGGAGGACCAAATCAAATAGCCTTGGGAGGCTAAAACTGCACTTAATCAACAATCTACTATTTTTAGAGATCACTAAATAGGACCTTTCCTATTTTGTTTTGATTTTCCATTCTAGATCCATTTTTATAGGATCTCATCCTACACTTGTTGTATCTGTTTTGATTTGACTATTTTTAGTAAATCTGATTCATCTTTCAAGGATCTAGATTTCATCTTGTAAAGCTATAAAGCCAAAGACATTTGGAGCACTAAAGGGGTTCAAACTGTGATACCTTTTTGTGTTACTGTATAGACTCTTATGATACAATAAAGTACAACGTCCTTTCGTTTTCAATATCAGATATGTTCATGTTTCCCTTTCTGTACTTTATTTCAGTTTATCTTAGCTTATGAAGACTGTTATCTCTTTATTGAGCTCATAGACTTGAAGTGAAGGATTTCTTTCTATCTTGCATTAAGCCCTACATTTAGTTGTACTTGGCAATCAAGATTAGTGTTCTTCATCCCCTCCTTTCAAATTACTTGATCTGATTATTGTTTCCTGAAAGCACTGTTTCTTTAGATGTGTGATGAGTTGTCTATTACATTGATCATTAAAGACCCCATTGTCCCAAGCATATCTACACATTATTTTTAAGTTACCAAGCATCCTTAGTGTACAACCCTAAGGAGTTTCTTGGAGTGATAACAACTCCTATACTCCATCATGGCAACAACTTCATATGCAACTGAGAGTGGCTCAATAACTGATACTGAAGGTAGTTCTTCTTCTTTCATGGAGGTAACTCTATATTTTATAGTAGTCATGTCTCCATGACCCAATTAATGTACTGCACCAACTATCACTCAATTTTAAATATGGATATTTCTACCCGTACATCTCATAATATATATGAATCATGGTTGTTCTGGTTGTCTTCGTGAATACTGAAATTATTTCTTCAATTACTGGAGTAAGTTTCCCATCATAGTCTTCTCCCTCTTACCCGGAGAATCCTATGGACACACAAGGCTTTGTACATCTGCAACATGCTTGATCTGTTAGATCAATCTTGGAAGTCAATACTAACTTATCTTTTAGTCTCACAGAAAAATCCATATCCTAGTCTTTCTAATTGGCTTCCTTCTCTATCAGTGAAACAAGGGAATCTTCCTAGGAGATTTCATATCTCCTAGAAGTTTCTGAAGCTACGATATAGTCTTCTCATGGAATTTGTCTCCCAGTCCTGGAAGTTGTCTCTTTCTGAGATCAAGATTACTCTTGATTTCTTCTGAGTCTACAAGGACTTCATCATCTCTTATGGGGTATACTTGGTGTTGAATACCAAGTCTAAATATGAAAGGTTGAGTCAAACTTCAAATGAGTTCTGCTTCCCATCAAGGTGGCTTCATTATCCTTTGACCAAGTGTTCTATGAGTTCTTGTTCTAATGTTTGGTCATCTTTGGAGCCTTCTTCTCCTTACAATCAATCTCCATATGGGATGCTCTGGATCTCAAAAAGAGCTTCTTCTTCATCTTCTTTGGTACATGGATGTATATCATCATGTACACGACTTGGGTAGTCTTCTTCATGTCTCATCTAATCTATTTCCTTCGGCAACATTCACTATATCTTCCTCAAGGTTATCACCTATGACTGGAAACAAGGTGAAAAAAACAACAAGCAAGAATAATACTCTTTTGATAATAGTAATAAAACAATAACACAAATAATTGTCACAGTAGCTCCTTTAGAGCTATCACTTGTGACCTGCCTGAAACAAATATCAAAAGTAAGAAATACAATACGAAATGAGATCAACACTCTTCTAATGTTGTGATCAAACATTCATCCATGGTAACCTGGAACCAACACAAGAAGTTTCTCCTAGAGGAGATGTTAGTTGTATCTGGTAAATAATTACATTAAGCATTTATCTCAATATGCTCACATGCTACCAAGAATAATACTTTTCAAATACTTCTACCTCAACTATAGTGTTTGCTTGTAATGGGGTAGTTATCGAATTGTCATGTGCAACTTTGAATCTTATCAACTTAATTAATCAAACATGGAACTTGGAATCTTGTCCTCGAGAATGAGTGTGTTGCTTTTCTTCCAAGTCTCCTTCACTTAAGATGACAAGTGATTTCTTCAACCTGTCTTCTGTACTAAGACAATATGCTATCTTGAAAGAAGGATGGGTTAGAGAATAAACTCTATGATCTCAAATTTAATCAATCTAATACCTTGAATTTAATTGTGTCCAAAGTTTAGTATGATGGTCATAGCTTCAACATGCAAACTAGATCAAAATAATGTCATAAACAATAGATGCATATCAGAATAATTAAACCTGGGCTGCATTATTCCTCTGAATGTGTTGGATCTGAGATCCTTCTGGATCTATCGCAAGAGATCCCTTCTCATGCAAATACCCTTTAAATCTTAACAATTTAAACATATGTGAGTACATACCTCTAATAGTAGTGGCACCATCTGGTAGCAACGACAATAATTACCAACCCTTTAAAAACTTCAAGGGTGACTGCAACTGGTACTGGAGCTGATACTTCAACTAATACTACAATTGTAATTGATACTGCAACTGATTTTGAAACTGTAAATGCAACTCCAACTTAGGGTTTTATGAGGAAACCCTAATTTTTCAAACTTCAAATTTTGAAATTATGATCCATGGACTAGATGCATTGGTTTGAGGTGAGTTTGTTGGAGTTGTTAGATTTTAAAAATTTCAAGTTTTTCCCCTTGAAACTTGACCTGCGGAAATTTGGATTGGTACTTCTGGTATTGGTTTTGGTTTCTTGGTTTTTCAGGTTTTTAGGTTTTCTATTACTTCTAGTTTTCTGGTAGCAGTCAAAACTAGGGTTTGAATTTTTGGAGGCTCTGTCCACTGAAAAGGTGCACTCAATATGCCAATAGATTCACTAGGGTAGGGCATGTTAGAATATAGAAGATGGTGTGCTCATTTTACCATTGACGATACCCTCGTCACCCAACCACTGGCCGAAGCCACCCTTCGAGCACCTTGACCTTGAATGAGAAGAGAATTCTGGTAGCAATCCAATATCCAAGAGAGGCTAATGCACCAAGCAAGAATAGAAACCAAGATGATTAGATAATCCCACCCAAAAGCTAGCGCACACCTTTCCCAGCTCTCCCCCCCTAAAAAAACTTGCGCAGAACTGTAACTGCCTGCGCAAAACTGTAACTGCTTGTAAAGAACTATAACCGCTTGCGCAGAACTGTAACTGCTTGCGTAGAAACTGTCTCTCTCTGCAACTGCTGAGATAACAAATAATGAAACTGGTGCCCTGTATTTATAGTGAACTGGGCAGGCTAACTGGGGCCGACTTCTCCTTCTGGGTATCAATAAATTCAATTTAAATGTATTTGTTCAACCGACAACTTGTCTAGGGTTTCCTTCAATTCTTTGCTTCCTTCCGGAGGATTCTATTCTCGTCATAGGTCACAATAGAGGTTCATACCTCCTGAAGATACCATAATATTAACACTCGCTCCTAGCTAGGAAGGTATTTACAGGTAATGGACTTGAGCACAAAACATACCATTTACCCGGTAGCATAAATATAGTCATCTAGACTACTTCATGACTAGATCATGAGCATAACCATCACCATTAGCTGCATCAAATATCGAAACCATACTTCATCTGGGTAATTAGATATGATGCTAGATAAGTCACTCTCACCATAGAGTGATACAAGAGGAGTAAAGGTTCTGAATTGTTTTCCATCTGGAAAATCTCTGTTCATCATCCATTTGAATGATCATTATCTCCAATAAACTGTTGATAGTCTTCAAGGTAATTAGAACAAGGATAGAACACACCTATGTCTATTCATAGTAGTACAAAACTACAATCCAGTGGTTTACTACCACATCAAGTAACACACAAGTGCTTGATCAACAACTTATGGTTGTGAATAGTGAAACATATTCACCATAATAGTCCTCATCTACTGTCATACAGTCTTCATAATAAACATCTGATAGCAACCTGCATAGAAACAATGTTATGATAAAAGGCTGATTTGTCTGGGCCAATATTTCACTCACGTCTGTGAGATCTGAAAGAATATCTGCCTCACAAATAGTGGAACATATCCAACACAGTAGTATCTCTCTACTGTCCATAACAATCATCTGATGCCATCCTGCATGGAAAAATACTGTTAAAGATAAACTGAATTCTCTGGGCCAGTATTTCACTCACGTTTGTGAGATCTGAAAGAATGTATGCCCTCATCAGGAATGGGCTATCTGCCCTATTCTTCACAAACAAGGAAGAAATATTATTTCTGATTTCTGAACCTGGACCATTTCTCATCCTGGGCCATTCTTCCTACACTTATCAAAGTGCACCTTGGATAGAATGTATAAACCCTAAGAAATGTTTGGACCATTCCTCACCCTGGGCCATTCCTTTGACACTAAACAAAGTGTAACCTGGAGAGAATGAGTCTTCCCTAAGGAATGAATGTCCCTAATTGCTGAGCCTGGACTATTCGCCACCTTGGGCCATTCCTTCGACACTAAACAAAGTGTAACTTGGAGAGAATGAGTCTGCCCTCGAGGAATAATTGTCCGGACCATTCCACACCCTGGGAAATTCCTCCGACACTAAACAAAGTGTAACCTAGAGAGAATGTATAACCCTCGAGGAATGTCTGTCCTGCATCAACCTCCAAAACGGACCATTCTTCGAAACTGCTCACAATTGTGAACTTCGAAAGAATGACTGCCCGACGAGGCAGACCATTCTACTTGACCACTACTCAGAGTGATTGCCAAGAAGGTCCTAGAACACTCCCCATGTTAACCACAATGGGAATTCGTTGTCTATGATACATCAACAATCAGTTTTCCTCCCATGTTAACTACAATGGGAAGTCACTGTCCGTCAGAAATCTCAATCCACTTTTCAAACGGGAAAGCATCTGTCCAATCTGGACTATTTTTCAATTACAAAGATAAATAATATTTTCAATGCTCCCTCCTAACTGGAGAGTTATTTCAATCACAAAAATAAATGTTTGTGTACCTTATTCTAGTTTGGAGAGTCTTCCCTTCCAGCTAAGAGAGTTATTTCCACAAGCTCTAGCTTGAGTATGCAAGTTCTTTCATCTTGAATAAAGGCTTTACCAAAATGTATGCTTATCTGCTCATCTGTGGAGATATGTATTGGAGAAATCATTTTCTCCCTTCTGGACTTTATCATGGATAATATAATGCTTGTACTGTAGTCTGGAACATTATGAAGGCTTCATGTAGATTTGAACAATAGAGTATAGCATAGTTGGAGAAATGGAACATATCCATGTGGTACTTCTTCTATCATCATGAGATCTGATCTTCTGAGTAGTCATCTTGATGTTATAGGAAATCTTCACCACGCTTCTGTTGTGCACTGGAGGTTCTCTGCCAAGTTGTCTTCTTCTTATCTGCATACAAGAGTCTCTTTCTGGTATGCCTCAAAGTCTTGAGATTGCTCTTCATACACTCTTTATTCAATTTCTCTTGAGAACATTCTTTGCATTTATCTGATGTAGAATTCCAACTCATGGATGTTGCAGATGACTTATATAGAGATAAGTCTGGTGTACTGGAACAAGAAATCATCATAGTCTTCTCCCTCCATCTGAGAGAATCTCTGGTTCTGGATCTTGTAATGCTTTCATTCATAAGTCTTCCATACACTGTTCTTCATCACAACTTTCAGTTCTTCTGCTTGATTGCTTCCATATCAGGCTTGGTAATCTTTGATGTAATGATTGGTTGTTCTTGGATTTTCTTTCTTTATTGGAATCTTCATGTTCTTCTTCATGTTTTTCATTATCTCTTGGATTCATGGAGATTCCATGTTCTAGAGATTCCACTTCTTCTTTTCATCATAGGATCACAGATCTGGATGGACAACCAGGAATACTTTTAAGGCTTTTCTTCGAAAAGGTCTTCTTCTG
>ML778222.1:53751-78068 GCA_009831015.1 Picea engelmannii
TATGTTGTCATCATCATTCATCTTCATGTCACAGAGCTCATTCTTCAGACTCATAACTTGTCCAATGTTTCTAACTGAGAAGAGATTTGTTAGGGCATCGTACATCTTCTTCGATGAGTCAAGATGGGAGATGTAGGGTATCAGGTGGTCTTTTATAGAATCCACTATGATACTTATGGAATTGATGTCAACATCTTTGAACTTCTCCATAGTTGCAATGTTCTATGGTTCCTTCTCTTCTCCTTCTTCAAACTCGGGCTTCACGATCTTTCCTTTCACAATATCCAACACTTTATTCTTAGCAAGGATGAGGTCAATCCTTGTCTTTCATGCTCTGAAGTTAGAGGCTCCATCTAGCTTGTTCTCAGACTTCATAGAGTTCATCATGGCTTGCTTGACTTGGTCAAACCCTAGATTTGACCAGAAATCCAAACTTCATATCTTGGCCTTCTGAGAGTACCAGGAGATGTACTGGGCTAAGGTGCACTGATCTGTCCAGAGATTGGGTCAATATCATCACTTAAGGTGCCTCAACAAGTGGTTTAGGGTTTCTACAACTGCTTCTGTTGGTAACCCTAGCTGCAGTGCTTTTGGAAACCGCTCTTGCTAGTAACCCTAGCGACAGTACCTCAACGAGCTCAATATCTAGCGGCTATGTTTCCTTTCAACGTTTTAGGCTGACTGAAGGGGTGTGGGACCATAACTTGTTAGAATATAGAAGACGGTGTGCTCGTTTTACCATTGACGATACCGTCGTCACCCAACCACTGGCCGAAGCCACCCTCCGAGCACCTTGACCTTGACTGAGAGGAGAATTCTGGTAGCAATCCAATAGCCAAGAGAGGCTAATGCACCAAGAAAGAATATAAACCAAGCTGATCAGATAATCCCACCCAGAAGCTAGCACACACCTTTCCCAGCTCTCCCCCTAAAAAAAAAAAACTTGTGCAGAACTGTAACTGCCTGCGTAGAACTGTAACTGCTTGCGCAGAACTGTAACTGCTTGCGCAGAACTGTAACTACTTGCACAGAAACTGGCTCTCTCTGCAACTGCTGAGACACCAAATAATGAAATTGGTGCCCTGTATTTATAGTGAACTGGGAAGGCTAACTGGGGCCGACTTCTCCCTCTGGGTATCAATAAATTCAATTTAAATGTATTTGTTCAGCTGACAACTTATCTAGGGTTTCCTTCAATTCTTTGCTTCCTTCCGGAGGATTCTATTCTCGTCATAGGTCACAATAGAGGTTCATACCTCCCGAAGCTACCATAATATTAACAGGGTGGACTTTTCTAGATGGTTTTTAAGCAAAAATTCGTGTCCAACAAATAGCCCTAATTTTCTTATACAACAACAATGATGTTTTTGCTTATCCAGTGAGAGGTGCTCTCTTCAGCTTAACTCTGATACCATGTTAAGTTTTGAGCTATTATTAGGTTTCTTTTCAATTTACTAGATAACCATATCATAGGTAGGATCATTGAGAGAAGCATAATCACAAGATACACAACATTTATCCTAGGAAACCCTCATGGGGGAGAAAACCCAACAAAACTTCCTTAATATAGATAGCCAATACAATGCCAAGACAATAAACCAAAACACTAGAGAATATCCAACACTGAGCAATGTGACTCTCTCTTGCTTCTCCTCACAACTGCATCTCTCCAAACTTGCACACTTGATGAGTGAATGAGTGAGTGTATAGATGAGGCATTGGCCTCCTTTATTTATACTAGCTGGCAGGCGCTGGAAAGTTGTCTCTTCACTGGACAGGGCCGACTTCTCTTCTTAGTGGTTAAAACCACTTTAATTAGGCCTGTGGGCCGACTTCTTAATTAGCATAATATAGTTAGGGTTTGACCAATCAACAAAAGGGGATTGATCTAATTAATAATGACTCAATAATAAATATAATACTCTTTGCAGTTGCAATATTTCAACACCTCCACCCATTTAATAAAGACGATCCTTGTGCTTAATGAAAAACGAAAGTCCGCTTTCATACCTCATGTTCTATGTGATCCTTCATAAAATGTATTTTATGTGCATAATATATATATATATATATATATATATATATATATATATATATATATATATATATAATCTTCGTGTTTTCCAAAGAAAAAACATTTACATAGAGTTTTTTGGATTTCTCGATAGTTCTTCGTGCCTCCTCTTGCTCTGCAATCACGTAAAACTCTTTAAAGGGAAACATCCACATGTCAACGATAATCAATATTCTTATTGATCAAGGGAGAAATACAACAACCAAACACAGGCTTGCAAACCTCACACTAATCCCACACTGCATCGTCTTTGCCTCTACGACATGCATAGATATATAGCATCTATCACATAATTACACAAACTGATCAAACATTTACACAAACTGATAAAGTAATTACACCTATCCATATTTTATTTTTAATCCACCCATATCCCAAAACTCATGAGAAATTAATTGACACATTTCAACATTAACTAAGTATCGTCCTAAGTTTTGTGATATTTATAAAAAAAATGGATGTGAAAATTAATAGTTTAATGATTTATAATAAATAAAAATATTCAATTAAAAAATTGTTTTAATTTTATAATCAGAAAATAGAAAATAGTAGACTTAAACAAAATTTGAAACTTAATAATTTAAAAAAATAAAAATTAATTTTTAATTAACATATCTTTTTCCTCTTCTAAATTATAGGATAACTATAAAAAATGGTATTGTTTAATTATTCTAAGTTTTAATTTTGAATTGAACAAAACTAAATAATATGAAAATTCAGTTTAATGATTCATAATACATAAATAAAATTAGATTAAAAATATTTATTGGTTTGATTTTATTATAAAAATTGGTTAATTTAAATAAATTTCATCTACACGGAATATCTTTATTTTATTTTCTTCTCCCCTATTCCTTTAATATTTATCTCTTATTATCCTTAATAATTATCTCTCTTTTATAGCTACGACTATTGCTTTACTTATTTTATTTCCTAAATTTCCTAAATTTCTTTAATTTTAATACTTAATCTAAACAATTTATTTCCTAAATTCCTTTAATTTTAATACCTAATCTAAACAACTAATTGAATAATCAATATTTATTTCCAAGTAACTTTATTATAATGTTTTATTACTTTATCCCAACCGCCATAATTTATTCATTTAATAATTTAAAAAGGGAAAATTAATCTTTTTAATTAAAGTATTTTTCTCTATCCTAATTTTTAGAAGAATTATAAAAAAATTAAATATAAACATTGATAATTTAATAATTTATAATAAATAAACAAATTTAATTAAAAATAATTTTGTTTTGACTTTATAAATCAGAATATAGTCAACTTAAACAGATTTCAAACTTAATAATTTATAAAAATAAAAAATAATATTTTAATCAGAGTATCTTTTTCTAGGTTCTAAATTTTATGATAACTATAAAAATAGATATGAAAATTCATAATAAATAAATAAAAAATAATAAAAAATAATTTATGTTTTGATTTTACAATAAAAAAATAATCAACTTAAACAGATTTCAAACTTTTACAATAGAAATTCTCTCAAAATTATATTAGAATATAATTTATTTTTACATATTCAAATGATCCTTTATCTGATACTTATAGATCCATACGGATACATAAACTCACATAATCATTGTCCACTACAAAGATAAAACATCCAAAAAAGATCCATTTACACTATCACATTGCACATGCAATAATATTATGAAGTTCATTGCTTCGAAATATCAAAAAATACTTTAGATTCTACTCTGTATCTCTGACCAAAAATCAAAATAACTATGGATAACTTTAAAACATATCCATATAAAATGTAGGGCCCGATGTCCCTCCTTCTCAACTAAAATATGATAATCTTCCTTTTGGTTCCAAAAGTGCTTGTTTTGATAAAAGATCAGCCTCCTTGTTGTATTCACTGTAGATATGGTGATAGTATATACCATGAAAAGATGTAGACAACTTCAATGTCCTACGCTTCCATCCTTCAATGGCGGTGGATTGTCGATTTCCATTATGATTTAGCCAATCAATAATCACCTTGGAGTCCCCCAAAATTTGAATATTTTGGATGTTCAAATATTTTGCTAATATGAGAGTGGCCGAGGCTCCCAAAAGCTCATCTTTTGTATTAGTTCCCCCACCACAATTGACAAACCACCTATAAACAGTTGAATCTGGGAATTTTATGACACCCCTTGCTCCACAATTTAGACCACCCGTTGTAGCTGCTCCATCAAAATAAACATAAGTACATTCATCATTTTGTGCGATCCGCCTCAGTCTTATATTCAACAATTTCTGTGTATGCAAAATTATGGTATGTGATCCAAGTGTCTTGAATACAACATCCCAAGAAAAAGGTGCTTTCTCATCAAAGATTGCTTTGTTCCTTTCAATCCATATATTCCAACATGTAATTTCCGCCAAGCTATTCGAAACTGCATTGTTTATAGTCCAGGAGTCTAAACATTCTATAAGAGAATTTACAGCCCATGCACTTTTAATTTGAAGCCTATGAGAAATTCTGGACCAACAAGTTTTTGTAAAGGTGCAATGAACAAAGAGATGGTTTATGCCTTCAATGTTATGTTTATAGAGTATGCAAAATCCCGGGCCCTCCCAACCTTTTTTATTTAAAACCTCCCAGGTAAGGATCCTGTTGTCCGCAACCAACCATAATATTTTTTTTTTTTTTTATCTTCAGTTGTAAATTCCATTTCTATACGTTAACTCTCCATCCACGCCAAATCGGGAATTGCCGAGTGGATATAAGGCATGTATAAATGTTTTTAACAATGATATTCCCAGATGAATCACCTCCAGTCGATAACAAAGTGTCCTCGGTGTTATAAAGTGAGATCCCGACCCCATTAAGCTCTGATATATAATTTTCCCATTCTGATTCCCGATCCCCAGTTAAACCCAATTTTTCACTGCTCATCCATATCTCAGATTGAGTAATTGGATCGCGGCCTTCAGTGGATTGTGATAGCACAATAATTCTTTTTTGATTTAAAATAGATAGGATCTCTGCATTGAGGAAAGATTTGTCACCAATGCCCAAGATTCAATCTCTTCCAATGGAAATGAGATGTCCGGATCCTGGTCGCCATGCCAACCAATGTGTGATTACATGAACGGAACGAGTAAGGCTCATCCATATCTTGGAAGCAGAACATATTTTTTGAGATGCCAGCCTAAACCAATTTAAAATTGTTATGTTTGAAAAGTATTTGTCCATTACAACTTTATGTCATATACCACCCTGTGTTCTAGGTTTTTGTAGTCAATGCCAGATTGAACTATGCAAGGTTCTGGAAACCCCATCGTCCATTCTTCTTTGGTCTAGATAAAATCTCCCATCTGCAAAGATGATATTGTTGCGAATATTTTTGGCCATTCCAAAGAAAGTGAAACATCAATTTTCTAATCTTTCTTAATACAGATCGAGAAACTGCTTCCATAGACATCCAATAAAGAGGTCGACCTTCCAGCACTGTTTTGACTAGTATGTATCTACCTCCTATAGAAATCCACCTGTTACATCATAAACTAATTTTATTGGTTATTTTGGCCACCAGCCAATCCCATTCATATGCCTTATGCGTCCCTGTCTTTAGAAAATAACCTAAATATTTGAAACCAATCGAAAGATCACTAAAAGTAAATGGGAGGATTGTTTTGAAAGGTGTTAACTCACACTCTGTGAGCCCTTCAAAATGCATATTTGTCTTTATTTGATTAACCGAAAGACCATAAGATTTACAAATTAATCTAATAATATTGTCAATTTATTTCCATTCTTGTAAACTAGCCTTTGTCATAATGAGTACGTCATCCACGAACAATAGATGAAGAATATTTAACAATTTGGACACTTTTATACCTGATATCTTGCCTTCACCAATGCTAGATTTCAGTAATAAACTGAGGCCTTCCATCACCAGTATAAATAGTAATGGTGATAATGGACAACCTTGGCGTAGTCCTCTATCTCTTCTTAAAAAGTCAGTGGCCTCACTATTTATTAATACATCAAAGGAGGATGATGTGACGCAATACATGATCCAGTTTGTCATCTGAATTCCAAAACCCCCCTTTAGAAGGATCGGTCTTAAATGTACCCATTCAATACATTCATACGCTTTCCTTAAATCCAGTTTTAGGACAAGCGATTTTAATTTTTTCTTTTTGATGCTATGGAGGATCTCATGAGTTGTGTCAATAGCGTCTTGTATCCTCCTTCCTTTTAAAAAACCCATCAATTCTTCAAAGAGTGATATGGAAAGAAATGGTTTTATCCAGTTAGCTATGATTTTTGATATCACCTTGTAACAAAGATTGTACAGTGAAATTGAGCAGTAGTCCTCAAAGGTGGTTGACTTGTTTTCCTTCGGGATCAATGTCAGAAAGGTTGAATTTAAGCTTCCAATGATAGTGCCTAATCTTCTTGACTCCTCCACCATCTCTAGGATATCCTCCCCTACTAAATCAATAAAGAAGGTGAAAAATTCAACTATCTAGTTGTCCGACCCTAGACTGTTATCCTTTTTAAAATGAAATAGGAAAACTTTTAGCTCCTCCAAAGTAACATGATTGTACATCGAGCAAAACTCATCATCATTTACAATCTAAGGAAAGAGTTCATTAATTTTTAATTGTTCAATAGTGTTCGATGAGTGCGGGTCCTTGTATAAATTTTTGAAGTGTCGAATCGATGCTTCCTTTAAGGCTCCATGTTCAGAGATCTTTACTTCCGTGGTATCAGTAATCTCCCAGATATGTTTTCAGGCTCTGTTGTGGGTAACAAATTTATGAAAAAACTTAGTATTATTATCCTCGCTAGCCATCCAAATTTCTCTACTACGCAACCTCCACTATTCTTCAACCCCTTTTAATATACTATTTCTTTCTAATTCCATCTGCTTGAGTGATAATTATGTTTCATGATTAGTATGATCACTTGCCAAAAGAAAAATCGAATCCTTTATGTCTGATTTGAGAGTCAACAACTTCACGTTATTTTTGGCTAATTTCTCTTTATACAAAAGCTTTGTTTGTGATTTTAGAATTTTTAATTTCCAAACGATCCTATTTTGTTTGCCACCTTCAAACTAGAAAACCGAGTCTTTCCAAATTTTATAGACTAAGTCCACAAAATCTTGATCTTTTAGCCTTTGAGCATTAAGTTTGAAAGGATAGGCCTTATAGAACAGAGGTAAATCCAATTGTAATATAACTGTAGCATGATTGGAGATATACAAAAGTTCAACCCAGGACCTATAAAGACCGACAACAGATAATAAATCTTTAGAGACAAGTACTATGTCTAATCTCCTTGCAATCGCCTCCTGACCACGACGTCCGTTCCACCAGGTGGGAGCCAGCTTCGCCGACTTGATATCAATCGGATTTTTGGATGAGAATAGCTCTATGTAGTAAATATCTGTATTCCCAGACCCAGACTTTCCTCCACAGACCTTGTTCGAAGATAAAACAATATTTAGGTCCCCAACGATGATTAAATTCTTGATAGATAAGATACCACTGTCTTCCATCGATTTCGGTAACTGTTTCCGATCTGAGCATCAACCATAAATATTAAGCAGTGCTAATTCCTGGTTGTTTATAGTACACCTTCATGTTAACATAATACCACCAGTAGTAAGATATGGAACCAACTCAAATAAATTTGGGTCCCATGAGACTAGCAGTCCCCCCGAAGTACCCACAGATTTAACTGCACTCGAAACCCAAGATGGACGCAAGAGGTGCATGAAATCCCTAGCTTTCTGAGCATTAACCAAAGTTTCTTGTAGAAATACAATTTTAGGACAAGAATTTTCCAAGAGTCGCCGAATTGAGGCCGCTTTGAGGGTGCCTCCAACCCCTCTTATATTTAAGGACATCAATAACATTACTTATCCCTCGCAATGTCTTTCATCGCTCTAAGAGCCCCACTATCAGTGGAGGAAGGAACCGAATCATCGGTTTGTGGTAAAATTTGTGCCAACTTTTTTCGTGTGCTACGAGTCTTTATAGGAGATAGTTCTATGCCAATGCCCCTAGACCAAGCGAATTCTTTCCCTGACTCCCCTGGCTGAATCTTTGATGTAGTAGCCTCCATGTTTTTCATGGAGCTATGAATGGCCTTCCCCAAATAGGTGGGTAGTTTGATTGATGCTTTTTTATCCCTAAAGAAAGGAATTAATGAGTCTAAAACAACATTGAGTGAGGATTCACCCTCCTCAGGTTCTCTAAACCCCGACTCTAACCCAGTGTCTAACAAAGTAGGAGGGGAAAGGGACGATATTGATCCTGGTTCTGGAAGGCTATGTAACTATGGTTGGGACTACCGAGGTGGAGATGTATGTGTAATAAAAGGTGGGATAGGAGAAACAAACACCAAATTCCCTGACCCTGAGGAGGGAGGTGTATCCCCGTGAATAGGTAAAGTCAAAGTCACCACAATAGGAAATGAAATATCAAGGCCCTCATTGACCCGTCGTTTTATTAAAGTGGTAGATGCTTGTAGCCAACAAGACTTTTCCAAAGCATCCCTTCCCAGAGAGATAATGACAAGAAAAAAGTAGGACAAAATTTGTTTAGTTTACCTGAGAGTGAAGTTGTCTCTTTGATTTGTGAACCTAGGTCGAGTTCATAGTAAATTGGATCGCAACCGAAGGAGTCCTCTTCAAAAACATAGTTGGGGGGGTCCTCATGTAGGAGAGTGTCTTCCGACTTCTCTTCAGGCATCTTCCCTATGAAGTCACGACGAAGATGGCCAGTGCCTCAACACCAACTTCACCGAAAAGAGATACCCATGTAGTCCATCCGCTGAGTGAAATAACTACTACACCATTCAATATCAATTGCCTCTGGAAGTCCTCCACGTAAATCGCCTCCCACTAAGATCCTTCCCACTTTCCTAATAGATTTCTCCATAGTTGTATGATCCAGAGTGATGAAACGTCCCAGAGGATCCCCAATCGCCCTCAATGCTCCTTCGTTCCATAGATACAACGACAAACCCAACAAAAGGACCCACAAATGCCGGAGTTGGAAGTGTTTCATCCGCGGGTCGAAAGCCACCCTCCACCTTTTCAGCATAAGGCTGCTACCCCCAATAACCCAGAAGTTTTTCAACATTAAAGTTGCATATTCTGGAGATTTGCAAATAAATCCCATCCAACCCTTCATAAGGCAAAGGAACTCGGGAGCATAACCGAGTATATGTACCTAGTATTTTGCAATCCATTTAGATACTGGACAATCAGCTAGATAGGAGTATGATAGCCTACCCACCAAGCCACAAAGGGCCAACCTGCATGTTTCCTTAAGGCCCATGTCTGAGCCCATCACCATCCTCCTATTCCTCTTGTTTGGCTTCCACACCCGTCTCTGGACACTAGTTTGGTTAGAAGGTTTAAAGGAATTCCTAGATCTATCTGACGGACCACCACCTTTAACACCCAACTTTATAGCATAAACAAGCTTTGGCTCACACTGGGGAAGTTTTGTGCCCGCATCAACAATGGAGCCAGAGAAATGATTATGGCCTGAAACCGTCACTTGTTTCGAAGTAATTCCAGGAGAAGAGTTTCGTAAATGTTCGTAAATGCCTGAAGCTAGGTGCAGTTTACGTGAGGTGTGATTTATTGCACCAGGTAATTCACCCAATGAATTGACCTTTGTGAAAAGACCTTCCTGAAGCCAATTAACCTCGTTATCCACACTCATTAGTGCCCTGACGTCTCCGTTTATGTAAGCAACAGGTAAGGGTTCCATATTAACAAACACTTGTTTAGCACTAAGGAACGATTACTATGGTTCATCAACCCAAAAACAAGAAAAGGAAGGCTGGTAGTTGGTTCATTAACCAATGAACGTATTAATAAACACGAACCACACCGCAAGTGTTAACTCCAAGCAGATGGGTCGAAGAGACAAACTACTGAAGGCAAGAGGAGTTTAAAACGCATATCAGTTCCCCAAAAGGGAAAATAAAATAAGCACTGAGATGAGTGAAATCTGAGCGTATTAATGACAATATTAGTCAAGCTAAAAACAAGAAGAAAGGATCAGAAATAATGGAGAAGGACAGGAGGTTTAACAACACTATGATTGGACACCAAAAACACATCAGAGGTACATTGAAACCCCTACAACCACACTAAAACTCAAGATGACCCCGAAGGGCACTCAATTGAAAACTTCTAAAACCTATACTTCGCCTAGGGTAGGTTTCCATCCATCTGTTTGCATTACTCACCATTGTTGGTGCTCCCAAGCTTTCCCGCCCAATTGCAGAGTTAAAAAATCCGACTCACTTTATTTCTTGATATATCTCCCAACAAAGACATCTTTGTACACATGTCTATAAGGACACATTTTTTTACAAATTTCAAACTTAATAATTTATAAAGATAAAAGTTAATATTTTAACCAAAGTATCATTTTATAGGTTCTAAATTTTAGGATAACTATTCAAAAAAATTAGATATGAAAATCTATATAAAAAAAATTAAAAATTTTACATATGAAAATTAATAGTTTAATGATTGGTAATAAATAAAAATTATTCAATTAAAAAATTTGTTTTGATCTTATAATTAGGAAATAGTCGAGTAAAATAAATTTGAAACTTAATAATTTTAAATAGTAAAAGTTAATCTTTAATTAATATATCTTTTCGAGTCCTAAATTTTAGGAGAACTATTTAAAAAAATATAGATATGAAAACTTTTTCCCGTCCTAAATTTTAGGAGAACTATTTAAAAAAATATAGATATGAAAACTTTTTCCCGTCCTAAATTTTAGGAGAACTATTTAAAGTTAATTTTTAATTAATGTATCTTTTTCCCGTCCTAAATTTTAGGAGAACTATTATAAAAAAATATAAATATGAAAATTTTTTCCGGTCCTAAATTTTAGGAGAACTATTCAAAAAATATAGATATGAAAACTAATAGTTGAATGATTCATAAAAAAATAAAAAATATTTGATTAAATATATATTTTTTATTTTATAATTTTTTAAGGCAATTTTGACTTTATAATTAGAAAATAGTAAAATTGGTAAAGTTAATTTTTAATAAGTGTTTTTGTCTAGTCCTAAATTTAGGAGAATTATAATTTTTTAAGATATTAGTATAGATCAAATGAGTGATATATCAAGCTTTGAAAGGGATCAAATCTCTCAAGGTGTAAATCTTTAATCTTTTCTTAAGTAAGACATTTCTGAGGGTCGTAGATAGTCATACATGAGACACCAAGCGATGATAGTAGCTAGTATTTCTATAAGTCAACTAGTGATGACCCCTCCAACCTTTTAGATTTATGGATTTCCATGTACAAAGCTTCCAGAGTGACACACACTCTATGTTGGAAAGAGAGCCATCAACCATTGGATAAACAAAATTGTTCTATCATTGCTCTCCAACTGCTGGGCAACCTATTTTTGTTGATCAAATGTCGTATCTTCCCCACAAGCCGTTTCTTTTCAGGGTCGCAATTTATGTCGATTCGCTGGCATGTATGTTCAAAAACAACTTAAAATAAATTAAATAAAAAACACTTCACCATGATGCATAAAGATAGTTGTTGAACATTTAACACTCAGAATAGAACCATTGCTCTGCATGCAAAACACTTAGCAACTTTTAGGAAAATATTAGTCCCCCTCTATGCCTCCAAGATCCTAGATGGCATCTTTGTTTTGGAATTAGAATGACTGGCAGCCCGTAGCCCAGGTACCTCCACCAACTGGGAAGGAGTGATCTTGTTTTGTCTCAGTGAAGAGAAAGTGTAGGTGAGGAGATGAGAATGCAGAAAGGGAATTTACTTTTGCATTTCTGTTAGGCGATATTGCTCACTAAGGTTAATGATAAAATCTTATGGTTGAATGAGCCTATTCAGATAGATGTTGAGGTTATTCACAGAATAACATGTATGCCTATCAAAAGAGAACCTGTTAAATTTGTTGTCAGAGACAACAATAGTTGGATCAATAAATTCACAAGTAAAACCCTAACTAAAGGAACTCGAGGGTTTAAAAATTAGTTGTATTAGGAGCAAGATTCAATAGTGGATTGCAATTAAATACTCTAATAAGATAATCCTAATATAACCTTGACACCAAATTGTATTTATGTGGTATTCAAAGTCACATAAAGAACAATATGCCCTGCAATTATTGAAAGACTGCATTGATCTCCATGTAACAACTGAGTCATCTCGTCCATTCCCTTGAATTCGTTTTGCTCCAAAGGATGATACAAATCCAGTTGCTTCCATTTCATTCTTCTCTTCTATCAGATATAGACTTAGACATAGACCACTAGACTCAGACTCTACAAAGACAAACCAGATCATGGATAAATAAGAGAGGGCAAGGTAAATGTTAAAGAAGTCATCTTCCTCTCTCTATATATCCTCTCGGTCTTTTTTACAGTTCTTAAATATTTGCATGCAATTCTATTTTTAAATATATGATCTTTGAGATATATATAATTCCTTTCTATGGATAGACAACTCACCCCCTTTTCTCATCTCTCTATAATGAATAGTTGCAGATGAGAACTCAACCATTGAAATCTATAGTTTCATGGATTCCTCATCGATTTCAGATAAAATTAATCAAAAAATATGCCAATAAAAAACCAATCAATGACCAGTGTGAAGCCTGTAAGTAACAAAGGTAAGCATTGGAATGTTGTTGACCTGGAATATCTTAACTTGATAAATAGGAAGGAAAGAATCAAATTTCAATGCCTGTTTGGGGTCAGTGAGTAAGAAAGACCAGCAGTAGTAGGTGGTTGGCAGAGGCCCACTTTACTGAAGGGGCGATTCTTAATCATCACTAGACTTTGTTGGTGAAGACAGAGTCTGACGAAGATTATCCGGCTATATAATGGAAGGATAAAACCTAAGAACAAATGGGTAAGTAGATGGAACCCAATGCGATTCTCATGCTTTTCTGCAATTTCAATCCATGTTTTTTGTTTTCAGTTTTGGTTCAATTCATTTTACCACAAATTTAGCTCTGATTTTGTCTTAAATCATGCAGGATTTAATTTCTCCAACTATGAGCGAGATCAAAACATTGGAAGAGCCCAAACGTACATCAAATAATGTAAAAGCTTTGTCAACATAGAAAATCTAGAGAAGTTGAAAAAGTAAGTTACCAAAACAGACCTTCCATTATTGCACATAAGCATATGTCAACAATAAAACATCATCTACAAATAACAAGTGAAAGATTTTCGTAAGTCTGGAAACTTTTATTCCAGATAGGGAACCTTCTCTTTGGCTTGTTTTTAATAGCAGACTTAAGATTTCCATCACCAATATAAAAAGTAATGGTGACAGTGGACATCCTTGACGGAGTCCTCTACCACTTCTGAAGAAATTTGTGGCCTCCCCATTGACTAGAACTGCAAGTGATGCAAAGCTCACACATGCCATAATCCAGTTTGTCAAGGACACGCCAAATCCAACTTGGATTAATATCAGTCGCAGGAAATCCCAATTTACACAATCACAGGCTTTTTGTAGATCTATCTTTAGGATAAGAGATTTTTGGTTTCTCTTTTTAATGTTGGGTATGCACTCATGTGCAGTACCTATAGAATCATGTATTTGGTGACCCTCCAGGAAGCCAAACTATTCTGTCGATAATGCCCTTGAGATTATTGGTTTAATCTGGTTAGCTAATACTTTTGAGATGACTTTATAAACCAGATTGCATAACGAAATAGGTCTGTAATCCCCAAAATTTTGTGGATTATTCAATTTGGGTATCAGAGCTAAAAAAGTGGAATTTAAGCTCCCTGCCATGCGACCACCAGTCCAGACTTCCTCCACTAAAGCCAGAAGGTCATATTTGAATAAATCGAATAAATGTAAGTAAAATTCCACTATCCATCCATCCGGCCCTGGACTTTTATCTTTTTTGAACAGTGATCGAATCGATTTTAATTCCTTTAAAGTGACTGGCAAATATAGCTCTCTCACTTCATCCTCGTTGATCCATCTAGTAAATAGCCCCGCCACCTCAAATTGCTCTACTGTTGAAAAAGTATCCGAGGAATTGAAGAACCTCTTGATATAATTTTTTTCTTCCTCCATAATCCTTTTTTGACCTTTATGTGTAAGAACATAATCATTTCTGATCTCCCATAAATGTTTGCTAATTCTCTCGTGATTGGCAAACTAATGAAAAAACTTTGTATTAAGGTCACCACTTTGAACCCAAATTTCCCGACTTTTGAGACTCCAGAGTTCCTCCTGAGTTTTAAGAATCTTGTTCCTTTTTTATTCGAGTTTAATAAGGTTTGAATCACCACCGGAATAAAGGAACCCTCCGCAAGTCGCTGCAAAATATCTTTGATATTATCTTCCAGTTTCTCCAGGATAAATACATCCCGGGCTCTAGATTCTTTTGCCCAATTTTTTGTAATTACTTTTAGTTCCTTTAGTTTCTGGATGAAGCAACGTTGTCTATCTTCCTCCTGAATAAATTTCGGATCTGACCAATGTTGATGTACCAAGCTGTTAAAGTCTTTATCAAGAAGCCACTGAGAATTAAACTTGAATGGGTGAGATTTGGGAAAAGTAATGTTCTCCATTTGTAACAGAATTGTCGCATGATCCAACACAAAAGGAAATTCCACCCAGGACCGATACAATCTAACATTCAGGAGTAAGTCCTTTGAAACCAAGAACATGTCCAGTCTTTTAGCTATTAACTCTGAACCTGAGCGCCCATTACACCAAGTCGGGGCTAATTTATCAGGTTGAACATCTAACAATTTGTGCGATTGAAAAAGAGAAATGAAAAAGCTTTCTAGTGGAACAGAAGAGGCAGAGCCTCCCCAAAATTCACCATTAGAGACCGTAAGATTTAAGTCCCCCGCAATCACTAGGGATTTTAATGAAATAAAACCACTATTTTCCAAGGAATTCTAGAATTGTTTATGCTCCAAGTAGGGCCCATACACATTTAAGAATTTGATCTTCCTTTTAGTAGGATAGATCGAACGTGTTAAAAAAATCCCACCTCTAGTAAGGAAATGAGTCAAACTAAAATAAAGGGGATCCCACATCACTAGAATACCACCTGAAGTACCAACAAATTTTATTGCACAAATTACCCAGGATGGACGAAATCTATGCACAAAGGATCAAGATTTTTGTTCGTTAACCACAGCTTCCTATAGAAACACAATATTTGGTAGGGTTGTATCCAAAACACGACAGAACGAGGTTGCTTTAAGGGAGCCTCCAATCCCTCTAATATTTAGAGACAACACTATCATTATTTTCGCCTTTCTAGGGCCTTCACTGCTCTAAGTGCCCCACAGTCAGATGAGGAGGGATCTGTGACTAAGGGAGAAATAGACGTCACCTGTAATTTCTTCCTTGTACTTCTAGTTTTGATTGGAGAATGTTCTATTCCTAGTCCTCGTGACCATGAATATTCCTTAGTAGGCTTAGCCTTAGTAGTAACAGGTGTATTAACCTCACCCATAAAAGTAGATGGGTTGATAACAACTTTCCCAAAAAGAGTGGGTAATTGTGTTGGAGGATTGTTATCCTGAATGTAGGGAATCAGGGATTCCAATGCCTCACTTAAATAGGATTCACCTTCCTCAGATTCCCGACAACTCGGAGTGATAAACTGTTCACCAGTAGATTGATTGGTCTCTTGTGAAGTTGAGAAGAGGGTATATAGATGCTCAGGGATAGGAAGACTCGTCCTTTTGGGGAACTGCGGATCCAATTCTGGTATAACCCCCCGGTCACCAGTCTTCATACAGACAAAATCAGCCAAGCCCCTCGACAATGGAAGGTCGTTTACCGGTAAGGAAGGTGAAAGTGTAGGTTCATAAATAGGACACCCCTTCCCCTCCCCCGTAGGCGACTTCATTGAGGATAATAATAAGTTTAGTAATGGGGAGGCATTCAATTCATCCTTTTCCATTAATGATAAAGAATTAAACAATACCGGAAAGTAGTATTGTAACTTACTTGTTATAGTAATGTATCTTTCCGGCGAGTATGGTGACTCTGTCAATGGTAGTCTACAGTTTGTCCAACCTGAGTTCCCCTCTTCGAAATCTCCCAGGGATCTGTGTAATGCCGTATCTTTTGAGACTTCATCATCTTCACACCTACCCATACAATTCTTCTCAAATGTCCCGTTTTGTGACAAATACTGCACCGGAACGGAATTCCGAGATAGTCCAGTCTCTCGACTATCCTCCACCCTCTCCAATCGATCTCTAAGAGTTCGGGTAGTCCCCCATGGATGTCGAACTCCACCAATATTTTGCTTATCTTTCTGCTATAAGATGAGAGTAGGTCATGTTCCATCGCGATAAAGGAGCCTAAGGAGTTCCCGATAGTTACCAGTGTCGCCTCATTCCAAAACTGAAGGGGAAGTCCTGAGAGTAAAACCCATAAGTGTCGAAGTTGAAAATATTCAGTATCAGGGTTGAATGATAACTGCCAATGCTTAATCATTAGACTACTGCCTCCTATAACCCACTTCTGTTCCAGAAGTAGAGTCGTGTCTTCAGGATTTTTGCAAATAATGCCAACCCATCCTTTGGTTAGAAAGACTATCTCGGGCTTGTATCCTAACAGAGGCCTCCATGTTAATTCCACCCACTCCGGCAGAGATACCTTACAAAGATAACTATAAGAAAGTATTCTGACTAGACAACACATCACCAGATTGCAAGTTTCAACAAGGCCGACGTCTGATCCTAACACCATCTTATGTACTGTCTTTTTCGCTTTCCATTGCTTTCTGTAGATACGGGGTCTTCCTGCCTCCTTTCTACCTTCCTTCGAGTGTGGAGATAAAAAATTCACCTTACTATGATCTTCCCTCAACTGTGCCTTTGTAGAACCCTCGATAAGCGGTTTGAACCCCAGAGGATGCAACGAGTTTTTCGATAATAGTGGAGGAGAACAGGGATTAAGGTAGGAGCGAGAAGTAAATGTTGGTAAATATTTGGAAGAGGACGGGAAGTGTGAGTTAGATCCCAGACCTGCAGATTCTATCTTGTCAAATAAACCATCTTCCCTCCAAATCTCTTCGTCAACCACATTCATTAATTTGCTGACGTTATCCTCCACACCTGGCAGAGTCAAAGAGGCCATGATCTTCCACCTGTACCTACACTAAGCCCTACTCCCTAGAAGAGTTAAGAAAGACATGTTGTGAGATAGATAACGTAAGGAGTAGATAAAGACTTATTTAATGGCGAATTAACATCCCCTTATGGAATCCGCAGATAACTCATCCCTCGAGGATATCCACTACCAGTTACCCAAAAAAGAAAGAACCTCCCAACTCTTCACTAAATAAGAGAAGTAGGAAAGTTAGGGATCCATTATACCACTAAACAACTCTAATTCTAACAAAAAAGAGAAGGTTGGGTCTCCAAACAGAAGGAGAGAGCATCGTCGTCCTAGACAAAAGCATATAGTAACTATGAGCTGATATCCAAGACTAAAAGGAATAAAAATGGGCCTTGAGGTTCTGTCACATAGCTTCTATAATACCTCAATCACATAATAACAAGGACTAAATCTAGCAGTAAGGGCATCGAGAAAGGTTCTACTCCATGAATAACTGGACTTCGTTAAACTACAACCCCCCTAAATAATACTGCTACCAAAAGTCAATACCACCTCTCCTTTCCTCCACCTCTATGGCTCGACCTTCCTCCTAAAACTTGTTCCTCCACCATTGTTGTGGCTCTATTTCCCACCCAATAACAGAGTTCAAATTCACCACTCAATGCTTAGCTTTCTTCCACACCAGAAATTAGGTCCTACTATTGAAATGACTTACTCAAGGCTTCTTGTTTGTAATGAATACATGAGAATCTAATATACTTGATGAGAAGTAAGATGAACTAGTTTTAGTTCAAGCTAGATGATAAGTTATTTGATCACGTGAGAAAATGTGGAGTTAATGTAGATGACTCACTCTCTTGAGTTTAAGTCGATACATTGTATTGTATTAGCCTATTTAAGATAACTGAAATTCTTGAATTGAACTAAAGAATTAGTTTATGAAGAGTAATTTATGTCTTGATGTTGAGTTGAGTTGTATTTTATTAAACTAATTGAAATTTTGTACATGAAATTCATTGAATTATCAAGATGTAATATGAATTAAATTAATTTAATTGAAATTTTGTATATTATGAAATTTATTAATGTATAACCTGAACTAAACTAACCTAATTGAAATTTTGTACATGAAATTCATTGAATGATTAATATGTAACATTAACTAAACTAATTGAAATTTTATACATGAAATTCATTGAATGATTAATGTGTAACATGAACTAAACTAAATCTCTATCGACGATTTATCCTTTAATTAATGAGTTTATTATTGGCGATTTATCTTTTAACTAATGAGTTTATTATTAGCGCTCAAATTTCATTTTATAAATCGGATTTTCACCAATTGATATCGCATTAGTAACACAATTTAACTAAAAATATTTTCAATGACCTCAAATGACATTATTTCCCAATCCTTATCATAGTTTCCTTTGTTGATGTGTCAAATCCTAAAAATCACACATGGAATAGCAATTTATCTAATTTTTTTTTTTAAATTGCAACTAAGAAAATATATAGATGGTCTCATTGTTGAGTCAAAATGTTACTAAATTAGTGACCATTGGCTCCATTTATAACTAGAGTAGTGATTGTTGACTTTATCTACAAAGAGAACATAGTAATACTTATGAAATATCAACTTCTTTTCATGCATGTACGTCTATTTCCATTTATAAATATTATTTATTTTAAATAGTGTTATTTATGTGGATTTTCAAATTTGATTAATCGTGTCTTGCAAATGGATTTATTTAACCATTTTTATATATTCATGAATCTATTTAATGAAAACTACCTATATAAATGATTATGTAATATCCATTGTTATTAAAATTTATTAATAAATCCGTTGTTATTACTCCCTCCTAACATTGTGATAAGTATCAAATGATTAGAAATATAAGGGTAAATGTATCAACTCAATAATGTGTTTCTCAATATAAGGGTAGATGTAATAACATATCCATGTCCATGGCATGTTGAAATAGAATTGTTTCATAAATGACTCATACTCAAACGAATTTGTTTATTGAATGATGAAATTCTGAATGGAAACTTGGGAATTAATTTTCCATGTCATTAGTTTATTCATCTTAATAATATAATATATTTTATTTTATTTTCTTTATTTAAGTGAGTTTTATTTTTTTTCATAGAGAGCGTAGCTTTGATTAGATACTTAATGTATAAAATCAAGATAAACAATATGGATGACAAAAGGCTCTCTAATATTGCTTTAGACTCTAGCCAGAATCACCAACGACTCAAGTTGAGATGGCATAATGATGCCAAGTCTTGAATAAATTATTGGGGAATTAAAGAAGAAGTTAGATGATAAAATAAAATCAAGATATTATAAGGAGTTGGTTAACCTTAACTTTGAAGATAAAAAGTATTTCTTTGTTTTGACTAGCGTAAAGAAGAGAATCAATATTGCTAAAATAAGAACTAATTCTCATGAGTTGCATAGTGAAATTGGGCATTGGGCAATCCTCAAAACACCATGGAAAAAAAGAATATGTCACCTTTGTGATACCAAGAGGGTTGAATATACCCAAATTAGATCCCAATTTCAAAATATTTGTCACAATATCGACCTTCCTAACCTTCTAAGTCATCAAAACTTTAATGATCTTGGAATACTTCTCTTAATTCTTTTCAAGCATCAAAATAACATTTTAAAGAAATCAAGTAATGTCTTACTTTTATTAAAGTCTAATAGACCTAATTTGCTTTCAATGAACATCAACCACCACCATCATCATCATAATATTGACCTTTACTTATTTTTCAATTTTTAATGAACATTTTATAATCATATATCAAATATGGAATAATATTTTAATAATTTATTTTACACCATACTCATATTTATTCATATAGAGTAACTAAAACAACATGATATTGACTAAATATCTTTTATTCTACTCCACCCACTTAATGGTTGGTGGATTCCTTTTCTAAACTTGACTCAATTGACTGTTAATATCAATAAGACCAAGGTCATGATTATTAAATCCAATAAGATCCCTTATGATACCTTCGTATATGAAAAAAACAGCTTGGAGGAAGTGACTTCATACAAATATCTTGGAATTGATATTCACCACAAGCTCAATTGGAATTCTAGCATTGAGAAAAATGATTATTGGGGGATGGAAAGCTTATTATGGGCTTGAAAAAAATTGTAAATCAGTTGAACTTCGGAGTTGGGATAAGAAGAAACTCCTCTTTGAGACTCGTGTTACACTTGTTATTCTTTATGGATGTGAAGTCTGGGGCTGTAGTATCTCTCGTGAATCCTAGAGAAAGATAGAGAAAATACAAAATAATTTTATAACCTATAATCTCAAAATTAAAGGAAATATGCCCTATTCCATCCTCCTCTTAGAAACAAGCCTCTCCCCCATCGATAGCATGGCTATGAATAGATACCTAATGTATAAGAACACGTTAAACAACATGGAAGACAAAAGGATTCCTAAAATTGCTTTAAAATCGAGTCATAACCACCATCGACTCAAACGAGGATGGCATAAAGATGCCCGGTCTTGGGTAAACTATTGGGGAATCATGGAAGACACCATTTTGCAGAATAAAGTTTCTATTAAAAAAAGACGTCAAATCAAAATTTAAGGAAAAAATGTAATGTGATAAAAAGTTATTAGGTTTAAAATTAAAATTAAAAGCGAATACATTTTCTTAATTGTAAAGTTTATAAATGCATAACACCAAATTTTATTTAATTGTATTCTATTCCATTTGAAATAATAATGTAAGAGTGTTTAAAGCATTAACAAATAATTGAAAATTTATATTATGGTTGACATTTATCCTCGGCACTAGTCATAACGACATAGCCATCCCCACCATCAGAGAACATATCATGCATCTCTGTTTGAATCACGGGATACAGTGAAACCCCACTTTGTCATTGAAGGCACTCTGAACCCACATACGTTGGTATTTCTTGTCTTATGTCGAGCATTTTCTTAACACTGGTTTGTGTTGTTCTCTATGAGCTTGGGTTGTTGTGGGACTGTGTTCAGTTTGTATTTTTGTATTCGTGGTTTATGTCTTCCTCCACGAAGGAGGCCGAGGGTTTCAGACCGTTGGTCCTTTGTAGTTTATTTGGTTTCATTGATACGCATATGAATAAGGACTGTCATGTTATTTTTTAAAACCAGTTTTCAAATATAATTTATCTCACATTCTTTAATATATATGTTTAAAGCTTATTATTACATGCAAACTTTTAATATATATGTTTAAAGCTTATTATTACATGCAAGCTTTCTTCTACACGTTTTTAAATAACACATAAACAAATAATAATTTGTGTATGCTTATTGAATATGACAATTTTATTAGCCTTGAGTGTTGTATTTGTAAATGCGGAAACACAAATATCATATAAGACAATCAATAAATACGCAGACAAGAAACACATAGATTTAAGTGGTTCACCCAAACGTTGGGCTAGGTCCACCAAGCATAGGTATCGGTTGTCTTAATATTCAGATCAAGGAGATTATAGCCGCTCGTTCACGCTCCTCATCATTACACTATTTCTTCAATTCCCCTTTATGCCTCTACGGGCTTACATCAATAATGAAAAAAATTAGATTAGTTACATAACTATTTTCTAAACTTGTGCATTCATACCAAATTGGTAAATTTGGTTGAACAAACTGCTACAAAATAGGCTCCACTAAATCTACTCATATCTACCAAATCTGGGAAATTCGTTGGCATATTCAACAATCTCGACCTTAACAACAATTAACCTGATACCTTGCTCCTTCCTTTTGTTCATCACCTTTTCTGCAAGCCAAGAGAAGCCAAACACCATCGTAGCTTCTCTAACAGTACTGGTTTTGTGAACATGTCTGCGCAGTTCTCTTTTGTATGCACTTTCTCAAGAGAGACTCCACCTTCATCGATGACCTGTCTTACAAAATGGTACTTGATAGGTATATGTTTTGTTTTACTGTGGTAGGCTGGATTCTTAGCCAAGTGAATAGCACTTTGACTATCACAACGTAACTTTACTTTGTCCTACATACTTCCAAACTCACCAAACAAACCTTTCAACCAAACTGCCTCTTTGCAAGCATGTGAAGCAACTACGTATTCTGCTTCTGTAGTGGATAAAGCAACAATGTTCTATAGCTTTGACATCCAACTAATAGCTCCACCTGCAAGAGTAAAGACATACCTTGAAGTCGACCTTCTCTTGTCCAAATCACCTGCAAAATAAGAATCCACATATCCACAGACTAACTCACGACCACTATCATATGTGGTACAGTAATCAGTTGTGCCCCTCAGAGACCAAACCACCCATTTCACTACTGCCCAATGCTCTTTACCTAGATTTTCCATATACCTACTGACAACCCCAACTGCATGTGAAATATCTATCCTTGTACTAACCATCACATACATTAGACTTCCTACTGCATTAGCATATGGTATTCGAGACATATATTCCTTTTCTCCTTTTGTACTAGGACATAAAATTGAAGAAAGCTTAAAATGGGAAACCAAAGGGACTGAAACCGGTTTCACATCATTCATACCAAACCTCAAAAGTATCTTCTCAACATACTTTTGTTGTAACAACCAAAGCTTACCAATCCTCTTGTCTATGAATATCTCCATGCCCAAAATCTAACTTGTTTCTCCTAGATCTTTCATATCGAACATCCTAGCCATTTGAGCCTTTAACCTATTGATCTCAGTTATGATTTTGCTTGCTAAAAGAATATCATCAACATACAATACTAAGATAATGAATATGTCATTATTCAATTTCTTAAAGTAGACACAATGATCATAATCACTCATTGTATAATTCAGGCTCACCATGAAAGAGTCAAATTTCTTGTACCATTGTTTGGGCGATTGCCTCGGACCATACAATGATTTCTTGAGCCTACAAATAAATTTCTTGCTTCGATTTTCAATGAACCCTTCAGGTTGTTCCATGTAAATTTCCTCATCCAAATCTCCATGTAAGAAAGAAGTCTTAACATCTAGTTTCCCCAACTCCAAATCAAGCAATGCAACTAATGCTAACACAATTCGAATTGAAACAATCTTTACAACTGGTGAAAAAATCTCATGAAAGTCAATACCTTCTTTCTGAGAATATCCTTTCGCAAACAACATTGCTTTGTACCTTATCATCAACACCCTTCTTCAGCTTGTAGACCCACTTGCAACCTACAATTTTTTTGTCTCTTAGAAGTTCTATCAGGTCCCATGTAGCATTCCTCTCTAATGCCTTCATTTCATCCTTCATTGCTTCTTTCCATTTATCACTATTAGAACCCTTCACAACTTCCTGATAGCACGAAGGTTCATCATCATTAGTACATAAGGAAACTGATGAAACAAAATCATCATACCTTCTTGGAGGATTTCTGACCTACGTAGACCTCCTTAGGGAAGTTGGTGGCTCATCCACAATTTGTTGAATGTCATCAACATCCATGTTTTCCTCTACAGGAACTTCTTCATGAACATCTTCATAAACTTGTTCATGTTCACTTTCATCTGTATTTGAACTAGTTTCAAACTGAATCTGTTGATACTTAGGTACTTGTTCAAGGATAAATTCGTGAGTGCGGACACAGACCAATCTCCCCAGATCCACCTGGATCTGGAACAAACTGTGACAGAATACTACTCTTTCCCTAGTTCTAAAATATTGAATGGACAAGAGAAAAAGGATGATGTACTTACTTTATGAAAGCTCTCCTTATCTCTGTTGATCCTTTCTCTGCTACAATGCTCTTGCATCGTCCAATCACAACAACACAAACCAATCACAGCAAAGAGATTAATATATTCAAAACTCTAGACTATACATGTGATCAAGGAATCATGTAATAAGATGATATCATCATTATGGGAAAGGGACATATTCATGTATTATATTAACTGAAAGAAAAGAAATACAACCTGAGCCCTGATGTCGTAGATCTCCTTTCAACGGCTTCTAGCTTTGACACACACACATTTGCTCATCATGCATGAAGAATCTCCACTACTTGTGATAACCTTGTGGCTGTCTCTATTTGCTGCAGCATCAATTCTCCATACAACAATGCAC
>ML778222.1:88428-139658 GCA_009831015.1 Picea engelmannii
GCGTACTATCTTCAAAAGTGTGATTTAGAGAAGCTGATAAGTATAACTTTCTTCATGAAAATGATCTTAAAGAAGAGTTAGATCTTCCATCATCATGTCATTATCATGTCATCATCTTGATAACCAAAAATGTGGATAACAGTACTTCTTCTTGTTTCATTTGAACATCTACATTCGATTTGATGAGAGATGATTCCTCAAATATTACATCTCTGTTAATGGTGATCTTGTGGGCAGTAGGATCCCACAACCTGTACCCCTTAATACCATCACCATATCCAACAAAGATAATCCTTTTTTATTTTGGATCTAATTTAGAACGCTGATGTTTCAGAATTAGAGGATAGGTTTCACAACCAAAAACTTTAAGATTAGAATAATTACAAGGATGACCTGTCCATACCTCTTTTGGAATTTCTCTCTCTATTCTTGTTGATGGTGATTGATTCACTAGATAACAAGCTGTAGTCACTGCTTCTGCCCACAGTTCCTGCAGCAAGTTGGCGTTACTAAGCATACTCCTTGCTCTCTCTAGAAGAGTCTTGTTCATGCGTTCAACAACTCCATTTTGTTGAGGAGTATAGGCAATGGTTTTATGCCTATCGATCCCAAACTTCTTGCAATAGTTATCAATTTTCATGGATGTAAATTCACCACCATCATCAGTTCTTAAATATTTAATGGACCTACCAATGCTCTTTTCCACTAAATCTCTAAACTGCTTGAAAACTGTAAATACATCAGCTTTACTCTTTAACATATAGATCCACACCTTCCTAGAGAAATCATCTATAAAAGTAACAAAATATGATGATCCTCCATACGAAATAGTAGGGGATGGTCCCCAAACATTAGAATGAATATAATCAAGGATTCCTTTACTGGTGTGTCTTCTGGTTTTAAGTCTCTACCTATTATGTTTTCCATAAATACAGTGCTTGTAGAAATCTAACTTTAAATACTTTAGACTAGGAAGCAATTTGCGATCAGATAATACCTTCAATCCTTGTTTTCTCATATGGCCCAACCGTTGATGCGACAGTTGAACAGAATCACTGTCATTCTCGGATACCGCTGTTGCATGATCTGACTCAGTTCTTCCTTCTAACAAAAACATGTTACCAACCTTCTTTGCTTTCATAACCAGTATGATTCCTTTGTAGACCTTCATAACTCCACCTTGAACAATACTCTTGTAACCTCCTGTGTCTAAGACTCCCAAAGAGATTAGGTTATTCCTAAGCTCAGGTACATGTCTTACATCATTTAATATTTTAACAGTTACATCAAACATTTTAATTCAAATGCTACCAATTCCCACAACTTTACACGAGATATCATTTCCCATGTAAACTATTCCATCATCTATAGATTGGTAGGTAATAAACCAGTGTCTATGAAGAAACATGTGATTTGAAGCACCATGATATAATAACCATTGTTGATCATGACATGAACCAATACCAATTGATAAAACTTCATGAGTCATACCTGAACCTATTGTTGAAACTATTTCAATTGAGTTTGCTTCCTTCATTTATTTTGGAGGGTCGTCTTTGGAGGCTTGTTGTTGCTTCCAACAGTGCTTCTTTAGGTGTCTAGATTTTCCACAAAACCAACACTTAAGCTTGCTCTTTCTTCCCTTTGACTGAGATAAATCCCTCTTGTTGTGTCCTCTTTCTTTAGGTCTTCCTTGATCACCATCATCTCAGATGTAGAGGTTTCTAAATTGGATTTCTTCCTTGTTTCCTCAGACAGTAAAGTTCCAACAATATCATAAAACTCAATAGTTTGTGTTGAACTGAAACTAATAGAGGTAACAAAATGATCCCTTGACACGGGCAAATAATACAATAATGTAATTGCCTTATCTTCAGATTTGAATTTCACTCCCCTGCTATCCAACTAGACTAAAAGAGTATTAAAATTATTTAAATGATCAACTATCTTCGTACCTTCCTTCATGTGCAAACTGTACAATTGTCTTTTCATGAAGATCCTGTTCGTCAAGGATTTCGTCATGTGCAGGATTTCTAGCTTCGTCCACAAACCGACTGTTGTCTTCTTCGAGATAATATTGAACATAACATTGTCGGCCAAACACAGGCATATGGAACTCAGTGCTCTCACATCCATCTCATTCCAGTCATCAGCTGTTATGGTCATGGGCTGCTATTCTTTTCCCAAAAGCGCCTTCACCACACCTTGTTCCACGAGAAGGTCGTGCATCTTAACCTTCTAGATCTCGAAATTGTTCTTTCCATTGAACTTCTCAATTTCAAACTTAGCACTCTGCGTCTTTTCCATTAGAGGAAACATTCCAAAAAAAAAAACACCACTGCTTCTAATAATCAAGGCCCTTTGAAAAAATATGTGGATGAATGATGATATACACTTTACAAGGTGTTGGCCCTTGGTTATGGAAGGAAGCGAAGATTGAGGAAAGAAGCATGAAGTACGAATTGCGTGGAAAGCACATTGACTGAGATTGGGTCGAAGTGGTTAAAGAAGAAGAAAAGAAGGAGCGAAGTAAGAGAAAGCGAGCCGGTGGACGGGGAGATCGAGGAAGACATATCAGCAAGGAAGATGGATCATGAACAACTCAACAAGCGAAAAAATCCACTAATGGATGATTTGGAGCACCTTGCAGGAAAGAAGGAAAGACGGGCTGGTGAATCCCTGAAAACACGGGTCAAGTTGACCTAGGGTTTTGGCATTTTAGGGTTTTGACACCTAGGTTTCGGCCTAAGGTTGTCCAAGAGTCATTGTAATGTATAAATAAGGGTCAAGAGCACCTGGGTTGGGTGAGAGAAATGTAATGAGAAAATATTGTTGTTGAGAGAGAGAAGTACTTTGTCGAGAGGGAGTCTATATTGTAAGATCTTTAGTTGGGTGTGAAGATCAACCCTATAGCTGGGTGCGTAGGGAGGGGAGAGAAAGAGAGAGAGTAGGAGAGAGATCTGCAAGCTAAGAGCACATATATAACTGTATGTTTTCTTATAATATCAAGAAACACAGTTCTGTGGGTGTAGCCCTAGGGAGAGGGTGAACCACGTATATCTTGTTGTGATGTGTGATTGATGGTGTGCTCTTTTTCTTTCTATTACTCTATTATTTCATCATTGTGTTAGATCTGAGATATAATTGTGCAAAGTAGGTTTGAGTAGGTAAACGATAACTAGATTGTTGTGTATTATTGTGTTGAATCCACTTTGTCTTTCCTCTAGATGTAGACACATGTTTCATGAAACCCCCTATTGCTACTTCGGGTGAGACTGCATCTGCTTCACAAGTGTTTCTGAAAGGGCCAGTAGTTAGGGCTTGTTGGTGCGTTGTTAGAGCTGAACCCCGGGTTTTCCCCTGTGCCAAAAAATGGTTCCGTTGCCGGGACTAGGATCTTCTTGAGGGAATGTCAAGGTGGTTTCCATCGAAGACATAGATTCATAAGTGGATAGAAGAACAAGAAAACGACTTCGTAGAAGCCTAGAATAAGAACCCTTGTACCAATTGCAGCTACTGCAACTCATTTGAACATGTTATTGAAGATTGTCCCATGCTGTTAGCCAAACTTCAAGATAGACGAGGAGGAAACCCACAAGTACAATTAATCTCAGCAGAACCTCGTGTAGTATATCCTAGAGTCATTGTTATCACTAGAGGAGGTGCTTCTACAGGAGAAGACAAGATGACTCCAACAAAGACTACAGATGAATCAGGGGTCAAAAGAACTACAAAGAAGACACCAGAGTTTGATCCGAGGAAAGAAAAGTAGATATTTGAAGAGGTAAGAAGAGAATTTGGAGGAGATCAGGTTTCTTCATCAAAGGCACAACCATAAGTGAGAGAATGTCAGATTCCTCTGGCATTCGATCAATCTGTATCGCCAAGAGAAGGAAAAGAGGTAAGCAAGCTTGTTAGTTTCTTGTATACATTCATTGATTTGATTAAGGATGAAAGAGCCATACAAGAACTACAACACTTGATCCGACAGTATGAACTAGGGAAGGTAGATCCTCTGTTGAATAGAGTAATACATCAAGTATCCAAAAAGAGAAGGACAAATAAGGAACTACACCTTAATTCTCAGATTGGAGATTATGATATAGATTATGTGGTCCTCGACTTAGGATCAGAAGTCAATATTATGACAAAGAAAACCTGGACACTGATGGGAAAACCTAAGTTAATATATTCCCCTATCAGGCTTAGGATGGCTAATTAGTAGACAGTAAGCCCCTTTGGGAGACTGGAGCATGTCCCTGTGGACATCGATGGGGTAAGAACATTTGTGGACTTCGAGGTGATTGAGATAGTTGATGATAGATGTCCTTATCCTGTGTTGTTAGGCATTGATTGGGATTTCAACAATTCCATTGTTGTTGACTTAAAGAAAATAATAATGGCGTTTGAAGGTGATGGCCTTAGGGTCATTGGACCTATGGATCCTGATGAAGGTTGAAGATACACAGAACCCATTAGAGAAGAAGACCGCAGATATGAGCTAGAGAATATATATAAATTGACATCGAGACAAAATGATTACATTAACCCTACAACATATGGGAATTTAAGTTCGCGAAGTGACAACACATACTCATCAAACTCAGAAGAAGCATTGGAGAATTGGCAGAACAAAATGTTTGAATTCTCTGCATGAAGGTGTGATAGATTGACCAGGGAAGTTCGTTGGATTCGCATAGAAGTAAGAAATCTGCCCACATTTGATGGTTTAAATCATTTAGAAACATTCTTATCATATTTTGAAGAAATTTTACTAGTACAACAGAGATTGATGGCACTAGATGAGGCTTTGAAAGCAACTCTAGCAAGATGGTGGGGGGCACATAAAAAGAACATCGTGTATTGGATGTAATGTCGCACTTTGATGGAAACACACTTTTTAGAACAAGTAGAAGGATGCCAAGTTCGATACACAGGTCAAAGATGTCCGAAGGACCATGTGCGAGGTTGTGAGGAGGCCTGGAGAAACATTCCTCAAGAACAGTGGGTGCATAAGTTCATCAACACTCTGGACACAACGCCTATCAATTGGTATTTATGGACTATATCACAAGTTTATCAAAACACATTAATACTCGATAGACAAGTACTCAAAAAATTGCACAAGCTTCATCAATTATTTGATCTTATCTTTGATTTTTTCTCTCATCTAAGTTATTGACCATATTCCACTTATTGGCCATCCAGTTACAAACCATTCACTTATGTGGGTATAATATGAGTAATATTTTATTCTTGAAACCATCCCATACCATCAAGGCATGCATCTAGTGCAACCATGTCAAATTTCAATGAATACAGGAGAAGTTTGAGAAAATTTCAACATTGGCCCCATTAACTAGTCACTTTGTGAGGTCGATGAGAATCAACACCTATTCTAGTAATAAAAAATGGTCTTGTGCCTATATATAATTGGTCTTATCTTTGCTCACCTTTTCCTTTTCAGTTCTTGTAGTGTACCGTTTTCACTACCGAGGTTTTCAAACCTCTCAGTTACCATTCTATACATGGAATTTTACATAACTCATACTGAAATTATATAACCAAATGCATTCAAGAAAAATAATACATTTAACTCAGAGTAAAACATATGAATTACTGCTATATTCAACAAGCATTTAGCCTTATCATATTAATTCATATACACAACAAAAAACATGATACATAAACAACTCAGTCATGCAAAACATGATCAAAGCATAATTCAGATACTTATCTTTATCAATGGTGGAATCCACCAACCAAATGCAGGCCTTCCACGAACCTCCCAGCCGTAGACTCCACTACTCCTCAACTCAACAGTGGGTCACCCCCGAGCTGGCACTAAGCTCCACCCCAGGGCAAGGAATCCAGACATAGGCTGAGGTTACAGGGAATTCAACCACACACAACCATCAGGAAGGAATTCTCTCCTAGGAATCTCCCATGCTCACTGCCCACATACCCTCATTCCCCACATGCCTGTTCCACCCCAGGAGAGTGCACCTTCTCTGTCACCTGGATAGTCCTTTGACTGCCAGTCTCCCTTACCTTGGGTTACAGGAACAGACCAGACCGGAAGTCTCCGGGTTCTGTAGCAGCTACAGGGTTCCGTCCAGGAGCTCTCTCCTTCCTCTGTGCACTCTCTCACCTGGAGGAGTCGCTCACAGGCCAACAAGCCTCACGCAGTCTAGTACTACATGGCCACAACAACCCATGGGAAAAATAGACAAAGGCTTCACAAACCGGTTCAACAGTCACAGGATGATCTCCTGGTCGTGTTTTCGGAACAGGGACACCATGCATAGGTTAGCTCAGCTTTTCCCAAACAAACAAGGATTCTTCCACTCGAGTCCAACACAGGGTTCTAGTTCAGGAAATGCACTCTCGGGTTTTATTAGAACCAGACACAAACTCCACAGTTCTGGACAGGGGTGTACACGGATTCTTCAGGACAAACACATGCTTTCTTTTCTATATCAAAATTACACGAGGGTCTCTTGCAGACTGGCTCCTACGGCTCTGGATCCGAGCAGTCGAGTTGATTGGAGGAGGAATCCCCCTCACGACTCATCTTGGCCGTTTTATCTGCATGCACTAGGGCTGACACTTGTCACCCTTGGAACTTCATGCGTTCCATCGGCCTGAATTGCACACGTTCCTCCCACCACTTGGGAAATCACATGTCCTTCCAAAAAGACTTAGGATAAAACATATGATGCACATATCTTTTTGAAAAAATATTAAAATATTATTTCCAGGTTTAAGCCCCTAGGCTCATCACTCAACCCCTTTCCCACCTTCCAGCCCCTAGTCCCTTTCCCACTCTGTGGATGCTCAGTCCCCCATCACTCATTCATCGTGGTCGGTCTGCACTTGGCGGGTGTTTATATTTTATTGATGTGCTGCATACATACAGATACAAAATCTAGGCCCTTGGCCTTCAACCCTTAGGCCCTCTGGCCTAATCAAACACATAATCCTACTGTCTTATACAAAACTTAGCTCACCAGCCTATAACACATATTTACAATCTCTTTCAGATCATAGTTTAGATCGGGGCTCGGCCTTGGGGACACTACAATCCCCTCCCCTTATTTTTGCACTGTCCTCAGTGCAACTTTACATAGCATCTGCAAGCTTTTCAAAATTTTCAAAAAGATGCGGGTACTCTGCCCGCATAACATATGCATGCTCCCATGTCGCGTCCTCAGGACCGTACCAGGTCCACTAGACCTTTACAAGCTTTATAGCTCGATTCCTGAGCTGTTTGCTTTTCCTGTCCAATATGCGTACAAGATGCACTTGCAGGATACCTTCTGGTTCCACCTGGATCACAGTCCAATCGATAACCTGATTAGTATCAGGTACATATTTCTTAAGCAGTGAAACATGAAACACATTATGTACAGTCATATATGCAGGTAATGCAAGCATGTATGCAACTGGCCCAATCCTTTCTAGGATCTCGAATGGCCCACAAAATCTTGCTGCCAACTTGGCGCAACTTCCCAATTTCAGGGAACTCCTGTTAGTTACATGGTCACCCACTTTGAATTCTCTATGGGTTCTGTTACTATCAGCGTAACTTTTCTGCCTGTCCTGGGAAGCTTTCAGATTCTGCTTGATTTTTATCATTTGCTCTTCCATTTCTTTGAGTAGTTCAGGTCCAACTACTACCCTGTCAACTGGATTATCCCAGCTCACTGGAGTGTTGCTCTTTCTTCCATAAAGTGCTTCGAATGGGCTCATCTTCAGAGATGTATGATGCCCATTATTGTAGGCGAATTCAACCAAATGTAGGTAGTCTTCCCACCTTGATGGTTTATCCATCACATACATTCTCAACATGTCTTCTATTACTCTGTTTACTCTCTCTGTTTGTCCATCAGACTCGGGATGATATGTTGTACTGAAGTTCAGATTCGTTCCGAATCCCTTGAACAATCCTCTCCAGAAATTCAAAGTGAATTTCGGGTCTCTATCAGACACAATTTTCTTAGGAATTCCATGCAAGCGTGCCACTTCTTTTAAAAAGATATCAGCAACATCTGCTGCTCTGTGGGTGGTTTTCAGTGGAATAAAATGGGAATCTTTAGTAAGCTTGTCCACCACCACCATGATTGAATCATGATGCTAGCTTGTTCTGGGCAATCTTGTGATAAAATCCATTGTTACCACATCCCATTTCCACTCAGGAATAGGTAAAGGCTGTAACAACCCTGCTGAGTGTCTATGCTCAACCTTAAACCTTTGGCATTCCATACATCTGGCGATGTATTCAGCAATTTGTTCCTTCAAACCTGGCCAAAAATAATGGCTTTTGACTGCTGCCACAGTCTTCTGATATCCAGGATGTCTAGCATTAGCCGCGCTATGCATCTCCTTTAGAATTTCCAGCTTCAATTCTCGGTCATTAGGTACATACACTTTGTTTTTATACAGAAGTAAACCACTAGTTCCCAAAGTGTAACTTTCCTGGGTCTGTGGTCCTTCATGCTGTGGTAGCTTTGCTACAAGTCTTTTTTACTGCAAATCAGCATTTGCAGCGTCAAGAATTTTGTCTTTAATCTCAGTTCTGTACATGCTAATGGTTGTAGCATGTAATTCGTGCACTTTTCTGCTAAGTGCAACAACCACCTTATTTTCTTTCCCTTTGATATGCTTGATATCAAAGTCATATTCGCACAAAAACTCCAACCATCTGATTTGCCTGGCGTTTAAGGTCGGCTGATCAAACAAATACTTCAGACCGTTATGGTCTGTTCTCAACTCGAATTTCTTTCCCATGAGGTAATGCCTCCATTTCCTCAGGGCGTGGACGATTGCTGCCAACTCCAAATCATGAGTGGCATGATTCTTTTCATGCTCTTTCAGCTTTCGGGATTCATAACAAATTACAAATCCCTCTTGGTTGAGAACTCCTCCCAGCCCTTCCTTACACGCATCCATGCACACTACGTAATCCTTACTTGGATCATCAATCTTTAGGATTGGAGCACTAGTGAGCAGTTGCTTCAGTTGCTGGAATCTTCTCTCACATTCATCAGTCCACTGGAACTTCTTCTCCTTCCTTTGCAAGGAAGTGATAGCATGAGCTATCCTTGAAAATCCAGCTATGAACCTCCTATAATAACCTGCCAGACCCATAAAGGATCTAACTTCCGTCACATTTCTTGGCGCTGGCCACTCTTGAATGGCCTGTACCTTCTCAGGATCCACAACGATCCCCTCTTTAGAAATAATGTGTCCCAGATAATGGATCCGCTTTTGGTAAAATGAGCACTTGCTCAGTTTTGCGTAAAGCTGGTGTTCTCTCAACACCCGCAACACCATTCTAAGATGTTGTTCGTGTTCTTCCTCTGTCTTGGAGTACACCAAGATATCGTCCAAGAAGACTATGATGAACTTGTCCAAATAATTTCTGAACACTCCATTCATTAAGAACATGAAGACAACAAGCGTGTTGGACAGTCCAAATGACACCACAGTGAACTCATAATAACTGTACCTTGTTCTGAAGGCAGTCTTGCTGATGTCTTCATCTTTTATCCTCACTTGATGATACCCAGATCGAAGATCTATTTTCAAAAATACTTTCGCATCCTTCAACTGATCAAAAAGATCATCAATCCTTGGCAGAGGATATTTGTTCTTGACAGTGACTTTATTCAACTGTCGAAAGTCGATGCACAACCTCATCGTCCCATCTTTCTTCTTCACGAATAGGACTGGGGCTCCCCATGGTGACATGCTAGGACGAATGTAACCTTTCTTTAGTAGCTCTTCGAGCTGCAATTGCAACTCTTTCAGCTCTGGCGTACTCATCCTATAAGGAGCTTTCGAAACTGGAGCTGCTCCAGGCATCAGATTTATAGAAAAATCGATGTCCCTCTTCGGATGTAGTCCAGGTACCTCCTGAAACACGTCCTCAAACTCTTTGAGTACCCTTTGGTCTTCCAGATTCGAGACCACATTTTGGAATACCTCTTCCACCCGGGCTACAAATAATTGACAGCCTTTCCGGTAACATTTCTTCAGCTGCATAGCTGAGATTTCCCTCACAGCCACGGCTCTGGGATTTCCTTGGACTGTTACCTGATTTCCCTCCTCATTCAGACATGTGAACCTCTTGTTTCGACAATCCAAAAGGGCATGGTGCTGGTCCAACCAGTCCATCCCAATTAAAAAATCATATGAGCCTAAAGGCAAAATGTTCAATTTAGCCCTAGTGCTCATTCCTTTCATGCCCAATGAACAGGACTTAACCAATTCAATGACCTTCCTCTTGGTCCCTGTGGATAACTGCACTAACCAAGACTTCTCATGTTTTCTCTTCGTTAGATGCAAACTTTCCACCACCCTAGGATCTACATAACTATGGCTAGCCCCTGAATCAATTAAAATAACAARTGGTCGGTTGTTGATCATACCTTCCACTTCAATCATGTGCGATTGAAATTCCGCTTTCTTATTGTCCAGGGCTGCGTAGATCCTCGACATTCTGCTGCCCATATCCTCCACTGTTTCARCTTGCTGAACAGTATGGACATTTCTTGCTTTGTCTTTTCTGTGGGGACAATCTCTGTACCTATGATTCCCTTTACAGACCCAACACTCCATGGGTGGAGGCCTTGGCATCTGTTCACTCCCTTCAACTTTCCTGGGCTCTTTAAAAGATGTCTGTCCCTAAGGACTGTTTCTGAAAAAGGAAGGCTTGCTTCCCTTCTGCCTCTGTTCTTTCTTAAACCTCTTCTGGTTATCCTAAGCCTTCCGAAAAGTAGGCTTTTCTCTCTGCTGTTCGTATAGGCATTTCGCCCTTCTTATGGTTTCTTCCATGGTCTTAGGATCATCGTATTGAATCTTGTCACCAATGGAAGGTGGCAGTCCACTCAGATACCTCTGAATTTTGACATCCTCCTCTTTGATGAATGGAACATACTTCAGCAGTTCCAGAAAACTTCGTTCGTACTCATCCATGGTCATACTGCCCAACTTGAGTTCAAAGAACTCCTTCATATTCCTGTCATAGTATCTTTTAGTCAGGTATTTCTTCTCGAAATACCTCTTAAACTCCTTCCACGTGACCTCTTTCTCTCAGATGTGCTGCACCTGCACAAACTGATCCCACCACATGGACGCTTTTCCTTTCAGCTGGTACATTGCAATTCTACCTTCTGCACAAGCAGAATAATTCTACAGTTGGAAGTATTTCTTCATGCCAAGCAACCAGGTCTCGGCATCTTCCTCCTTCTTATGTTCTCCATTGAATGTTGGAGGCTTAATTTTATTCATCTCTCCTTTCAATTCCTCCCTTCCATATTTTTGATGTTTTCTGGTAGGGGACGGGCTCAAACTGCTGTGTGTCTCCCTGTCCGAATGTTTTTGGGAGTGAATGTGATGTCGGCTACCACTCCTCTATCTACTTCTTCTCCCATGGTCTCTGCGACTCTCTGCCGTACCCGAGTCTCTTTCCTTCTCAAGTTTCTTCTCTATTCTTTCCAGACTCTGCAAGAATTTTAAGTTTAATTTCCCTTGCCGATCCTTGACTTTCATGAGCTTTCGGCTATCATCTCGACACTCCTTGGCCTCTATTTGCAATCCTTCAAGGATTTTCATTATATGTCCTTCCTTATCCATATCCTTTCCATGCCCATTAGAGTTCGATCCTTCGAATCCCGGGTTAACATCCTTTCCTTCCTGTTCATCTTCTATTTAAGGGGTAAACTGCACTTTTCCCCACTCCATACTTGGCGTTGATTAACTGGAGTACTGCCCTTCGTTAACTCTGCACACACACTGTGCAATCAAATTTGAAATTTGTCATGCCATTTAAACCTTCACAAACAATCCACAATATGAATAAGAACGAAAGACATTTCAACTTCACAAGGTTTTCTGAGCTCTGTCTGGCTCTGTGTTTTTCGGATGTCCGAAACTTCAATTTTCGAAACTTTCAGGAGTTCATTATGCAGTGACTCCCCACTTCTTGTCATTTCAATTGCCATTCTATACATGGCCTCGACGCAAGCATGCCTACCAGGGCACGTCCACTCACGGGATCTTTCTCCTTCTATCGGCCCAAAGAACTTGACGTTCTTCTATTCCCTATCGGGGAATTTTCCTCCCACAGATAACTCTTTTTTGAAATCCCCCCTTTGCTCTATCAGGGTTTTGACACCCACGATGTTCTAGCAACTTGAAACGCCGATCCTTGATCTTCGATGCGCCCCCTTTTAGTGGCCTCAGCTCACTTGGCTAAGCTTTTAATCCACGCGACCGGCTCCTATATGACGACAACAATAAACCCCCGTCGAGATATCAGGGTTTACGATGCCGAAATACCCGTGTTTCCAAGCCTCGCGATTCCCCGACTCGCGATGCGCCTATTTTCATGATATCCCCCGAATATAGGCTTCACACCATATGACCGTTGGTTTGTGACCATGGCCTTATCTCTTATTGGGGTTCGGAGGTTTGTGAGTCGAAACACACCGAACCTCTTGTCAACGGAATCCCCGATTTCCCGATGCAGCGATTCTCAGTCAAGCTGACAGCTGTCCCACACTGATCGGGGTTTCACGGATCACGATTTCAAAGTGTATGAATCACTTGTCACCAGGATTCCCAATATCCCGATGAACTCCAAACGTCGATGAATTTACTCCTTGTCGGGACTTTCCTCGATGGTGCAAATCTCTGCCACGTTTCCACTAAATGAACGGTCCCAATTTCCTCCGGGGTTCGGGACTTGAAAGGTCTCAAGTTCCTTGTCCTTAGGAACTCCGATATGCCGATTCCCGACTCTGCCCAGGCTGCTGGCACCTGTCCTCCACTAGTTCCACCTGTGGTCCACATGACTCTTCTGTCGGGATTTCCTCCGATGGCGCAGATCTTCGACTCCTCGAGATCTACTAACACTTGTCCCTCAGATGGACAGCTCTGATTATGTTAGAGTTTCGAGGTTTCAATTGTTGAAAAACACTCGACCACGGGTTTCTCGATGCGCCTTTGCCTTAGCCCCCTCGGCTATGCCGAGGTCCATGTGACCTCTACCTTGTGACCGTAATCAAACCACTCATCGGGGTTTCGAGGCTCGGAGTTTCACAACTCACGAACTCCTTGTCCCCACGATTCCTGATTTCCCGAATCCTGATTTCTGATGGATGACTCGTCTATCGAGACTTTCCCCGATGACTGAATTATTGCCACGCGTCCACAACGAATGGACGATCTCGATTCAATCTCGGGACTTTGGGACTTTTTCCATGAAAATTCCTGACCTCCTTCGTGACTCCGATTTCGCGATTTCTGATTTTCCGGAATGGAAAATCTCACGACACGTGTCCTCCGTTTTTCGGAAGGTCTGGATTTATTTCGGAACTTTCACCCCTAGTCTCGAAGGTTTAACCCTCGGACATCTCCCGAATGATCCTACGGCTATCGGGTTTTCTGACCGAGATCTGACGGCTCAGATTCTCTCTCGCTAATTTGGAGATTTCACCCCTAAATACTAAGATTTAACCTTCGGTCATCTCCCGACAGATTCAACGACTATCGGGTTTTCCGACTGAGATCTGATGGCTCAGACCGTTCCTAACCAAATCGGGATTTCACGTATCACGATTTTCCAATCCCCTGTGCAATATCCAAAGGCTTTAAACCTTGTGCACAATTTCTCCAGATCCAATGGTCACGAGGGCTCGCCTTCCCTCTCGAACGGATCCTAAGGTTCTAACACCATTGGTGTAGAGACCTTTCTCCTTGTGGTCATAGACCATACCAACTACGGTTTCATAGCACTGCTAAACCTCCTGAGCTTAAAAAAAAACTCGTCAAGTATCTCCTTGACGCTTCAGAGCAAACCAGGGTCTGAAATTGGTCCTCTCGACTCAATTTCCCCTCGCATTCTCAGTCCAAAGATTGCTCCACTGGCCCATGTAGGCTCAGTGTCGAAACCTTGGCTTTGATACCAATTTGTAGTGTACCCTTTTCACTACCGAGGTTTTCAAACCTCTTAGTTACCATTCTATACATGGAATTTTACATAACTCATACTGAAATTATATAACCACATGCATTCAAGCAAAATAATGCATTTAACTCAGAGTAAAACATATGAATTACTGCTATATTCAACAAGCATTTAGCCTTATCATATTAATTCATATACACAGCAGAAAACATGATACATAAACAACTCAGTCATGCAAAACATGATCAAAGCATAATTCAGATACTTATCTTTGTCAATGGTGGAATCCACCAACCAAATGCAGGCCTTCCACGAACCTCCCAGTCGTAGAACGCACTGCTCCTCAACTCAACAGTGGGTCACCCCCGAACTGGGACTGAGCTCCACCCCAGGGCAAGGAATCCATACATAGGATGAGGTTATAGGGAATTCATCCACACACAACCATCAGGAAGGAATTCTCTCCCAGGAATCTCCCACTCTCACTTCCCACAGACCCTCATTCCCCACATGCCTGTTCCACCCCAGGAGAGTGCACCTTCTCTGTCACTTGGACAGTCCTTAGACTGCTAGTCTCCCTTACCTTGGGTTATAGGAATAGTCTGGACCAGAAGTCTCCGAGTTTTTTAGAAACTACAAGGTTCCTTCCAGGAGCTCTCTCCTTCCTTTGTGCACTCTCTCACCTGGAGGATTCACTCACAAGCCAACAAGCCTCACGCAGTCCAGTACTGCGTGGCCACAACAACCCATGAGGAAAACAGACAAAGGCTTCCCAAACCGGTTCAGCAGTCACAGGATGATCTCATGGTCATGTTTTCGGAACAAGGACACCACGCACAGGTTAGCTCAGCTTTTCCCGAACAAACAAGGATTCTTCCACTCGAGTCCAACACAGGGTTCCAGTTTAGGAAATGCGCTCCCGGGTTTTATTAGAACCAGACATAGACTCCACAGTTCTAGACAGGGGCGTACATGGATTCTTCAAGACAAACACAGGCTTTCTTTTCTGTATCAAAATTACACGAGGGTCTCTTGCAGACTGGCTCCTACGGCTCTGGCTTCGGGCAGTCGGGTCGACTGGAGGAGGAATCCCCCTCATGACTCACCTTGGCCATTTTATCTGCATGCACCAGGGCTGACACTTGTCACCCTTGGAACTGCATGCGTTCCATCGGCCTGCATTGCACGCGTTCCTCCCACCACTTGGGAAATCACGTGTCCTTCCAAAAGGACTTAGGATAAAACATATGATGCACATATCTTTTTGAAATAATATTAAAATATTATTTCCAGGTTTAAGCCCCTAGGCTCATCACTCAGCCCCTTTCCCACCTTCCAGCCCCTAGTCCCTTGACCACTCTGTGGACGCTTAGTCCCCCATCACTCATTCATCGTGGTCGGTCTGCACCTGGCGGGTGTTTATATTTTATTGATGTGCTGCATACATACAGATACAAAATCCAGGCCCTTGGCCTTCAACCCTTAGGCCCTCTGGCCTAATCAAACACATAAACCTACTGGCTTATACAAAACTTGGCTCACCAGCCTATAACACATATTTACAATCTCTTTCAGATCATAGTTTACATCGAGGCTCGGCCTTGGGGACACTACAATTCTCACACAACCATGTCTTCTTTGACCCCTTTTCATGACCTAACCTCCAAAACACTCAATCGGTCCCTTACCATGGCCATTGATCCAACCAGATAATCTGGGCATACAGAGTCACAATCCAAACCATTGAAATTAGAGAAAAGTATGGTACAAAAATATCTTCATTAATGAATTTCGGTGTTTTATAACAATTCATGTGCGTGTGCATGAATTCAAAATTACCATCTCATTTCATTTCGAGATTTATCTCTATTTCGTTGTGCTTCTTTTGTTCATTGTTCTTGTTTGTATCACCAACCTGAGTATTATTGTCATTAATTTAGGTTATTTAATAGGTTAAATTAGTTTAGTTTGTTTTATAGGTTAATTTGGTTTGTAAATATTTGTTGATCAATTGTAAAACAATTGGAACTTTTCTCGAACAACCCTCCCATAAGTATTAAATTATTAATATTGATTACAACAAAAATTAACAACATGTAGCATAGGATATCAAAAAATGAAATAAAACATAAAAACATGTAGTTAACCCACATAAAAAAATATTTAAAGAGAATAATTCATACAAATTAAAATATTTAGTACGTACCTCATCCAACGCAATATTTGTATCATCCTTCTTCTGTATCTTCTTCTTGATCATCCAAATCGACATACGTATCAACATCGTATTCATAAATAACGTTGAAAGGATTGATGATATCATCATCGTCATCAATGTCATTTTCGAGCATATTTTCATCAATATCATCATTAAAAACTGGCGCATTGTCTCTTACGCCTGGTTCATCTTCTTTGTCTTATTCATATGTCGACCCATATTCTTCTTGATATAGCTCTACATCATTTTCTTCTTCAATACCATCTTATTCACCTAGAGTTACTTTATTGGCCTTCCTCTTGGATCATATCTAACAAAAAATGACCAATCCATCTTACCTGGAACCTTAGAGTAAAAGACTTGTTCACATTGACTTGGAAAAACATAGTGGTCATTTGTTTTTTCAAAAACCATTGTTTTAATCATCGGAAATCCGTTGGCATGTTGAAGAACAATTATTTCATCATCATGTTCATGCATTCGTAACCTATACCATTTGACATCAAACAAAACATATTTGAAGGAATTAAAGTCAAACTCAGTTATATCATTCAAAAACCCATAGTATCTATTTTCATATTCTCGAGGATGTTGTCACTCCTAGAGGAAACATTAGTGACCTGGAATACTGCAGTTATCCCACTATCAAAAGTTTTCCTGGTTTCATCCAACTGTTTGATGTGAAATTTACATCCATTGCACCACATAGCCTTGTGGTGTTTCAACTGCAATATGCCAGACATGTAAAAGATGCATTGTCAATTAATAATAAACAAATTTATATAGCTTGGAAAGTATAATATGAAAAAAAATACACCTACACATGTTTTCTATAATGTGTCCATATTTTCTATAATGCTTTTTAGTTGTTGTTATTAAAACTCTTTCGAGACGTCTAATACAACAATTTTTGCAAGGGAAATAACGTTTACCGTCACCCTTTTCACCATCTTTAATTTTTTTCCCACCTCTAATGTTTTATGATGTTCTTCCCCATAGACATATATTAATGATTATCTTATAAAATTGAGTGGTGTATACTAGAATAACTATTATATTTTTCTATTATAAAATATGAAAAAAACCTATTTCTTGTTCACCAAGAAGACCTTATACCCTTTTTGAACCATCGTCGTTATAGAAAATTTATCACAACATCCCTAAAATGAAACATATTTATAGATTTTATAATGTTTCAATTCTGATGATAGTTGACCAAGTCAATGTTGACTTTGTCAAATAGTGGGTGAACGTTGGGGCGGGGGGGGACCAAATGTCCACACCGTCGCAAGAGTGATGCACATTTGATGTCGTCTCTATTGCGATGACCTTCACAATGCATCTCTCTTGCGATGTGACGATATCGGGCAGGATGGAGAAAAAACTTAAAATTCTCTCTGTTTTTCTGCAGTGTGGCCAATTTTGTCCATAACGTCGCAATTTTTACAATATGTAATAGTTCCAGGACACCTCAACAAAATATAGTTGTCAAAAGGAAGAATAGAACAATGCAAGAAATGGAAAGAACCATTTTGAAAGACTCCAAGTTGAAAGACATCTTTTGGGTACAAGCAGTACATAAAACAATTCATATCCAAAATAGGGGAATGCTAAAAAATAACAGTGATAAGACCCCCTATGATATTTGGAAAGGAATACCAACAAATGTGAAGCATTTCATAATGTTTAGAAGCAAATGATATATCAAGAGAGAAGATGGCAAGATTGGAAAATTTGACTCTCGAGTTGATAAAGGCATATTGATTGAGTACTCAACAAAAGAAAAGAATACAAATGTTTCAATTTAAGATTCAACATAATAATGGAAAGCATCAATGTGTCGATTGATGAGACATATGGAAGAAAGATAAAATAAATAAGAAAATATTCAATTGAACAGGATCACGAAGAATATTTGAAAGAAAAAGAAGTAGATGAAGAATCAGATAAAGAAGAAGAACAACCAAAAGCAGAGAAATAACAACAAGATGTTTAGGTGCCTCCAAAGACACCTAGCAGACGAGTGAAAAAAATCGTCCTCCAAAACAAATCATTGTCATCAGTATCTGAAAGAATTGAGTGATGCACTCCAAGACGAAACACATTTTGATCAAATTTCACTTTCTATGAGAATAGATTGCAAAGAAGAACATCAGGGTTGAGTATGTTGGGACAAACGAGCAGATTGCATATATCTTCACCAAACCCCTTCCAAGAGAGGATTTTGAGTATCTTCGACAGAAAATTGAAGTAGTTTCTTCCCCACAGTAATTTTTGAATATTTTTCATATATGTCATGGATTTACATGAGGAAGCACCCAAACCGAGTAAAAGGATAGTTCAGAAGGGAGGAGCATCCCAAAGGACATTTCAGACAGGGGGAGAAACCCCAAGGAGGATTACCCTTTGCCATTAATTCTAGAGGGGGGGACAAAGAACAAATGCATGGAAACAAAGAGAAAACACATATGCATAGAGACAGGGAGAGTGATGGTCACAACAAGGATCAATAATCATAGGGGGAGCATGAGGAAGAGCATGAGTGTTCCCATGTCATTAGTGTTGTCATCAATGCCAAAGGGGGGTATTGTTATACAATTGGTTGTCATTGATGTCAACAAGTAGTGGATTGATGTCAACTGATGTGATGGGTGTATTTGGAGAAGTTTCCAAAGTGGTCCCATTATTGAATAACTCTAAACATGGCCCTCATAGGAAGACTCTTTAAATAAGTCCACAAGAAGCCCCTAAATATGGTTAAGGATCTTGTAGTTAATCATGGAATTAGGTCATGAAGGGTAGAGTAAATGAAGGTAAATTACTCATGGATGGATATTCTTCATCATGTTATTTTCGGTGATAGGTGGTACACCACGTAGTTGCTCACGGTTGAGGAGTTATGGCCTTGTGAAGTTATAAGTCTCAAAGAATGGTCAAGAAGCCCCTAGTTTGTTATGAGTCTTTAATGAAAGGATAAATTGGTTGTAACAAGAAAGTTAAGAAGCCCCTATATTTAAGGAAAGAGGTTACCCAACAAATGTATAAATACACCTCAAAGGGTCATTCACATTACAGTCACACACACATTCTATTGAATATCTTCTATGTGAGTAAGTGATTCTTATCTAAGGTAACCAAGGATATCTGAGGCAAATTTTAGAGGGAAGATGAAGTAAAAAAGGGATAAATTTCAAGGGAGGATGAAGTCTTGTGATGATGTGTTCTAAGGTATGTTATTAAAGGTCATCTTACCATTTTCGCTATAACTCGTGTTCTAGAATTATTCAGATAGAAAAAATTGGAGGAGGTTGTGAAGACATGTCAAGGCACATGCAGTAAAAATTTCAGCATCTGGGTCATTGTAGTTTTTGAGATACACTCTGTGGAAAATAGGGTTTTTGGCTAGTCCTGAAACTAATCTCAAACAAGCGTTCTAAGTAAAACAATCATATTTTTTTCATAGTGGATATAGATTCAGGTAGACCAAATGAATTGGATATATTACATTCTGTAGTATGTTGTGTATTAATTTTTATAGATAGATATCAAATATTTTGCGTGTGGCATGCTTTACAATTTCACTCTCTAGAATAATCCAAAATTCAACAAGGTCTACCATTTTTTCTATAACTCCTTTTATGGGATGCTCCAAGCATTGAAACTTGGAGGAATTATAGAGAAGATATTAAATAATATTGGGTACAAGTTTTAGACCTTTATTCAGTACAAGTACGGATTTATGCTTGTTGAAAGTTATGGTTTGTGACTAATGCATAAACAAGTCCCGTGAGACTAAGGTAAAGTTTGATGAAGATGTTATTCTCTTGTTGCTACAGTTGAGGAAGGTATGAAATTATGTGATCACATACACCAAGTCTGTTACATAGTTACAAGTATGTTTATATGCATGTTTTGAGGGTTACATGTTGATGATGGTATGGTACATGCCTGAGAGACATGTCTTGTTGATGCACAATACATCTTGGTTATGGTTTTGGTATCCATGTGAGTGGATATGGGTATAGTTGGTTGATGACGATATATCAATGATAGAGACAATGATAGGTTGGATGATTGGTTGATCATCAGTGATAGTGACATTATCAGTGGTAGTGATAGTGAGTCTACACTTATATTTTAGGGTGGAAGGATGGAGAAAGGATAGGTGGTTGTACCCACCTTTCGATTGGTGCCACATAACTCAGGGGGTTTTAGCCTCCTTTTGATTGGAGCTAGAGAATTCAGGGAGTTGTAGCTTCCTTCAGGTTGAAGCTTGAGAATAGAGGGTTGTAGCCTCCTTCCATTTGCAGCTGGAAAATTGGGAAGTTAATGCTTCCAATGAATGTATTCTTTTGACATATAAGAAAATCATTCCATGGTCTTCTCCCATTTGGGTTTCCACATAAATTCTGGTGTACTGTGCATTTGATGTGATATTGTTCATGTGATACTGCTTATGATTATACTACTAATGATATATATTGAATGCTAAATATAAACTGCTGAACATTGTTGAAGAATATACATTGTGGTTAAAATTAATAAAATCGTTCATACTGATTCACCCCCTCCTCTCAGTATTCCGACATCTCCAACTATAATATACAAAATGTTGTTATCAAATGTTGAATGAAGTAGCTCATGAGAATGAGTCATATGATATGAGGCACCAAAATCAAGTATATGGCTATCCGAATATGCATATAAATCTTAAGAAAAAAGTTATTTCCCTTTACAATTTGAGAAGGTTTGAGCATGGTTTCATTAAATTCTTCTAGTTTCTTCTAATATTTGGATTCCCCATGCCAAAGTATGCCAAAAAAGATGCAGGTTACACTTGACTTATTATTTGACTTGGAGGAAGACTTGATAGAATTGGAAGATGTAGTAGCATAGGATTTTGAAATTTGTCGAGGCTTGGAGGTAGACTCACCCACTTGAGCATAATCTATCCTTTGTTTGTGCTAATTTTTGTGCTTATATTTGGAAGTTTGAACCATAAGATATTGATTCTTAGATCCAAAAATTAATATCTAATTGCATGGATTATAATGTTCCCTATTAATATGCTCATGTAAAATATCAAAAGAGGCCATTTTAAAAGATGATCGAAGTGCATCCAAAGTGGAATCAAAGATAAAATAAAAAGAAAAAAATGATTGTTTAGCTTGGGTAGAATCAGGAAAATGAAATCACTATTTGTTTTGGGTTTTCCATAACCTTTCATTATGCCAACAATAACATGAATTTGGCAAGAAAATATTTAATGGAAGAGTGCTAATCAGTTACAAAGGATGACAATTTAGCTTCCAATTTCAATGGTTGGAATTCATCAACTTTGAAAAAAAATGGATCCAACTTGTAGCAACGATATTTTGGTGTTTTTCATTCAACAATATGAAATGGAAATTTGAAAAATTTCTAAAACATGTAGTCCAACTAATCCCATAGCTTCATCAAGTTTGTTCCTATAGGTAAGTGTTTCAATTTTCTTAATAAATATAGATGGAGTTTTAGTCAACATTTTCCATAGACCTTTAGATTACATAAGTTGTTGCATCTCGATTTTTCAGGTGTGATAATCACAAGGAGTTAGGAATTCAACATCACTAGATTTAGTCATTTTATCAACCAAGGGCACCAAATATATGTCTTGCAATCTCCAAACCAAGCTGAAAAATGTAGAAAATACAATCCCTGTGCATAGAACATGGGAAGGGTGACTTAATATACAACAAAAAATCAAAACAAAGATATTTATGCAAAAAGTGATACCCGGGTGACTAGGTATGTGCATGGAGAAGGATAGATCTGAAGAAGAGCCATGGATCTAAGTGTTAAAGGGAATCCTACTAAGAAAAAGGAGCCATGATTTAGATCAATCTAAGAAGAAAAGAAGGTGATTATCTTGTTCACTCATGATCTACTTTGGGTATAGATCGTTCTGCAAAGGAGGTGAATTGAACTCTAGTAATTGTATAGGGGTAAGAGGTTGCATCGATGGTCTATTTTTTAAAGAAACATGGAGAAAAAACCAGAAACCATGATTTGTGATTTGAATCAGTAATGAGAGGCACAATTCTTCTTGGTGCAATCTACCAGATCTTTGCAATGTAATTTGTAATCCCTGATCGTGTCTCCCTCACTAAAGTATTTTTTAAGGATTCAAATATTGTGCCTAAGTATAGTATTTTGGGTAAATTTTTTTATTGAAAAATCATACATATAGATATATAGGAAAATATTCAATGGAGAGCATGTACAATTTACTATTAAAACTTGTAAATTTTGGAGAATATTATCAATATAAGCATATTTTATGTAAAAAAATAGCCAAAATTTTTAAGTGAAAATGGCCAAATGGTGAATTAAATCCACCCCTAAAAATACCCTATCCCTCACACAGTGACGAAATCCTCTAAACTAGTGATCTGGTTCTAAAAATGCCACACCCTTCATAGTCAATCGATCTACTCTCCAATGGATCAATTTAATCCATGCTATCAATATGTAAGGAAGTAATGCATGCAAATTGTAGTTTGAGAGAGGAAGCATGTAGATATGAGATCTAGAATGGAGATCTAACATCTAGAATAACACAAACTCCAATGAAAAAATAGTAGGACATATCAGATCTTAACAATCTTTCATAGAAAATGAGAAGGGGTTTTGGAGAGTGTCACTCTAATACCATGAAGAGGTTGGGAAACCAACATCACGGGAGAAATAAATCTCTCCAACAAAAAAATATTTCTACGAGGAAAAATAAGAGAAAATATTAATTCTAAAAAATTTGTTATGTTGTAATAGGAGAAGAAGCCCTCTATGTATAACAAATTGAGTGAAGCATGTCATTTAAGAAGGATAGTTGGCTAGTGGTTGGTGACTATACTAGTTGGGAAAATAATGACCTGCCTATGTAAGCTTACAATTATGGATAATTGCCTAACAAATGTTTACTAACACTCCCATTCCAAATCCCAATCAAAATTGTGTACCTTTTGTTGTGATTTACCTCCTCACACAAATAATGGCTCCTTTGGCTCTCCTTGCATGCTCTTTCTTCCTTTAACAAGTGATATTTAGCATATGTTCCCTTTCACATGTGATTCTATGAGTGTTATCCCTATATTCAAATCCTCCCCTGGGGATAAGTTCACTCTCTTACGGCTTATGTTCACCAAGGATTGTTTCATTTGACATTATTTGAGGAAGAAATTTGTAAACATTGAGTGATTGTTTAATTTCTAATGCAGAGAACAATTTGAAAACCACTACTTTGGAATAGGATTCAAAGTTAGGCAGTGGGAAGACTTCGGACTTTTCTACTCGTTGTTAGGGCCCATCCTTGAACCTATCCTTCTACTCTTCCATTGATGAATGAGAACTTCCACAAAGCTATAGGAGTCTAGGGATGAAACATGCTACTATAAATTTCATGTTGAAAAATGATTTTGAAAATAAACAATTCAAATCAACAAGGTTCAACTATGAAATATTTGAGAGGTGATGTTTCCTTAAAACATGTCTTTTAAATAATTATATGAATCGTCTTTCAATAAACCATCAACAATTGGTTAGACGACCAGAGAATTACATAAGTGAAATAAAAATAAACTCTAATAAGAGATAATGTTAATAAATATCATGATAGTATTAAAATAAAAACAATTGGTTAGATGAACAACACCTTTCAAAGTATCATCAACAATTGGTTAACAAGGGTAATAATTGCAAAGCAACTAGTCCCTGCCTTAACATTATGTTTTGCAGTTTTAAGAACTAATTCACAAAGTTGAGATATGAAATTTGAAGATGGAAACAACCCAATCTAAGGACTAGTGAGATGAAAAGTTATGTCAATATGTGGAAATGGAGAAGTAGACATTGAACAATGCTCTCCTATATTGTGCAACCTACTCTCAAATTAAGGAGAGGTCAAAACTACATACAAAGTACCCCTCACCAACATTTCAAGGAGATATACTGAGTGATACAACAAGATTGGATAATAAAATAATACCAATAAAACACTTATGTCAAGGATCAATAATATAACCAACTTTTAATACAAAATAAATTACATCAAATCTATAATTTATATTTTTATCATTACAATTTTAACTATAAATATTGTAATTTTTATATTTTTTTCTTTAAAAATTATTATACATCATATAAATTTTAATTTTTTATATAATCATTTATATTGTAAACATTTTAATAAAATATGTCTTATTAAAATAATAAAATATAAATATATCTTATTAAAATAATAAAATATATTGTTTAAAATAATAAAATATAAAAAATTAATTTTTCCTTCACTAACAAATATCCAATTGTCAATATCTTAATATCTTATGATGAAATATTTTAACCAACCTATTCCAATATTTTATCTAACCTATTCCAATAGATTGAAGGTATAAGTTACCATTTCATTATGATAAATTTTGAGCCTTTTCTACTTCTGGTGGATATGAGTATTATAAGGACTGGTTATATGAGTACTATAGGCACTGTTCAATGAATTCCAGTACTTGGATTGGAATTGCAATGACTTGGAATAAATTTTGGGCACTGAATTGTCACCTTTGAAGAGAATCTTGAGCACTCTAAAAAGATGTGAATTATTGTTGGTTATTTTATGCAACAATTTTTCAGTTTTTTTTGGATTTTCTGAACAAATATCATATAGGTTGAGTGGACTTAATGATTAAAAACATGTGTTTCCTCTTAAGAAGTCACAAATTCAAATCTAAAGACTTTATTAATAAATTGCAAGAAAAATAGTTAGTTAAAACTAATTGTCAATATTCTATTGAACCAATTCATTCACACATCTCTTTGCACCATAATAAACACTGGTCTGCAATTTGCTACAAAAATTAAACCCATGACCACTCATTCACACAGTTCGTTGCCAATATAACCCACTGCTACCACTGATCGATAATTGTTTGTGTATCGAGCTTTTGATTGTCATCTGACAATGTTCTTACCAAGCACAAACTAAAACCAGCAACAACCTATCATAACATCATAACCGTCTATTATTTTTTTGCATGAGTGGCTCCATCGCAGATCCCACATTGAATAAATGAATTAATATGAATTTCAAGTTATAATCCAAGTACGAATTGAACATGATTGTTGCTCTGCACACAACTCTTTCACAACCTTACAAATGTTAAATCTTTCACCGACTCGTGGTAATTTTGGGCAATTGGGTGTCGTTTCCTCGCAAACCTGGGACTAAAAGCAGAGATTCCAAGAACAGATTGGCCACATCCTTATGCCCCTTTTCTCCATCGAATTCAAAAAGGTAGAGATGTAAAACTCTGTAGCTCGTCAATTGCAATCACATTCTTTTGGATTGATGATTTTAGCTCGTGGAGCATTGTATTCTTGGATAAAGGTCAGTCAGGAGCTTTGTGTCTAGTTTTAGATATTGTGATAAATTGTCCTTAGTTCTAATCAAACAAACAAATATAACGACCTCATAAATTCCTTCAAATTGAACAGTTAAGAAAAGTGGTGCATGCGCATGTTGCTTTGGTATGCCAAAAGTTTGGATCCGAAGGTAATTTTGGTTTTGCAGTTAATTTTAAAAATTAAGCATTTATGATATAGAAGATAAACAATTATAGGAAAAAATTACGAACTACACCAATTGGACTATAACTTGGATAGCCTTATTTGCACCTGATCCAGAATTAACGACTCACGAAACACGAATGTGTATTGTTTGTTTAAAACCTTACCAGAGCTCATTCTGGAATTCATCGATAACTTCACTTCAATGAGTTACTGTCTACCAGGCTAATGATGTTACTTTTGATGCCATCAACTGCCATTTTTAACAGTAAGCATTGTTATCATTTTAGGCTAAAAGACTGAAATTCATGTTGGTAGTTGGGAGTAGTTTGATTTCATTGAATATTTTCCTGTTGGTGTTTGCATCAGAATAATTCCATCATCATGCAGCATGCTTGATCTTCTATTAGTTTTTAGTGACTTGTTAGATTTCCTTATTTTTAGGCTTTTACTAATGGAGCACTCAACACATATATGGATGTAACTTCTACTAATGGAGCACTCGACACATATATGGATGTAACTTCTACTAGACACAACTTGTAAACCTTACAACGTAGAGATTTAATTTATATACCATATAACTTTGAAAGGTTTGTTAAAATGGGAGAGTAGAGTGATATAAACAGATTTTCTATTACTTATAATATCAATACAATGGACTCTATTATATAGAGTGTACAGGTTGTTATCAGATCTAACTTATTCTAAAGATAAATGGAGAGGTTGAGAGAATATCTCAACCACACACCAAACTAGGATCTCACCAATCCAACTCTCTAACAACCTCTTAATAATAGGATCACACAACTAATGTAGAGATGAACTCTACCTCTCAATACATTAGCTAGTATATTAGATAAGTAGGAATTATATATTCCAACACTCTCCCTTAATGACTACTTATCTAAATATCTATGTGGTCATATCTTCGTGTGCTTCCTCTTGTACTGCGTCTGATTATTGATGTCCATATAAAAAGAAATCCATCTACCGGAATACATGGGTCATCGGCCATTGTAACCACCAGTTCTATATGAATCCTTTTCAGCTACATGGTTCATTCAACCATTCTTCCTCATAGCTCCCCCTTCATCACATCATTATGTTTTATTTCAGCTTACCCATAACCGTGCTCTGGGTTTTCTCGGATTACCCTCAACCATGCACCAGGTTTTCTCGGATTACCTGTAACCATGCTCTGGGTTTTCTTGGATTACCCTCAACCATGCATCAGGTTTTCTCGGATTACCCTAAACCATGCACCAGGTTTTCTCGGATTACCTGTAACCGTGCTCTGGGTTTTCTCAGATTACCCTCAACCATGCACTAGGTTTTCTCGGATTACCTGTAACCATGCTTTGGGTTTTCTCGGATTACCCTCAACCATGCATCAGGTTTTCTCGGATTACCCTAAACCATGCACCAGGTTTTCTCGGATTACCTGTAACCATGCTCTAGGTTTTCTCAGATTACCCTCAACCATGCACCAGGTTTTCTCGGAGTACCTGTAACCATGCTCTGGGTTTTCTCGGATTACCCTCAACCATGCATCAGGTTTTCTCGGATTACCTGTAACCATGCTTTACATAGTGGTTTCTAGATTACTACGAACTTTTCAAATTAGGGGGTATACAATGGCTCAGGTACATAGAATTTTCTAGGACCACTACATCAAAATATCAATAACAATACTTGTAAAATCATAACTCAATCACACTTACAATCAACCCTCTGTGAGTCCGACGGAATGGACACGTACACCTCACTTAGCTTTAACACTTCCATGCAACGTACCAAGCACTGCGGCTCAAGCCCTCATGCTTCTCAAGAAAAATATCAATGGTAGCTTTCAAAAGAAATCACAAATCTTTCATGAAGGTGCCTCTTACTTTTGTGATGAAACCACGTGATCACAGTCTCCAGTAGTGACTGTTTCCTCCACGCACAGGCCTCCGCGTGCTCAGATCTTTACAACAATGCATAACACAACCGCTACATCTAGCAGAACAAGTGGCGTGTTCGATATAACCATCCGGGTGCTTGACCGCCAGGTTGCCGGAGTGAAACCAACCGCCCCTGAAGCTCTCCCAATTGGCCTCTGGGTTCCTGAGGTAGCCCTTCATCATCATGTTGCCCCTCATCACAATTTCCTCATCGGTGCTTCTACCGGTGAATGACGAGACCCCGCTTCGCCTCTTTTCGAGCCTTCTCTGAAGAAGTTTGCTGCCTTTAAATAGAGGCTTTTAAATCGGTTTCCACAACTTTTTAGCATTCGATCTGCGCCCGGATCGTTCCAGGCTGCACTATACGGTCTTCTCTGGTGTTTTTCGTCACAGGAGTTTGGCCGCAGTAAATTGAAGGTGGAAGATCTCTGTGGATTCGTTGAATCCGGCAAAATTATCAACGTATCTCTTTTGGGCCACTTGAAGCCGCGAGATGCTCAGTCTCTGTAACATTCCGTCAATTGAGTGCGATTCTGTGGAGATCATTGATATCATCTTGCAGTTTTGCGGTTCTCATGGCTTTAGGTCTCCATTTCTGACTCCATCTCTCAATACATTAGCTAGTATATTAGATAAGTAGGAATTATATATTCCAACAAGGTTTCATCAATTTCAATTGAGTACCTGTAAACCTTACAACGTAGAGATTTAATTTATATACCATATAGTTTTAAAAAGTTTCATCTTCAATTGAGTATTTGATGAAACTATCAAAAAGTGAACATCCAAATATGTAACATGTAAATTATATTACTAGGCAACATGACTATATGCTTCTGATACCATATAGAGGTTTGTGCTTCTGATTACTCACCATATAAAGGTTTGTCCATGTAATGGTCAGAAAATAGGAGTAATTACCAAAATCTAGATTAAAGAAGAATGTTTGTTATAACATCTAATTTTTCCCAGCCTGGACCCTTTGCATATATCCCATTGATTTTTTATTTTTTGAGTGTGCATTGAAGGTTGTACTAAACAAGTTTACTATGGAAAACTTCCACCCTTGCAGTTTCGATTACTGATTAGAATTTAGTGGTTTCAGTTCCTAGGAATGTCTAGTCAATTCTTATTTTTGTTTAGTCTCCAAATTAAGTTTCAATTCATTTACTTTTTGTTGTGTCATCTTTTTATCTGTTCTATCCCAATTAATAAACATGATAGAGTAGAACAGGTTTATGTATATTAGGATGACACCAAGACACTTATTTTTCAAATGAAGATATTGCATTGAAGTTCCTTGTGACTTTGATAATTTAGGAACCTTTCCTGAAATCTTGAATTCTATTTGAAGTAAGAGAATGTCTCAAGAATACGGATCAACAAAAGGTTCCAACAACTGGTTGATGCTTTCCGTCAAATTAGTCAAACATTGAGACAGTGCCAAGACATAAATGAATCATTATAATTGCAGACATGGCCAATTAAACCTCATTTACTAAGATTGCTTTCAATGAAAAATGGATCTTGATGGACTTTACTAAGCAAATCTACACTCCACTTTGAAGTGTTTGGCTAATAGATTTCCAGTGAGATAAATTTAGAGATGCCCCAGTAAAACTCTTTCCATGTTGTTTAGAATATTCATATAGATGATTTCCAGTGAGATAAATTTATAGATGATTTCCAGTGAGATGATTTCCAGTGAGATGATTGTCTTTAGCAAATCCATATTTGTCAGTTCATTGCATCGAAATAACATAATAATTGTCAAGTAAGTTCATTAGGAAATTATTATTTCAATTTCATCTGCCATCAGAGTGACCCGTAATATCATGCGAACAATTGTCATCTATGACCAGACAAGGTTTGATGGACCATTCACTGCAGTAGAATGAGATTGAGAATACCACTATTATGACAAGCAAACTATTGGTTTACAGAGGAGTTGGTATGACCAGACAAGGTTCCATGGACCACTCACTGCGGTAGAATGAGCTTCTAAACACCACTATTATGACAAACAAACTATTAGTTTACAAAGACGTAAAAATGGCAACTATGAGGAAAATCCTGGTAAGCTATGCCTATGTTTGCTTGCGGATATTCCTAAGTTCCACAGTCATAGTCTTCAATAAATACATTCTAGACAAGAAGATGTACAATTGACCCTACCCATTAAGCCTCACCACCATTCAGATAACCTTTTGCTCTGTCTTGACATTTGCATCCAATCATAGAAATAATATGTCTACCCATTGAAATTTCACATTCAACCATAGATAAAGTGTAATTTCAATATTTGCCTCTGATCATAAAACAAAATATTAAATATTAAAAAAAAAATTATTTTTCAAAATATTAAAATTAATACATAAATAATAAAATTAATACATAAATAATATGAAACCTTTTAAAACATTATAAAATTTGTTTAATAAAGTTAAATGGATTTGAACAAAAATCGATTGCTATATTCCCCAAAGCAGGGGCTAATAAATACCATTATAGTATTAAAATACAAACCAACATAACTCAACATAGGATGTAAAATGGAAAGATAATGTTAATAAATACCATTATAGTATTAAAATAAAAACGAGCATAACTCAACATATGATATAAGATGGAGAACTCCACGTAGCATGGTAACAAGAGCCATCTAAGTTATGGTACAATATTTAGATAATATGGATTAAAATCTAAGGGTGGTAGAAAAGAATGGGTGAAAAACATAATGCCACATATGAATTTGAGGGTGGTAGAAAAGAATGGGTGAAAAACATAATGCCACATATGAATGTACAAATTCATATGTTTGGCAAATAGTTTGTAACTGTTAGCATCAACAAAAATTTGCTGAATCGCTGCAATGGAAGTCAATAGTCCCACAATTGAAAAAATGACAGCTATGAGGGTGTTGATCCAGAATATCAAACTCTTCTTTGAAGGCTCGAACGTTATGTTATAAAAGACTGCAGGGAAAACGAAGTCCAAAGGCAGACACCCAAATGCACCAATCAGTCCAACTATGTCTGCAAAAAATGGTAGCATTGTTGCTATCAGAGYAGCCACGCTTACATATACTGAGCGTAACAACATCCTTGGTATGAGATTGTGTAGAGAAAACCTTCCATTGCTTGCATCTCCCGATTTCCCTTCCAAAACTTCAAATGTAGGCTGTGAATATACCTGAAACATGGCCTCCCTTTACTATCACATTGCCAAACATGGGTGAACATATCCTTTTTCTGTCATTGAATTTTGATTAAACATGTAAATTAATGGATAGAATATTATATACCAAGGCAACTGCGAATAATTGGAGGATAACGCAAATGTTGGCTGTGAAAAGAAGCCAGTTAGGAACAAGAGAGGGCTCTCCAGCAGGAGCTAAGTTGCTGAATATGTTGCCTGCTGACCCGTTGCTGAATGCCCAGTAACCTGATACTGCCACCGAGAAAAATGTTGATACCACCACTGTGTAGCATATGCACAATCCTTTGAACATTTTGCCAGTAACAGGAGGGGATAGTGTTGCCTGCAAAACATTATATGCCAATGAAATCAGTGCCAAGCATTAAGAGTTATATACATAATACATGTTATCCCGACCAATATCCCTCTGCAACACTAGCTACAAACTAGTCACAAAGATCATAGCCACCAGGCTCAAATTCATTATGCTAAGCATCATCCCGAAAAACCAAGGAGGCTTTATCAAAGGGCGCCAAATCTTGGACAACATAGTGCTGGTCCAAGAAGCCTTACACTACAACATCCAATGCAAAGAAAAAGGTATGATCATTAAGCTTGACTTAGCCAATGCTTTTGATAGAATTAGACATGATTTCCTCTTTCAAGTAATGAGAAATATGGGATTCGCCGAAAATTTCATAAGCTGGATCAAAGCCTGCATAGCCACCCTGTGAATTTCCCCATTGGTAAATGGCCAATCATCACAGTACTTCCAAGCCTCCAAGGGACTGAGACAAGGCTGCCCCCTATCCCCACTTCTGTACACCATTCAAGCCTCAGTTTTAAGCTTCCAATTGGCACATCATCAACAGACCCGTTCCCTTCCTGGCCTCAGAATTGTGTCAACAATGAAATCCATTAACCATGCGTAGTTTGCAGAAGATACTCTCCTCCTTGATGGAGCCAATGTCCGAACATCAAGGAACTTCAAGGAGGAGCTAGACCATTACAAAGAAGTCTCAGGCAACAAAACAAATGACAAAAAGTGTAAATTCTATGACTGGAATTGCTCTCCAAGAGAGATGTTGGAAATTACCTAGGTTTTAGGAATGGAAAGCTCAATGACTTGGGACAACTTCAAATATCTTGGGATCCCAATTTTCAAATTCACTCCCAAACTGATCCATTGGACTCCGCTCCTGGACAAATCGAAGGCCCACATTCAATCCCAGGGGGCGACTTGGTTAAATCTGACTGGGAAAATTGTCCTGCTGAAATCCATCCTGACAACTCTTCCAATCTACCAAAACTCAATAATGCTTGCTCCAAAATCCATCATCAACAATATCGACATTCTGCTCAGAATATTTCTGTGGGAAGGAGGGAGGCAAACAGAGAGGAAACTACATCTAGTAAGCTAGGAAAAATTAAAATAACCACTTCTAGAAGGAGGCCTCCAGATCAGGGATGTCGCTACCCAGAATCTAGCGATGGGGGAATTTTTTTTGTGGAGTCTAGTCTCCAGCAAATCCTCCTAGAGCAAGGAAGTTCTTTGGAAAAAATACTTCCAGGGGAAACACATAAGATTCCTAGAACGCCCATCGAAGGTCCTCAAAGGTTCATCAATCCTTACCCTCTGCCTCAGATCATTATACCTTTTCACTTCCATGCTTACCTAGATCCCAGGCAATGGGAAACACATAAGGATAGGGAATGATTCGATTCTAGGGGAGCTGTCACTAGATATTCAAGGAGGTTTGGCCAATATCAAATAATGGCTCCACTCCTCCAACTGTCACACGCTATGGGATATTTCCAAATGGGAAGATAATGAGGCTGGAACCTGGAACGAGTGGGATCTCGGGAACTATCCATAAATGCATGATATTGAATCCAAAACCCTCTTGAAGTTGCTGCAAGGGAAAGCCCCCGTGAGAGCCTCAGTTAAGGATAAAATAGGATGGGGCACTGTCACTGAAACTTACTACGCAGCCACAGGATACCAAGCTCTTCAAACTATCCTCCATGTTCCACCAGACCCAACACCCTGGAGAATTGTCTGGTCTCACTAGTCGATCCCCAAAATTGACATGTTCTTCTGGACAATGGCACACAAAAGCATCCTGACTAGCGAAAATTTCAAGTGCAGAGGATGGCAGGGCCCCTCAAGATGCCCGCTCTGTATGTCTCAAGAGGAAACTATCGACCACCTGCTACTAAATTTCCCCTTTGCAAAAGAGGTTTAGGAAAATGTAGTAAAGCTAGGTCCTGACAAACTTACGAGGCCTACCTCAACCTCAGATCTGTTGAGCTCTTGGGTGTTACGCTCCCCTTTCTCCTTGATAAAAAATGATGTTCTCAAAGCAAGTTGGATGTGGCTCCCCAAGTTTGTAATGTGGAAAATTTGGCTGGAAGTGAACAACATGATTTTCAATGAGAAAAGCTACAATTCATTCCAAGTTACTTTGAAAATCAAAGCACTGCTGAGTGAGGCTCTAGAAGCCCAAACCAAGCTTCAAAATTACAACACCCTTGACTCAGAAGAAGAATAGTGGCTAAAAGAGCTTGTCCCAATCCCCCCTCATTGAATAGCCACCAACCCAGCCCTGAAAGCAAGCTGGGAAATCAGGATAGGAGAACAAGACTTCATCAAGTGGAGATCTGGGCTTGGAATGCACAGTTTGACCTTCGATAGAGCATCGAAAGGGAACCCTGGACCGACCGGTGGAGGAGGGTTTCTCCTTGATCCTTTGGGAACGATGAAGGTCTCCTACTCTTGGGGGCTAGGGATTGAAACCAAGAATATGGCAGAGGCTCTCATGATCTGGCAGGGTTTGAGGCTAGCTGCCTCCAAATGCATCCATAAATTGGTGGTCTTCGGTGACTCCAAAGTAATCATTCAAGCCATTAAGACGAGAAGGAGGCCAAATATCCTTAATTTAAGTCAATTGCTCAGGAAAATAACCCTATTGTTGCAGAATTTCCAAGAGATCAAATTCTATCATATTTTGCGTGGCCTAAACAGTCAAGCTGACTTTGAAGAAAATAGAGGAGCAACAATGGCCAAGGCCAAGATGTTAGTGAATGACATCGAATCAATTTCCCTCATACCCTAGAAGATAAGTCCTCCAAAGGCCCCTTAACCCACGATTGGACATCGGACGAATGAAAGGGAAGCATCCAATCAGTTGCCAATTGTTCCATCCCTCGCCAGTCTCCAAGGGCGATTTGCAAATCCGACCACCAGGTAGCAGTCAACACACTGATCGGCCACTTGCAGGCCTGAAGGTGGAGGTCATACCGATAAGCAAAGAGCACGTGATGCCTGGGATGCGCAGAGGCTATTTCTATGGACAAGGTGTCTCAGAGAAGGTAGGGGAGATCAATCCGAAGGGTAGAACCACCATGAAGCTGGGTCACAGAAGCTATCTTAGCGCTCGATCATTCAAGAGAGACAATCATATCTTTGCCAAGCAGAGGAACCAATCTGAGGTTGAGAAGGTATTCCAATGGCCTCTAGCTCCAAGCCCAGGCCATCTCTGGAAGAATGATTGGGAGAAATGCAAATGGAGCTCATCAAGCTAAAAGTTGTGGTCAAAGAGAAAGAAAGAAGATTGCAGAATAATGACTTCGTCGAAGAAATCAGATTCGAACAACTGATCCAGAACCTCAAAGACCTGCGTGAGGAACTCACTTCTGACTCAGATGCCCAATTCAAGGATGTAGCCAATGTTCAAGGTGACTTTGGGAAGTGTCTTAGAAAAATCGAAACCAAAATCAACAAGCTGGCTGGAAAATGTGCCAAAAAGAAGAAAACACAGGACAAGGGAAATGAATCCTGCTCATGAAGTTACAACTTCAAGACCCTATTCATCAAGACCCTTAAGTTGATTCCTTGGCCTGAAGTTTTAATGGCTTCCTTAAGTTGTAAAACACCTGACAACTGGTTTGTCAGATCTTAATTCAATTATCCGTTACTGTAAAAAAAAACCAAATGTACAAATATTAACAAATTTGAAATAAACATAAAGATTTCTTCTACCTGTACCAAACACATTTATGCACATAATTTTATAACACTTTTATAATCAGAATGTAATCTTTTGAACAATTACACAAACTAATCACAAGTTCATCAAATAGTTACACAAATTGATCAAATAGTTACTCATATCTATATTTGTTTTTAGCTGATTTAATTCAACTAATTGCAAATTAATAATAAATTAAGAAACTAGTTGAGACATTTCAAATTAATCAGATTAAGTGGAAAACTGGTAATATACAAAGCACAATTAATTTGGACAAGTGAAATTGTGTTACATGGTTATGAGAGAATGTTGGGCATTTGTATTTGGGTTTAGTATGCACATTTTACATTCAAGGCAACATCAAGAGGATAGAAAAGGAAGCTAGAGACACAATGGCCCTGGTTACCTGTCTTCTCTGCCTAGTTTTAGGACAACACACAACTCCAATGAGATTTGAATAATTTTGTTGTCAAATCGGTTTACTAGGGTGTACACCAACACACTATTCAGCAAGTTAGTTTAAAATTGTTGGTTGATATCCTTCTTTTGGAGGGAACAATACGTGCGCTATTTTTGTGTGAGTAAGAATGCTGACCTGGTTAGGCCGAAGCTAATTTGATAATACAGACTCAGAGTTTCTGAAAAATACATGGCACTTATAGTACAACAAGAATTTCAACTTCTAAGGCTAAGGGAAAGGCTAAGTAGACTCAAAATTAATTTCATTTCTAGCTGGTAAGTCTTTGAACTCTAAAAATGGAGTCCAAGGAAAGGCTAAGTAGACAGTGCATGAATTTTGTTTAAAGTCGGTAACTCTTGGAATAATATGACCAAGTTACTATCAGCGTATCATTTATAGGGATAACACAACATTCTGGATTTGTTTCAACTATTTCCGAAATGGGTTATGCAATTTTTGAAATTGGGTTATATAATTGTTGGTGAAATATTAATTTGGGTTGGCCCCCGTGGCCAAGTCACAGTCTAGTGGACTGTGACTTGGCCGTGGGGCCCAGCCCTGTGGCCAAGTCACAGTCCAATGGACTGTGACTTGGCCGTGGGGCCCAGCCCTGTGGCCAAGCCATTGGCATGCCCACGACTTGGCCACAGGGGTCGACATATAAATTAAATTTAAAATTTAAAATAAAATTTAAATTTAAAATAAAATTTAAATTTAAAATAACAAATTAAAAAATTACAGTTAAAATTAAAAATTAAAAGGGACATTTAAATTAAATTTCAAAATTAGGAATTACAAAGGTTTTGGGCTTACCTGAAGCTTGGCCCTCCTGACCGCCCACCAACACAACAACCCGACCACCCGCAGGAGCGCCCGCCAACACGACGTTTGCGCCAACACAATAACCCAACCGCTCACAATCACTCAACACTCACTCACTATCACAAATAGAAAGAGATGGAAACAACCACTCACAATCACTCAACATTCAATGACTATAAAAAACAGAAAGAGTAGAAAAAAACATTACAATAACAATGTGTGGTTAATATAGAAATAGTTTTTCGGCCGAAAACATATTGCAGGATGGAAAAAATTCGTCTGAAATTTTTTTTACATGAAAATCGAGGGTGCCGTCACTGTATCGTTCAATTTGACATTCAAACGTTCGACCAAAAAATAGTTCGGCTGAAAAAATAATCTTTCAGTCGAAAAAGAATATTAGTTCGTCCAAAAAAACGTTTTGAATTTTGGAGATCAGATTGTCACGAAAGTGTTACCCACCTCCGTGATTTTACCCAGTACCATTCATCTTGCAAAGAACTCAGCCTTCCATTCAAATACTAAGCATATACATCTCATGTACCATTTCATACGATCCGTTTTGAAAGATGGACATTTGAAGTTGGAAAATATACATACTAGCCAAAATCCTGCAAACATGTTAACAAAGGGAGTAACCAATGAGAAACTAAGTTCCTGCTCAGTTTCAGTTGGCCTTCAAGCATAAAGCTGAAGATGATAAATTTTCCAAGTCCAAGGTGGATCATAGTCTAGTAGGTATAACATCAGTGGAGTTGTTGTGATCAGTCTACAAGTGGGAGATTGTTGGTTGTGGAGCCTGATTATCTTCTTGATTCAGAGGTCTTTGTTTTCAGCCATGTTTATACCCCATGAAGACTGTACACCCCTCCACACTAGGGGGTTGCAGGGGCCAACGAGGGTTCAGGGGAGAAACCCTCGAAGGAAAAATTTCCTTGTAAAATATTGTAATTTTGTAGTCAATTTGGACCATTCATTATAAGGTCGCAGATCTGACGATAGAAGTTATTTTAGGGTTTTTTTGCCTTAAAAGGAAACTTTGTTTTATGAGAGAATTGTATTGCAGTTGTGTATGAGTGTGATTATTGTATTTTGAGAGAGGAGACTGTGAGAGAAAGAAGATAAAGTTACAACGGGCGTGTTGTAGGTTGTATCCCTTCATTTTGTTGGATAATAAAAAGGAAGGACCTAGAAATTTATTTGGTGGACGTAGCCCACACTGGGTGAACCACGTATATCATTGTCTCTATTGTATTGTGTATCATTTTTGTTTTATTTCCACATTTGTCTTATTTTATTGCTCCACGATCCTTTTTTTCTAACATAAATCTCTCCAACACCAAAAAACCTTCCACGAGGATAAAAAGGAGAAAATATTAATGATCCGGATTATTTTCGGTACAAAATGAGAGTGGAGATATAATAAAGAAATGCACAGAGGTATCGCGTATATCCAATAATATAACAAAAACATATTAGAGATGCAACCATAAACACAGAGATACAGTAATACACAATTTCTATTAATGAAAGAAATGTACAGAGACTGTAAAAATACAAAGTGAAAGACTCGCTAGAATGGTGGCGACTTATCTCTGAGAAGAGATGTGTCAGTTGCGCTCATTCGCAAGAAGATGATTACAATGAGGCTCTGAAGGCCTTTTTACAATAAACAGGAATGTCAAAAACCCTCGACATCCAAAAACCTAACCCTAGGAGATGAAGCGCCAAAAGTCTTGTGGGCCCCGTTTGGGTAAGTTGGTGCATCAACTTCTCGGGGTCGTAACTTTTGCATATGATCTCTGTTTTAGGCGTATAATAGCCCATTGGAAAGGTATCATCGAGGAGATTCATTTTGGGGTATCAATCATGCCTTCAACTATCATAGAGTTGGTTCGATCCCGAAAAACCTTCATTTAGGCCCTCAAAATGGCCTCGAAAGTTAAAACCTGCTAAAAATAGTAAATTGCCAAAATTGTCAGAAAACTGTTTTGAGCCAGTTGGAAAAGGTGGGTGGCCACCGATATCCACTTGGATCAATTAATTCTATAAAATTTGTTATATTGTAATACAAGAGGAATCCCTCTATTTATAACAAACTGGGTGAAGCTTGTCATTTAAGAAGGGTAGTTAGCTAGTGGTTGGTGACTATACTAGTTGGGAAAATAATGACTTTCCTATGTAAGCTTACAATTATGGATAGTTGGCTAACCACTGTCTACTAACACTCCCACTCCAAATCCCAATCAAAATTTTGTACCTTTTGTTGTGATTTACCTCCTCACACAAATAGTGGCTCCTTTGGCTCTCATTGCGAGCTCTTTCTTCCTTTCACAAGTGATATTCAACATCTTTTCCCATTCACATGTGATTTTATGAGAGTGGTCTCTATAGTCAAATCCTCCCTTAGGGATATGTTCACTCTCTCGCAGCTTAGGTTCAACCAAGAATTATTTCATTTGACATTATTTGAAGAAGAAATTTGTAAACATTGAATGATTGTTTCATTTCTAATGACGAGAAAAATTTGACCATTGCTACATCAAAAAACAATTCAAAGTGAGGCAGTGGGAAGACTACAAGATTTTCTACTCACTATTAGCGTCCATCCATGAACCTATCCTCCTACTCTCTCATTAACGAATGAGAACTTCCACAAAGCCATAGAAGTCTAGGGATGAAAAGTGCTAGTAAAAATTGCATGTTGACAATTGATTTTGAAAAACAAACAATTAAAGTTAACAAGGTTCGATGATGAAATATTTGAGAGGTGACGTTTCCTTAAAATACGCCTTTCACATAATTCTATGAATCATCCTTCAATCATTTATTATAAATATAAACTATATAATTATATATTTATGTTGTTTTCTTTATGTGCTTTGAAACTCTACCTCTCAGTAGAGTTATGAAACCTTTGGGTCCATAAACATTGGTATTAGCTAGATACAATGCCTTCTAAATGATAAGTTGAAGTTTAATAATGAAAATAAGATATTTGTTGATCTAAGGAGTGTGACGAAGGATTAATTTCATAGATGTAACATGTCAAAATTTAGTTATGACAACAAGGAAAATCCTCGAAAGTACCATCAACAACGGGTTAAAGGACTAGGGCCTTCAACAATTGGTTAAAAGACCAAGGCCAAGGAATGTAGACTACAAAATTATATAAGTGAAAAACAATAAACTCTAAGAATAAATAATGTTAATAAATACCATTATAATATTAAAATCATTTCAACAATGGATAACAACACCCTACAAAGCACCATCAACAATTGCTTAAGTACCAAAGAATGCGGACCGCATAATTAAATAAGTGAAAAACAATCAACTCTAAGAAGAAACAAAACTATTATATTACTGAAATACAAATGAGCATAGCTCAACATATAATGCATAATGGAGAACTCCACGTAGTACCATTTATCACCATGATAATATATAAGCTTTATGGTAACAAGAGCCATTTAAGTTATGGTACAATATTTAGATAAGATGGATTAGAATCCAGGAATTGTAGAAAAGAATGAGTTAAAAACGTACTACCACCGATAAATGTACAAATTCATAAGTTGGCAAATAGTTTGTAACTGTTAGCATCAACAACAATTTGGCGAATGGCTGCAATGCAAGCCAACAGTCCCACAAATGAAAAAATGACAGCTATGAGGGTGTTGATCCAGAATATCAAACTCCTCTTCGAAGGCTTGAACGTTATGTTGTAAAAGATTGCAGGAAAAACGAAGTCCAAAGGCATGCACCCAAATGCACCAATAAGTCCAACTATGTCTGAAAAAAATGGTAGCATTGCTGCTATCAGAGTAGCCACGCTTACATATACTGAGCGTAACAACAGCCTTGGTATGAGATTGCGTAGAGAAAACCTTCCATTGCTCGCATCTCCCGATTTCCCTTCCAAAACTTCAAATGTAGGCTGTGAATATACCTGAAACATGGCCTCTCTTTACTATCACATTGCCAAACATGGGTGAACATATCCTTTTTCTGTCATTGAATTTTGATTAAACATGTAAATTAATGGATGGAATATTATATACCAAGGCAACTGCGAATAATTGGAGGATAACGCAAATATTCGCTGTGAAAAGCAGCCAATTAGGAACGAGAGAGGGCTCTCCAGCAGGAGCAAAGTTGTTGAATATGTTGCCTGCTGACCGGTTGCCGAATGCCCGGTAGCCCGATACCGCCACCGAGAAAAATGTTGATACCACCACTGTGTAGCATATGCACAAGCCTTTGAACATTTTGCCAGAAACAGGAGGGGATAGTGTTGCCTGCAAAACATTATATGTCTATGGAATCAGTGCCAAGCATTCAAGGTTATATACATGGTGTCCCGTTGCAGAACTGATGTCTAACATTTCTGGTTAGCTTCTCCTGTAACCAAGGAGATGCATGTGATGCTTCATTGTGATCCAAGCTCCAATCATATTCTTATGAACCTGCTTGGCAGTCTAATAAGAGAATTTCCCCTGAAGCCTGTACTCTGGCCGTCTGGGTATAGCTGTTAAAACTCTCTATGATATTTACCCTTCTTACGAAAAGTTTCATCTTACTCCTGCCATAATTTTAACAAACCCCTTGGTGCTGACTCCAAACTTCCCGAACCATACTCTATTTGTTTATTTGCAGTAGTTATATTTTACATTGTTTCTGTAGGTAACTATATATTAAAAACAAAAACAAAGCAAGAAAATCCTATCTGGAGTCCTGGATCTGTTAGAGTAAATGGTGTATAAAAAATGAGTCTAGCAGACCTGGATCTCTGGAATAATCCCATTCCCATACGTGGTTGCAATAATAGCTATGGAGTTGAAGACTCTAAAGACTTTGTTGGCATTGCTTCCGGTGAAAAGATAATCCTTTTCTGGATTCAGTTTTGAATGTCCTGTGGATAAAAGAAACAACGAATTCATGTAGAACTATTTAATCATAAGGTGACATATTTAAGATATGGCTCTCAGTTGCATTCTTATCTGAAAGGAGTCATTGACAACAAACCTGCATGGATCGATCCAGCAATCACGCATAAGCTGTATGTCAAGCACAAGATCAAGGAAAACAAGTTTATGTGGCGAAGAGAATGGAAAGATGGCATCTGAGCCAAGAATAACATGGCAATCCCGAATAAGATGATGAATTCGTACAGCTTCATGGCTCCATTGGGATGATAAATCAAGTAAATGAACTGCAAACATCAACAACATATGCAAAACGGTTAGCAGTAAGTAAATTAACATTATAGATTCCTTTGGCTATGATTCAGAAAAATCTCTTTTATCTGGTTATGTCTTTTAAGCCTTAAAAAAAAATTGCATTCCAAGGGATTTGATGTCTAATCCGAAATTAAGATGAATCACTMATATATCTTCCAGAAAAAAGGAAAAAGTAGCCGAAATTAAAATCTCGAAGGAAGGAGCAAGCAAAAAGGAAACAGGTAGACGAAATTAAAATCTAGAGGGAAGGATCAAGAGAAAAAACCTTCAAGCTCTGACCGCCAACCAGAATGGAGAAAATGACAGTACCCAAGCAAAGTGCGAATTGCATCGGTGCCACTGTGAAACGAGCCCATCTGGGTCCTATGCCAAAGAAGAAAAGCAGCATCTTCAATTCCATTCGAGTATTGTAGCAAATTAGAAATGGGCAATGATCAATAAATAATATACCTAAAATGTCTGTGGCCATGTCTCTGAAACGAAGGTGGCGGTTGCCCTCCAATTCCCGGCGTTCCAACACTACGGATATGAGATTGTATGAATAAAATGTGACGGCGGCTCCAACTATGAGACACAAAATGCCCGCAAACCATCCCAACGCTGTAAATGCAAATGGCAAACTCAGCAGGGCCGGCGATACTATGGACGTAGTTAAATGGTAACCGGCATGTAACCAATTCCCTGGCCAGCAAACACAAGCATATATTGTTATTTCATGTTTTCAGCCATGGAGATATATACCCAAAAAAACCTTAAAAAAAGACCTTTGGATTCCAAGACAAATACAGCTCCTGCGTCCAGATGATCCTTTGATCCACCCGACTCTGCATCGCTTCCCATCCTCATTGTTTTATGTCAATCCACCCAGAATCCAGTGTTGATCGCTTGCCAGTCTCGGCACATTGAGTTTTATCATGATTCAGAAGATTCCACACAATTATTATCATATTCATGGTATGTGAAAGCGGAGGTATTGATCTTTTACGAGTCAAGATGCGATTCAAGTGAGATAAGAGTTCCATTTAGTGATTCCACCCACTGGCATTCACAAAATTATTACCATATTCATGGTATGTGAGTATTTATGAGTATGAGTCCAGATGCAATTCAAGTGAGATGAAGACCGTTAGGAGTATCATTGAATATTGAGAATTACTTCAAATACACGTAACTTCACTTACCATTCAATATTGTATAACCAAGTTATTAATGTTGGTCCATACAATATTGCATTAATGTTCGACTCCATGATTAGTGTGTGACTCCATTTAGTTTGAATGCACATTGGGCCAAGTGACAGTGTATAATGTTTCCTTTCTGAAAATCAGACTACTTGATGATAAGTAATGATTTTATAATATACAGAAAATTATGTATTATACATTAAGACAATTATTAACCTATTGATAATGCATTGTATTTTTTTTTTTATCATTGAGATTTTATATTATTTATCATCTATTATATTATATATTAAATTAATTATTGGTTTGTTGTTATTCATCAATTTAATCAATTTAATAGGATGGATTTTTCTTTTCAATAGTTTCATTGTCATTCTTATTAGAATCAAATGAAACTTTCAGTTTACAAAAAATGTATCTTCCATAAAGTAGGAATGTTCTTTCTTATTCTACAAATTTTATGGACTCCTAAGGTCACTTAAAATGGCTTAAACATAACTATAAAAATAACAATTTTTTAAAACTATAACATTTTAAAATTATTAAATTACATTACATATTTTTATTAAAATAAATTATAAAATACACTTGTCAATAAAATACAACATATAATAATTTATATTTTTATTAAAACAAAATATAAAATACACTTCTCCATAAAATAAAACAAACATATCATAATTCATCGTGATTTAATCGCAACCCATGCAATCATCTTTTTAAAATTCAGTACTTCTATACTTATACTTAGATTTGTGAGGTTTCCATCTAAATTTTTAGTTTGATTCACGTATTTGAGTATTTTCATTGTGTCAAGATTAAAAAGATTCAAATTTGATTAGTAATAGTTTGCAAGAAACAAATTCATTAACATAGGGTACTGATTTTAAATCACCATTAGGAAATACTAGAGAGTTTAAAGGGATGAGTGCAAGTTACCAAGTTGAGCCATGTTATAAAGAAATAAATAATAATAGTAAGATAAAGAAAGAAGAAGGAAGGTAGAAGAAAATTTTATTGGTAGAAACCTTAATTCTTTACCTTCTAAAAATGTAAAGATACTAATTTATACATACTAAAGTTGGTGCGTTTCAAAATCAAATTCACAATTTGATATAGACTAACTTTCTTAAAAACAAGGTTATCAAGGACCAATCAAATAGATGGACACACTACTTTTGAGGGTTGGCTCCCAAACCTATGTCAAATAGTTTCAACATAGAGGGAAATGATTGAATTTCAAGCATTTAGTATAAAAAACCTAGAGTTACTTATTATTGACCTTTTGTGTACTATAAATACATCAAAGGTTATTGAAACTCTTAAGGAAGACATCTCATGTAGCCTAGAAAACCAAAAGAGCATGCCTTTGAGATTTAAATAGTGGATTCCACATGGAATCAAGTAATCAAAAGAAATATCAACTACAAATTACCACTTATCATGGTAGTGCTTAAGACAAATTTGAGGAATAAAGACAAACATAGTAAAAGGCCTTTCACATAAGCATAATATGTGTGGAGAAATAAGCTAACCCACTTGATCTTGTTCATATTATGCATGGCACGTTGAAACATAATGAAATCCTGTGAGAGAGGGAATGGCTTACCCATTCAAACTCTTTCATTATTAGTTTTTTGAATCTCAAAGACAAGTTTTAATTTTTAAGATTTAAAAATGTTAATTTATAGTGTCATCCTAAAATTTATGTTGACAAAGACCTCACTGGAAACTAATGCAACAAGTTGAAGGAAGAAAAGGCTAAAGTGTTCCAGTTATGGAATGAGGGAAAGTCATTTGTGTTGAGGCAAGATTAGTTCTTGGGTTAAAATCCCTTTGCATCCTTAGATTATGTATTATTTTATGCATTTTTTTTATGTAATTTGTGAACATGAAAATTAATTCTACATACTAGTGTGTCTTGGTCAGTTATATTCACATAGATTTGTGGGAAAATCTGTGAACCTAAATAGTGAATTGTTATCGCACAATTTGTACTTTCCTAAAGCCCAAAGCAAGTAGATACAAGACTGATGGAGTGTCCTATCATTGTCACCTTAATAGGAAACCCCTTTCTATTTAGGATTATATCAATATACCCCAGGGGAGATGTCCTCAGTGACCTGAGAGTTTGATAAGGCTAAGGAAAAAGTACAAGAAAGTTCCCCCCTCTCACAGGTCACTCAATTTCAAAGGTTCCTTGTGTCTTATAGAGATGAAGCAAAAGATAAATGAGGTGTACCTTCCTAGAACAAGACAACAATAGAAAAAAACATGCAATTTCAAGGCACCATATGATGTTAGTGCTTCATAAAACCATGAACCTTTGGAAAATAAGTAAGATGATATAATATTGCAGCAAAGTAATTATCTATAACAACAATGAATGTTTTGTAACAACCATAATAATTATGCTTCAAAAATGCTTCAAAATGACAAGAGAATGTAGCTCTAATTTGACAGAATGATAGCAACTTGTTAGAAGCAAAGTTGCCAATGTCTAATCATCTTTTAATGTCACTTTTTAAAAATGAATTTGTTGATGTAAGATGGTTGTAGCAATATTTTGCAACAACAAAAATTTAGTTAGGGAGTTAGTCTAGTTTAAGGTTAGTAAAAGTTAGTAAAGGTTTCAAGGAAGGTTGTTTGAGAGTTGTTTGATCAATCAATCACTAAGGTGACTGGACTAGTGCCTTTTAGGGTATATGGAGTCAAGAAAAGCAAGAAGAGATCTTAGAGAAAAATAGAAATGATAGTACTAATCCAAAGGAGATGGAATAGATGTAGGAGGTGTTGGTAACCCAAGGCCTCAAACATCCAAGTCCTAAGAGAAAATCAACAAGAAAGTAAGAAGACTTAGGTCCTAGTAGTTTCTCTTTCCTTAGACAATTTGGAAATGATATATGCAATAGGAAATTAAAGTAGGGCTACTAGAGTTCTATCATTTAGGACTCTAGTAGCTACTTCTAAACAAGGTGTACTTTGAGAAAATTAAACAAGTGGAAAACTATAGAGAGAAAGATAACAACTTATGTTTCTCTCCTAGGGTTTTAGGCAAGAAATTTCATAATATTTAACATGAACCAAGTAAAATTTACCACAAGTATTCAATAGCATAAACAAATTGCATGTTTTCTACTTACTTCACCAAGAATAATCAAGCCAAACCCTATTTGAAAATCCTCCACAATGAAAAATAGCCAAAATACACCAAAATTTGCCTCTCCAAGAAGTTGTGCACCACTTAGTTCAGCCAATAACCCTTAAAGTGGGTCGAATTTCAGACCACACACTTGTGTGATGAGTGAATGATGAAAAAATGAGAGTAATTTCTCTCTATTTATACAGTTCCAATGACTTTTAATTAAAATTAGGTCATAAAAAGGTTGCCAGGGTCAATTTACATTTAAAATCCAGTCTTTACATAAATAAAGTTAATCAAACCCTAAAATCATATCCAAGGGTGACGCCATGCCTTTCTAGGGTGACGTTAGGCCCCTAGGGTGGAACGTTAGGCCTCAAATGCAGAATGTTTGGCCTCCAAAGGCCCTGAATGTTGCCACATGTGCCAAATACAATACAACTTCCCTCATAAGTGAAAACCCTTGTTGATTATTTGGTTTGGTTTTCATTGAGGTCAACCCTTGAAGAAAGTCCAGTAGTGAATTCCAGTAGCACGGAGGTTTGGGTAATGGAACCAAATTTGTTTGATGTATAATGGTATGCTTTTTAATATATTTGAAGGTAAGATTATTCTAGATGGATAGTACATGTCATTACATTTCCGGTGGTATGTAGAATGTCACATAACTCCTTACAGTTAGAGAGTTATGGCCATGTGAAGTTGGAGAACCCTCATGAGTCATCTAGAAGCCCCAAAAGGTCAAAGTAGTCAAAGTGGTTGCAAAGAAGAAATTATTTAAATAATAAAGTGAAGTGATGAGTGTACTATAAGTAAAAGTGGATACAAAAGAAATTATTTAAATAATAAAGTTAGTGGAGAAATTACTAAGTGGACAAGTGGTTAGAAGTGGGTTAGCCCTAAAAAAAGGAAAGTGGTTTAAGATGGTTAGAAGGTAACCCATTGAGGAAGCTACATAAAAGTATAAATAAGAGGCAATGGTATCTCATTTTAAGCACACTTGAGCATATTGAATATCTACAAGTGACTGAGGTAACCAAAGGATATCTAAGGGGAATTTCAAAGGGAAGGTCAAGTAAAGAAGGCCGAAATTCAAGGGAGCATAAATTCTTTTGATGATACTTTCTAAGTTATGTTATTTATAGGCCATCTCACCATTTTCACAATAACATTTTTTCTAGAATGATTCAGATCGCGAAATATGGAGGTCGTTGAGGAAACATATCCAAGTAGTTTTCATAAAAAATTCATCCTGTGGGGTGTTTAATTTTTGGAGTTACACTCCATGGAAAATATAGTTTGTGGCTAGTCCTGAAACTAGTCTAAAACAGGTATTTCGGGTAAAAAATTCATAACTTCTTCATAACATATAAAATTTTAGTAAGACCAAATGTATTGGTTAGAGTACAGTTTGTAGTATTATTTTTACCATTTTTAGATCCATACAACAAATATTCCGTGCAGGGAATGCTAAACAAGTTCTCTCTCTAGAAAAAACCATAATTCAACAAGGTGTATCATTTTTTTCTATAAATCCTTTTTTGAGAGGTTCCAAGTAGTGAAATCTGGAGGAATTGCATAAAAGACACTGAAGAACATTATGTACCATTTTCAGATCTTTATTCATTACAGGTACATAGTTATGTTTATTTCAAGTTAGGTTTGTTGACTAATCCAAAATTAGTCATGTGAGACTAAAGTAAAGTTTGATGAAAATGCTAGTCTCTTGTTGTTAAAGTTAAGGTTTGTAGGTATGTGATCATATACAACAGGTCTATTACAGAGTTACAAATAAGATTTGGATGATGAAATTGATGAGGGATTTTGGTTGAGGTACGTGTTGGGTACATGGTTGAGACAAGTAGTTGATGGGTTGGCACATATATGAGGTGTATAGTTGATGATGTCAGTACATCTTGATGAAACATAGTTTATGTGTATTTTATGCATGATTGGTACATATTTGGTGCATGTTTGATGCACTCGTTGATGGTATTGGTTGAGGTACAGGTTGGTGCATGGTTGATGCACTTGTTTATGGTACAGTTTGATTATAGGTTATTTGGTACAGGTTGGCATAGGTTGTTTGGTGTAGGTTGATTGGTACATTGATAGTATGAAAGTGGTTCCATAATTCTACTTGTATTTTAGGGTGGTTTGATGGGGCAAGGATAGGTGGTTGTAGACACCTTTCGGTTGTAGCCGGAGAACATAGAGGGTTGTAGCCTCCTTCTGGTTGTAGCCAGAGAATTGGGGAGTTGGAGCTTCCCTCAGGTTGTCGCCTGAGAAACCAGGGGGTTGGAGCCTCCATCCAGTTGCAGCTGGAAAGAAAGGAAGTTGGTGCTTCCAATGCATGCAATTCTTAAAGACATATAAGAAAAAAAAATCCGTGCTTCTCTCCCGCTTTGGGTTTCCACGTAAAAACATTGGTGTATTGTGTATGTGTATGATTGCTCTTTGTTGGTTATTTCTTCTACCTTGTCTATCATCTGAGTTATTGACCCAGGGTTCATGTCTTTTTAGGTTTCCAACAAAGCCTCTAAAACTATCGGCCCTCCTGGTGAACCAGAAGGAAACACAACGCACAAAATACGCTGCACAGTCTCACTCAAGATAGCTTTAAATGGGTGGCTGTAAGACTCATGTGTTTATAGCCTAGGACTAAGTATGAGCTAGGGGTTTATTATCCAGAGCCATCTACTATAAAACATTACTGTTATCTTACTATTATTTGCGATTATGCACTGTTTTCACAGTTTATTCTCTTAACATGCCACCGTATTTCATAACAATATAATAAATATTTCATTAAGCACAACAATTAATTTTTGAAAGAAAGTAAAGACATACATGCATTCATCATATTACATAGGTATTACCATGGTTCACCCCCTCTTGGGATACATCCACAAAGATTTGGATCTTGGCTCTTCTATTATGGTAGTTATGCATCTCCAACATCGCGCGCTTACAATTCCCTTCAGATGGGTAATATCTACATGAGGTGAACTAGATCACACGAGGTTCCACAACCTGTGATCTAATCCTCAAATCTTCCTTCTCTCCTCTGTTCTAGCTCAACAACTTACAAAATAGTTCACAACAATATTGCATATCGCATCAGCTCATACATATCCAGCATGAGCAATACAGAAAGGAACTAATCAGGAACCAACAACCTTACGCAACAAAACTGGGGAGCTCATTATTATATCTACGTATCTATATTTATATCTATCGGACTCTTCAGCCGTTTACAATGTATTACAAAAATACTAACCCTACTGACGTTAGGTCTTCCTTCCATGCGCGTGTGTTGTTCTTCCTTCCAGCTGTCACTTTCCTTGTGCATGCTTTCTTGCATGCGCGTGTGTTGTGTTTCCCTCCAGCTATTACTTCCATTTATGCACGCTTTCTTTCCCCACGATCATCCTTCTTTCCACTTCGGCCTACTGCCAATAGGCCCCCAACACTGACATGTGGCTCATCCCAAGCCACCTAATCCTTTTGAGCTTCCTTGATCTCCTTGGTGATCATCTGGAACTTTCTTTAAGCTCTGCTGCTTTTTTCAGTGCTTACGCGGTCTTTTCCTTGATGATGTCCACTACCTGGGCTGCTACTTCGTCGATGATCAATTCTGCACATTCTACCTAGGTCTGTGTTATCTTTGTTTTATCTCCCTCTGCCTATGTGTGTACTTCTTGATCTAAAAATGAAGAAGACTTGTATTCTTGAAAATATTTGCAAGATTTAATTCATGTGTTAAAATGAAAATGGATCAATTTTGCAACACAACTTTTATAGAAATTACTCATTCAAGATGCATATAAACAGTAGCAATAAATAGTGAACAGAAAACACATAACACAACAAATGATAAAGGAGTTCACCCCTCTCTTGGGCTACATCTCCTGGTCGAACTTCCAATGGATCTTTTGTATTATTTTCTCAAAGTGCTGAAATATGTTTTTTACAGTTCTCAAAATGCCAAATAGATGGCCCCAATGGCTTTAAAACGTCCAAAAACCCCTAGATGGGCTTTTTCGGCACCTCGTTTGGCCAAAAATTGAAGAAGATAGGCTTCTTGGAAGTTCCCCTTCAAACTTGTTGTCTCTGGATCGCCAAAATGCACCATTCCTTCCTCAACCTAGCCCCCATGCGCATAAATGTGGAAAAACCCAGCACCAGGTGCAACCGCACAACCAATACAAACTGTAGGATAGTTACACGCTAGCCCTTAATCGCCAAGGCCCATGGGCACAAGGGCCACCACATGACCTCGCGTGCATATAAAAGGGGCCAAGTCCAATCAAATGACAACGGTCGAGCGCGCCCCGATGGTTCTATGCACAAACACATGTTATCGGGCTCATACAAAAAGGGTTATGGTTAAAACATATCACGCGCCCGTGGTTATATTGCAATGACCGTGCCCCATACAACAACTATTACAATTTAAATATAATGTTTTACATATATATAATAAGAACTACATGTGGGCGCACCGGTTGGGCAGCCCTTCCCAAGGCTTTACCCCTGCTCGGAGGTCACGGGGTCGAATCTGGCCAATAGCATAAATTTTAAACCACTATCTAGGTGACACGTGGCGACCATTGATTGGGCCACGTGTCGCCATCCCATTCACCGCAAACAAGCCATGTCATACACCAACTATCCACATGACCGCCTACCATGTGTCATACGACCCTGCCACATGTCGTACGGTCTGCCACGTTAGCATCTGTACGGATTGTATGGATTGTACAGTCAACACATTTTTTTTTGCCTGTTTGTCATTTTGAACAGAACGTGATATCTCTCTCATCCGACGTCTATTTGAACCAAACGAGTTGTGTTGGGTTCGTGATGATGAGGCCTACGCTCCTGTTCGATTTGAAGCGATTCCGAGCACTTTGAATTTTGAGCAAACTTTGATCCCCTGGATCACACCTCCCCATTGGAAAGCTTTTGGACCTCCAAAATACTATTTTCAATCTATCTGAAGATGAGGGTATAGTTCCCTCACCTTTCCAACCTCAATCCACTTGGCTTTGCTTGGATTTGTACCTTTAATACCAACTCGAAGATACTCCACATTTCCTCATTTTGAAGTTCTCATTCTCCTGTCAAGGATTGTGTCTTCATGCAGTTCTGTAAGATATTTTGGGGAAAAATCATCTATAGAAGGAATCTTAACATGCTCTCCTTGATCATCAATCAAAGGAGGCTCATACAATTTCAAATTCTCAACATTAACAACTACATACGTTTGCATATAAGGAGGCAAATCTAAACGGAAGGCATTGTTACCAATCTTGTCAAGAATCTTGAAAGGACCATATCGAATTGGTTTTAGTTTTTTACCTTCTCCTTTAAGCCTCTCCTTACTAATGTAAAGCCAAACTTCATCT
>ML778222.1:142901-197985 GCA_009831015.1 Picea engelmannii
TCTTGAGTAAATCTTTGCACATTTTGTCCTTTAGCTTGTCTAAAATTTTGCCAATCCATAGTAGCTTTTTGCATATATGCCAATGGGTAAAATTGTCTTTTAATTGCAACAATAAAATCATTCCAAGAGGTTAAAATTTTACCGTGTTTCTTCATGTCCTCTTGAGTCTTGGCTTCCCACCAAATGAGTGTTGCACTATCCAATCTTAAAGAAGCAAGTTGAATCTTAGTTTCATCATCTTGAATTTTTTGTATCCTACAATACACCTCAATCTGACAAATCCAATTATCTAATTTCTCAGCATTTACCTCTCCATTGTACATTGGCAATTCAAATTTAATATCAAGCTTTAACAAAGGAATTTGTGAAGGATTTTTACCATGTCCTTTTGGAGAATTTTGAAGAGGTCTTGAACTGGTAGAAGAAGAAGAAGAAGATGGAGATGAGGGTGGTGGAGAAGCACCATTCCCTCCATTTCCATTTGGAGTTTTATCACCACTGTCTCCCTTGTGATTTGAAGGGTTGGAGCCTTGACCTTGCAACCTTGTATTCCTTTCTTCCATCAAGAGTTTCATCATTTCTCTCATTTCCATGAAATCTTTTCTGAGATCTTCATCTTCTGCAGGAATATGTTCATGACTCTCTTCATGAGCCATACTTGGTGAATGCCTCCTTGAAACTTGCGGTGATGATATAACCTTTCTTCTTGAAGGATGCGAACTTGGCTCTACAAGTTGACCTTCTCCTCTTGTGAGTTTCAACCTTGCGAGCATCAGAAAACAAAACACTTGCAAATAATCAAGTCTTCAAAAAGCTATGCTCTGATACCAACTTGATCTAAAAATGAAGAAGACGTGTATTCTTGAAAATATTTGCAAGATTTAATTCATGTGTTAAAATGAAAATGGATCAATTTTGCAACACAACTTTTATAGAAATTACTCATTCAATATGCATATAAACAACAACAATAAACAGTGAACATAAAACACATAACACAACAAATGATAAAGGAGTTCACCCCTCTCTTGGGCTACATCTCTTGGTCCATCTTCCAATGGATCTTTTATATTATTTGCTAAAAGTGATCAAATATGTTCTTTAAAATGCTCAAAATTCCAAATAGATGGCTCCAATGGCTTCAGAATGTCCAAAATCCCCTAGCTGGGATTTTTTGGCGCCTCGTTTGGCCAAAAATTGAAGAAGATAGGCTTCTTGGAAGTTCCCCTTCAAACTTGATGTCTCCAGATCGCCAAAATGCACCCTTCCTTCCTCAACCTAGCCCCCACGCACATAAATGTGGAAAAACCCAGCACCGGACGCAACCACACAATCGGTACAAATTGTAGGATGGTTACGTGCTAGCCCTTAACCGCCAAGGCCCACGGGCACATGGGCCACCACATGACCTCACGCGCATATAAAAGGGGCCAAGTCCAATCAAATGACAATGATCGGGTGCGCGTCGGTGGTTCTATGCACAAACACATGTGACCAGGCTCATACAAAAAGGGCTATGGTTAAAACATGCCGTGCGCCCGTGGTTATATTGCAATGTATACGACCGGGGGCCGAGGCTAAGCCCCGGCCCGGACCGCGCCCCATACAACAACTATTAAAATTTAAATATAATGTTTTACATATATATAATAAGAACTACATGTGGGCGCGCCGGTTGGGCAGCCCTTCCCAAGGCTTTACCCCTGCTCGGAGGTCACGGGGTCGAATCCAACCAACAACATAAATTTTAAACCACTATCTAGGTGACACGTGGCGGGCATTGATTGGGCCACGTGTCGCCATCCCATTCAACGAAAATAAGCCATGTCATACACCAACTGTCCACACGACTGCCTACCACGTGTCGTATGGCCCTGCCATGTGTCGTATGACATACCACGTCAACATCCGTACAGACTGTACAGTCAACACATTTTTTTTGCCTGTTTGTCATTTTGAACAGAACGCGATATCTCTCTCATCCGACGTCCGTTTGAACCCAAACGAGTTGCGTTGGGTTCATGACAATTAGGCCTATGCTCCTGTTTGATTTGAAGTGATTCTAAGCACTTTGAATTTTGAGAAAAATTTGATCCCCTGGATCACTTCTGCTACCCGTTCTTGCAATGGATCTATTTGAGCCTGGTGTTCCTTTTTCTGCGTTTGCGCAGTGATGAGTTTTTCCTGCATCCTATTCATCTCCTGCATCCCTCTGACTCGTTCTGGGATTGGTATGGTCTTCTGCCTATGCTTGAGCTCTTGGATCATTGCATTGATCCTTTCCTCTTCCTTGTCCCAGTTTTGGAACTTTGGATCCTCCTCCAACCTTATCCAAGGTTGTGTTGTTTTATCGAACAAGTCAGTTGCTATGCTAACCTACTGCTCTATCTCCTGCAGCTACACTATTGCTTCCTGATTCCTTTTCTCCTTCACTGTTGGTGGGGTGGTTGGTGTGAGATGCTCTCGGAGATTCTCGATCTCCTTCTGATATTGCTCGATGTCCTACGCAATCTGATCAGTCTTTTCTGCTACTGGGAGTTCATTTCCTTACGCGATGTTTTTGAGTTTCTCAAAAATTCCTCCCACTCTTCATTCTAGTTCGTTCCTACGTTCTTTTGCCTCCTAATTTTCAAACTTGGCTTGCTCACAATATTTTTCCAACACCTCCTGCTTCTTTGTTACTTGTTGTAGCTCGACTAAGTTTTTGTGTGAACTAGACTGTACCTCGTGGTCGACGCTCACCTGTAACTTGTGTATTGACCTTGATGGAATCTGTGTCAAGACCAATTGGATGTGGTTTAGATCAGTCAAGGGCGTCTGCCCACAATCTCATCCATGTGCAACATGTTAGGTGTGATGTAGACCGTTGTGTTTGCGTGTGGTAATGAGTGGAATGGGTCTCATTCTTATACCTCCACTATGTCGTTAGTCTATCGTGATGATGGCTCTATGCATCTGTTTCTACTTGCTATCTAGACTTCCCCAAGTTTCTTGAGGAATTGCCCCATTTCTGCCAGTTATTTTTGTAGTTTATCCCTGTGATGTGCTGCATGATCGAAGTCTTCTGCTAGACAATCCTAGACCATTCTGGTGATCATTTCCCCATCGTCCTCCGTGATCGTATAGTATGGTGATGTTTGTTGCACCTTTTATTTCTTGTGCACACTTTCTGTCTATGCTACCGGCCTCTTCGTTCCCCCTGATTCCTGCGTGTTGGGATTTGGGGCGGTCTCTTGTGCTCCCTCAGCCTGTTTCTGTTGTTTGTTGGTCGATGGTGTAGTCTCGTTCTTCCTCTTATGGGTTCATGTCTTCTTTGATCCTTCATATACTTGAGTTATCTTGCCTTGGTCTGTTCTTGGTTTCTTGGGCACTTAGATTTTCAGAGGATGCGTTTTCGCTTGCTCTGCCTCTCCTTCTGTTGTTATTTCTGGTACTTCCCGGGTAATGGCTGGGATCCTCCATTCATCGGGCCATTTTCTGATGACCATGTCGATGTCACCCTCTATGATGCAGTAGTGCATCTGTAGCCACTGTTTATCTGGGTCTTGCCTTGGTTGTATCCACATTGTTTGTCGTGTTTCCCAGAAATTGGCGATGTCTGCATATCGCGCGACAACCTCTGGTGTTATTCTCCATGATCGGTTGATAGCTTCCTGTATGCCATGTAGGTATGCTTCAAATATGATCCCATTCTCCCTCTTACTCTGGGCATGTGGTTCGGATCTCAATAATAGGTACCTCACTCCTGCTAGCTGTGGTTTGGTACAAAAAATTACATACCCTGGTTCTCACCATCCCATGAAGGCTATTAGGGTAATAAACCATGAGTAATGGAATTATGTGCCTAGGTCTTGCGCATCCTTGCATTCCTCTTGGAATAAATTCAATAGATATGACACCCAGCTCATTGAGGTGCCTTATGTGCACTGAGATGGAACTACAATGACTCCAACTGGTACTTCCTCTTTGCGGCATTTTCTTAGTAATTTGTAGGCTAAGATTTTTGTGCCCAATTTTGTGGCTGTGTTGTTGATTCATTTGATCATGATGCCTCTCGTTCCCTTGGCGGTGCCATACTTCTTCTTCATTTCCTCTGCCAGCACTCTCCTTGGATTTGTCATCCAGAATCAATGCGAGATCCATACCCCGGGTTGGTAACCCTTTGATTTGTGCGATAAGCTCAATAGTTATGGGGACGGGTTTGTCCAACCATATGTCCCCTCCATGTGTGACTGCTAACAACTTCTTGACGTAGGCTATTGCATACTGGCCTCTGCCAAAATGTGGTAGGGTCAGCAAACCTAAGATTCTTATTTTCTCCAACCTAGTTGCCCACTAGTATGGATGGTTAATCGCTTCTCCCAGCCAAGTTGTGCCTATGGTCTCTATAAAGACCCTGCACACAAGTTCTGGGAACTTGGTTTCATATGATACGTCATGGTCTGAATATCTGAGCTTCCCGACATGGCCCAATAGGTCCGGTCCTACCTGTACTCCATTTGGTATGCGTGGTAGAAAAATTTCTGCTGCAGGTTTCTTGTAGGGTGAGCTCATTATCTGTACTTTGTCTTCCTACTGCGGTGGCTGGTTCGAAGGTCCATCAGCTTCTGGTTTCTCCCCTATCAACCATTCTGGCCAAGCCGAGGCATCTTCAATGGTCTCCCCTGCTAGTTGTCCTGATATGGTCGTTTGAGACCCGTCTGCCTCGATTGTTGCTTTCGGATTTTGTGTCGTTTCATTAACTTCCAGGGCTGCTTCGATGCTTTCTGGTTGCACTTCCTTTTGGGTTTCCTCTTCCTCATTCTGAGGCTCCTGCTTCACTACTGGCGTATCCACTTTCATGGCCTCTGCTTTTGGATGCTGAATTTCTTCCACAATTAGTGTAGAATTCACCGATATCATCTCTGGGGATGGGATTTCGTCGATATCGATGATCTCCAACTATTTCTGTTCATTTTCTTCCAATGGTCCGTGTGACCTAGTTTGAACGCTAGTCAGTCTGGCAATCTAGTTTTCTTCTGCTAGCTTCGGTGGTGCCATAGTGGTGACTATCTAATGTTTGTTGAGTTCGAAAAACCTCTGTGAGATTTGTAGTCTCGCTCTATGCGTGCTGGTTGCTATTACTCTCTCTCTGATCTCCTTTCGCAAATAGACTAGTTTCTCCTGTGCTCGCGGGTTGTATGGGCTTGTCCTAAATCTTGTCAAGGATGCTTCCTCTATTATGAATTTACTACACTATAACTGTGGGTTCAATGTATCAACAACGATTTCATACTTTCCATTATGCTTGCTTTGTCATCTCGAGTTGGAACGATTAATGTGATGTCCCATCAGTCCTTATTGTTCTTTAATTCCACCTAGTGATGTCCTATCGTACTTTTTTTGGCCGACTTTCCTTTTCCCTCTTGTTTTTTTCTTTTGCATATAATCGTTTCCCTTTCCTTTGTCGAATTTTTGTTGCTAACGTCATGTGGCCACTATTTTTTTATTTTTTTTACTGCGTGGTGGGTGGTCGACTGTCCTTATACAACTTCAGTTGGCTCCCATTGATCATTCCTCTGAGTTCAGCGCTTGCTAAATCTCTTATTTGTACAACTCCTTCGTCTGTGATAGATTTTACTTCATATGGTCCTAACCAATGCATTCTAAGATTTCCCAGGTGCTGAAGCGATTTGTTTTCATACATCAGTACTAGATCTCCTTCCTTGAACGTTTTTCTTCTTGATGTGTCGATCGTGCCAAGCTTTGTCTCTTGCTTTTTGCACTTGTTGATGGAATCCTGCCAAAATTCGGTCTTCCTCCATGGTCAATAGCTGATTCAGTCTCTCCTATACTGCACCTCATTCTATCATTTGTGTGATAGCTGCTACACGCAAGCTCATTCTGTCTCTGTTGACGTTAAAAATATTTGTCAGTGTGTTCTCTAGAATTTTGTTGAAGGCTTCCACCGTGTCATTCGCCTATGGGTGATAAGGTGTTCTCTTCTGGTGATGGACTTCAAACTCTTCAGTCATTGTGTGGATGGTTTTGTTTATGAAGTGCGTGCCTTGGTCACTCATCAAGACTCTTGGGCACCCATATCTCATGATTACTTGTTAAAAAAAAAGTGTGTTGTTGTCTTTGCGCTGCAATCTTTTACTGGTGCGGATTTCGCCCATCTTGTTAGATATTCCGTCACTTTAATAATGTATCTTGCCCCTGTCCTTTTGATTGGTGGGTTAATTTGGCCCACAAAGTCTATTGCCCATTTGTTGAATGCCTATAATGTTACTTGTGGTTCTAGTGGCATCTCATCTGCCTATTCCGTCACTTTAATAATGTATCTTGCCCCTGTCCTTTTGATTGGTGGGTTAATTTGTCCCACAAAGTATATTGCCCATTTGTTGAATTCCTATAATGTTACTTGTGGTCGTAGTGGTAGTACTCCTTCGAGTCTCTGTGAATCGTTGGCCACCATAGTTTTGTGCGTAATAACTTCTAAGTGGTAGATTTCCTTGCATAATTCCCTCCTGCGATTCCCTCATGGGATTCTGTAAAATTCTTGGTATTTCATGCTCTAATACATATCTTCGCAAAATGCTATCTGCGCCCATTATATATAAGTGTCCTGCAATCAATTGATAGTCGGCCACGCGGACTACCTGATTCTTCTTCTACGCGGTGGTATATTCTTGCAGTGCAGTACCTGTAACCAAGTACTGAATGATATCTATGAAGTATTCATCAACAATATGTACTGGGAATAACTGTGCACCCAAAAAGTTGTCTTCTACGTTCATATGTTCTTCTCCATTTGTGACCCTTGACAGGTGGTTAGGTCCTGCATTCAATTTTCCTGGTTTAACTATTACTTAAAAGTTGATTTCTTGAAATAATAGTAACCATCGACATATTATCCTCCCCAACAATGGCTTGTTGACTAGGTATTTCAGGGCTGAGTGGTATGTGAACATCTTAAAGTGTTTTCCTAATAAGTAATGCCTGAACTTCTACAGTGCATAGACCATGGCTAGGCCTTCTCTTTTTGTCGTTATATAATTCTATTATGAGTCTGATAACTTTTTGCTTGCAAATGCTATCAGGTGATCCAAGTCTTTCACTCCTGGTTGTGCTAAGATAGCTCCAAGTTCTATCATTGATGCATTTGCGTGCACATGGAATGTCTTTTCCCAGTCTGGAAGTGCTAATATCGACGCGGTAACCATCTTTTTCTTCAAAATATCCAGACCGTGTTGACACTCGTCATTCCACTGAAACTTTGTATCCTTTCATAACAAATTTTCCATGGGTGTTTTAATTTGTGCATAGCCTTTGATGAATTTCCTGTAGTATCCTATGCGTCCTAACGTCTCACTTAGCTAACAGACTGTTCTTGGTGTTGGCAAGTTAATAATGACTGCGATCTTTGTTGGATCGACCAATAAACCTTGTTTTCATACTATTTGTCCCAATAGTATCCCAAACGATGTTCCAAATATGCATTTCTTGATGTTCAGCGATATCTGGAACTATCCACATCTTTCTAACATCAGTCGTAAGACTTCCACATGGTTTTTCAATAGGGTTTATACTATCCAATCATCCAAGTATACTTCAAGAAATTGATGGATGAATTCCTTAAATGCTGCGATGACCACTCTGGAAAATATTACTGGTGTGTTCTTCAATCCAAACGGCATGACTTTGTACTAATAAGATCCCCATTATGTCGTGAACATGGTCTTATGTCTATCTTCCTATGCTATTTTAATCTAGTGGTAGCCTGAGAAGCCATCAATGAATGAGTATTCTTCATGTCCTCCCACATTCTCTACCACTTCATCTGTGAACAGTGTAGGGAACGGGTCGTGTAGGCATGCATCATTCAACTTCCTCAAGTCGACACATATCCTGATTCCTCTACCCTGTTTCTTGTTCTGCACTACCATTAGAATTATCCATTCTGACTCCTCAACTGGTTCAATGATGCCGACTTCGAGCATCCTGTCGATCTCCTCTTTAACTTTTTGTTTATATATGGGGTTCAGTTTATAGGGTCGTTGTATGATAGGTCTCGCATCATATCTGAGTGGTATCTTTATTTCTCCTAGTTCTTCGACTATGCCCTTCATCTCTGTAAATTTTGTGGGAAAGAGGTCACTATATTCGCGTAGCAAATCTGTGATACTTTCTACTATTTTCTCATCCTAGAAATCCCAAATGCTGCCATTTTGGGTTGCTCCGTTGTCCCGATGTTAACTTTATTTATCTTGATTGGCACAAAAATGACTTCTAATTCTATGGGTGGTCCTTCCACATCTCTTTTGCCTTCTACTTCTTCGATCTGAATATCGCGCAGATCATCTTCATTTGGTGCTTCTTCTTATACATGGTAACATGACAACAGTTCCTTGACCGTCTTCTTATTCTATTGTTTCTCTTCTGTGATAAATTTTATTTCCGTTTCTTTGATGTATATCACTCCTCTGATCCGTTTAAGGGATGCGTCTATGTTGGGGTTCTCATGTTCAAATGAAAAAGTGATTTTGAAGTTCTATTGTAATGTCCTCCATGTCGTAGTTCCTTTGTGCAATTCCTGGTCCGTGTACCAATTCCCTGGTATTCCTTTGAGAGTATGTATTAAGTGATGAGGCCATTCCTTTGGTGGTGTCATCGTCCACAACGTTTTACATGCCTTCAAGTGTTCTGTTGGTGTCCCATGTCCTTCATATTTCTGTTGTTTGTTGTTTTTCCGTTCTGCACCGAACCTTATGCACAGTAACCGCTTACATTGATACCAGTCTATGATTGTCTCCTTGTGTGTGCCCCACCATCTTGCGGGTGTGGCCTTTAGTGATAAGTCCAGTGATAGTAATCTCTGATTCTCTAAGACTTCGTCTTTGTATTTTGTTAGGAACGTTTCCAAATCATTTAGTCCATGGAAATTGGGTGGTTCTCTGATTTCTGTGCCTACCCACCTTACTGTGTGGTCTATACTTGCACATATTCTCATGGATACTTTGTGTAGCCTCTGCTGCCAATTTTCCAACCCAGTGTCTGAGTCTGTTGAAAATGAAGTAATGCTCCGCCAACTGAGTACCCCATCAGCAGTTGGGTTTACGTAATCCTCATCGCATGCAGTTGTTCTGTACAACTGTTCGATTTCGTCTAAGTCCATACAAGTGGGTTCTACAAACCTCTCCCCTTCTGATGGATCTAATGGCGCTATGACCCTGTATTCTCCGGATTCAAATGTCATTTTCCTAGTTTTCAAATTGATTATGGCCTAGTTGGAAAATGCCCAATCCATACCAAGAAATGTTAGGTAAGGTGTTGTGTCGTCTACTATTTCAATGACTTCAAAGTCTGCTTTCGTGTGCACTCCATCAAGATATATTGTCACTCCTTTCAGTCTACCTATTGGTAGGAATCTATGTTGGTTTGCTAGTTTCAATTGGACATTTGAGTCTCCTAGTGTTGGCTCTCCCATGCATTGCCATGTTTTATTTGGTAATACATTCACTTCGGATCCTAGATCTAGTATAATGTCTCCCATGTTGAAATCCCAAATGTTAGCATTCATTCTAAATTCCCTACTTGTTCTTCTTCTTGTGTGTAGGTGGCTAATGGTTTTTGGTTCTAGATTTTCATTTGTCTCACTGCTACATTTCTCTAGTATGTTTTGCAGTATTTTCACCGATGAAGGATCACTTAATACTTTCACGCATGATTGAAAAATCCTTTGATTGTACTTACTTGTCCCATGGATTTCATTATGTTGGTATGATTGAGTGATGACGTCATCTCATATTCTGGGGCTTCCTTGCTTTGTTGTGTAGTTGAAGTTGACGTTGTGTCCTCCTTCTGAAATTCTTGTTTGGCTTCTTTAAATATCTCCTTTTCCTTTTGCACGTCAAACTGCTTCCTTAGTTCAGTGTTCTTATTTACCCATTGGTTCTGCGCTTGTTCCTGTCGAACTGCATCATTTCCTATTTTCATTCCTCCACGAGTGACTATGTTGATGTTTTGTCTGTCATCCCTTGCTTCGGCTGAAATCCACTAGACATTCAGATTGTTTTGGTTCCTATTTTCTTGAATCTTTACTAGTAGTGTTGGGCATTCCTCTGTATCATGGTCCGATGCCAGACAATACATACAAGTTGCTGATGGAAGTGGACATTCCCATGAATAATGTTAAATTATGAGCTTGATTTCTTATGCGGATTAATTCTTTTATTTTCTTCAATACTTTTATTCCAGCTTAATACACTTCAACAATTTCAAATCATAATTGAATAAAAATAATTATGTATATAAGTAAACATGCATATCAACAACACATATACCCTGGGGAAACCCTGTACAGGGAGAAAAACCCCAACAAACAATATTCCTTTATTGCATTAATAATGTAAGATCTCTTACAAATATCCACCATGAATGTACTTCTCTCAAAGAGCTTGCCAAGATGACTCTGACCTGACAAAGACTTACAAGACCTTGCTGAAATACACCTTTGATATGCTACCTCTTTATCACTGATGTGCTCCTCTATTACGTCACCCTCAACCTACATATGAAAACTTTGTTTCAAAATTGTGTTGCAAAACTGTGTTGTAGAACTGTGTTGAAGAGACGATTCAACCTCTTCTTATATAGGCTAAAGAGAGGTAGAGGAGAGGCTCGAAATAGCAACCTGATTGCATGCATTAGTCATAAATCAACTTCATACTTTAATTCGAACTTAGAACTAGACTTGATATTGGTTACAACTCATCATTACACTTTAGTTCAAACTTTAGAACTAGACTTGAGATTGGTTACAACTCATCATTACACTTTAGTTCGAACTTAGAACTAGACTTGAGACTGACATGCTTTAGTTCGAACTTAGAACTAGACTTAATACTTTAGTTGCAACTCAACATTACACTTTAGTTCTAAGATAGAACTAGACTCAAGACTTTAGTTGCAACTCAACATTACTAAAAATAGAACTAGACTCAATACTTTTGTTGCAACTCAACATTACTAAAAATAGAACTAAACTCAAGACTTTCGTTGCAACTCAACATTACTAAAAATAGAACTAGACTCAAGACTTTAGTTGCAACTCAACATTACACTTTAGTTCTAACATAGAACTAGACTCAAGACTTTAGTTACAATTCTTGACAAGGCAATTCAAAATTCTCTTCATGGTGGATAATGTTTACACGTGCCAATGCACTAGATCAATACAATTATATCATTTTCAATATTAGGAATATCGTTTGTTTCTAGATCATAGGAATTTTATATTCAACCTAACGTTTTCTATATGCCTTGACTTTTGCTCATGGCTCACAAGGTTTGACTAGGCTCACAGTGGTTTTATGTTCCCCCTAAATTTTGCACTAGTCTGTCTATACTCATAGAGGTTGTACATTCCCCCTGACTTCTGCACTAGTCTATATATGCTCACAGAGGTTGTACATTTCCCCCTAACTTTTTCACTAGTCTGTCTATGCTCATAGAGGTTGTACGTTCCCCATGAATTTTGCACTAGACTGTCTATGCTCACAGAGGTTGTACGTTCCCACTAAATTTTGCATTAGACTCACATAGCATCTCCTTCATCCTAAATTTTGGTTTGACTCATAGAGGTTGTTCGTTCCCCCTGGTTTTTTTCAATACCTCACAAGACTGGTTGATTCTCCAAATCTCCCTGGCTAGCCTTAGGGTGGCCCATATGGCCTCTCATTGGAGAATGAATGTCGATGCTACCAAATTTAACACTCCCTCTTAGCGAGGGAGTCATTCTCAACCACACCAAGCTTTCCTCTCAGCTATACAAACTGTCTCGAGGTCAGAGGCTTGGTCAGGATATCAACTACTTGCTCGCTCGTGGCTATGTACTGTAACTTTACAGTTTTTCTCTGGACCAAGTCTCAGATGTAGTGGTACCTCATGTCAATATGTTTTGACTTGTCATGAAATACCGGGTTCGCTGTCAATTTTATGCAACTTTGATTATCATAGTGAACCACTGTTGTCTCGAGCTTGTCACCAAACAACCTAGAAACCAATTTTCTGAGCCATACTGCTTCCTTGCTAGCATCACTTTCTACAATGTACTCATCCTCTGTTGTACTCTATGCAATGGATCCCTGCTTTTAGCTTGACCAAGAGATCATAGCAAATCCTAAACTGAAGCATTATCTGGAAGTACTCTTCCGATCCACTGGGCTTCCTACCTAGTCAACATCTGCATACCCATGCAAAAATAAACCACCACTAGATGTATATCTCAGACCATAAGTAATGGTCCCTCTGAGATATCTCAAGGTGTGATTTGCTGCCACCCAGTGTCTCTGTCTCGGTTCAGTCATGAACTGACTCATTTCAATCACTACATAGCATATATCTGGCATAGTTTGGATCATGTATATCAATGATCCAATCAACTACCTATACATGGTGGGATCCACCAAATCTGAACCTATATCAGAATCATGCAGCTTCTTCAGGTTGGTAACCATTGAAGTAGACATGGATTTGCAATCCATCATACCAAACCTATTTAGTACATCCACTGTGTATTTTTCTTGTGCCATAAATATCTCACCCTATCTTTGCCACACTTCCAATCCTAGGAAGTAATGCATCAAGCCTAAGTCTTTCATCACGAATTTTGAGCTTAGATCCATCTTACACCAGGCTATTAGCCCTTCATTTCCTATTAGAAAGAGATCATCAACATACAGGATTAGTATAACAAGTTGGTTACCTCTTACCTTGAAGTATATATTTGCATCAACATCACTTTTCTGAAAGCCTAGGCTTTTAAGAAAGCCATGAATCCTGTCATACCAAACTCTGGGAGCCTGCTTAAGACCATACAAGGCCTTCCTTAGCTTGCATACATGAGTGCCTTTGTTATGCAATATAAAACCGTCTGGTTGTTCCACAAAGACCTCCTATTCAATATTTTCATTCAAGAATGTTGTTTTTACATCCATCTGATGTAGTTTCCAACCAAGTACGGAAGCTAAAGAAATAATAGCTCGAATGGAGGTATACCTGGCTATAGGAGAAAAAGTCTCTTCATAGTCGATTCCTTCTTTCTGAGTGAAGCCTCTGGCTACAAATCTTTCTTTTAACTTTTCCACACTTCCATCAACTACATGTTTGATCTTATAGATCCATTTGGAAGAAACCATTGATTTGTCTTTTGGCCTTGGCACAATGTCCCAAACATTTTTCTTTATGATAGACCTGTATTCCTCAAGCATGGCATCCTTCCATACTTGTAATTTATCTGCTTCTTCAAATGAAGAAGGTTTGGCATCACTAATGATGCTCATCAGTGCAACATAGCCTCCAAACCTATGACGCCTCTTCCTTTCCCTGAAAGTTCCTTTGGGAGAAGCTATCCTTTCTACTTCCCACACTATTTCTTTAAGCCACCCTGGATTCATTTTGGTTGGAGGTTCTTCAAGAGTTCTTTCTAAATCTTCTGCAGGTTCTAGGAGATCATTACTTGGCCCTTCACGAGGTTCCTCCCTTTGATCATCTAACTCTTCATTTTCTGAAGAGGGTGAAGCTGGTCGAACTGCTTTTGAATCTTGTTGAAGCTCTCTGGATTTCTTAAATGTGACTTCCTCATGGAAAGTCAAATATCTTCTTACCTCTATTTTCCTATGACCTGGTACATGAATCTTTTAATCTTTGGAGTTCTCATTGTACCCCACAAAAACTCCTTTCTTGCCTGAGGGTTCCATATCTGTCCTCTTTTCCTTAGGGACATGAATATACACAGGACATCCAAACATCCTTAGATGCCCTACTTCAGGTTTGATCCCTGAGAAGATCTATTCAGGAGTCTTCTCCTTCAAGATATCATGTGGACACATGTTCTGAATATACACGACAGTGGAGGTAGCTTCTGCCCATAAATAATTTGGCAGATCCTGGTCAAACATCATTGTTTTCGTTGCCTCACAAATTGTCCTGTTTTTCCTCTCAGCAACTCCATTTTGCTGAGGGTTATATGGAACGTTCAACTGTCTCTTGATTCCTTCTGACTTGCAGAAATCCTCAAACTGGAGAGATTCAAACTCTCCTCCATTGTATGTTCTAAGGATTCTGATGTGTTTCCCTGTCTGCTTTTCAATAAAGGCTTTATACTATTTGAATTTATCAAATGTGTCACTTTTATCTTTAAGGAAATATATACAACATTTTCTTGATTAATCATCAATAAAAATGACATAATACAAACAACCACTGAGTGAGGGAGATGACATTAGACCACATACATCAGAATGAACCAGATCTAAGATGCATTGAGCTCTGTTGTCACTGCTAGGAAATGCTTTCTTTATATTTTTACCTAGCATGCATCCCTTACAAATTTCATTTTTACTAAGAGAAATAGAGGGCATGCCACATACCATGTTCTGTATATCTGGAAGAGATTTGTAATGAAGATGTCCAAGTCTTTTGTGCCACAACTCGCTGGAGCTAGTCACATCATGAGCCAATGCCTAAACTGATTGTTCTGACACGATGTACAGTCATCCACTGCGAGTTCCAATGGGTTATGTTGTACTTACGTGGCTACCTTTAGCCCATAGTAGTGCCTTCCTATCCTTGAAGATCACCCAATATCCCTTGTCCTCAAGGGTTGCAACTGACAGTAGATTCTTCTTGAGCCCTGGAACATATAATACTTCATCAACATGAAGTCTATCCCTAGATTCCAATCTGAAGGATATATAGCCTACTCCCTCTATCTTGTAACATTTTTCATCCCCGAGCTCGACCTTCTCTGCAAAAGATTTTGTCTCGAAGTTTGAGAGGATCTCCTTATACCCTGTCATGTGCTTTGATGCACCATTGTCTACTAATCAAGTTTTCAACCCCATGGAACCCGAACTTGATAAGGCAGAAACCAAATAATATTCTTTTAATTTTCTTTCTCATTAGAAGGAATTTTCTGATTTCTTTTAGATTCATCATCCTCAGCATTTGAGGCATGATGTTTCCCTTTCCTAGGATATTTCTTTCTAAACCAACAATCTTTAGCAGAATGACCCAACTTATTACAACTAAAGAATTTAATCTTAGATGTATCAATATTCTCTCCTTTGAATGTACCATTGGTGTTTGGCTTCCACTGAGAGCCTTTCTGGAATGTTCCTTTCTTCTTTCCCTTGAATCTTGATGCTAAGGCTGAATGCTCTTCTTTCGTTGGCTCTCTCCTAGTAGTTGTGTGACTCTCCTCCTGGAGGAAATCATGCCATAACCTCTCAAACGTGGGCTGAATCTCTCTCCCACTTACACTAGATAAGAAGGTCTCCCATAAAGAAGGAAGACCGTAAAAAATGGCCTACACTAAATCATCATCATCCACTATCACCCCTGTGACCAAAATCTAATCTCTGATCTAGGCTATCCTAGAACAGAAGGATGCCATTGACTTACCTTTCTCCATATTCAAATACTTAAGCTTGTTCTTAAGTGTCCTCTTCTGACTTGGAGCTTATTTCTCATACAGGTTCACAAAGGTATCCATACAATCCTTGGCATTCATCAACGAAGTCATTGCAGGCATTATACTGTCTTTGACTGAGTCAAAGATGATTCTCTTGGCCTTTGCTTGACTCTTCCCGAAGCTTGTTCTTCCTGCATTATTCATTGTTTCCTCCACCACTGTGGTCACATACTGCTCAAGATCATGCTCTTGCAAGCTATTTGTTATACGTAGCTTCCACACATTAAATTTGGTGGCTCCTTCGAGCCTATCTTAGGCCCTGACTGAAATGGAGGATGCCATGGTCCTCACACTGGAAATTTAATCAAGCTAGCTTGGATCTGTGTGTACCTTCTGCTTCACTTCAACATGTTTAACACACTCTAAGCTCTGATACCATGTTGAATTATGAGCTTGATTTCTTATGCGGATTAATTCTTTTATTTTCTTCAATACTTTGATTCCAGATTAATACACTTCAACAATTTCAAATCATAATCGAATAGCAATAATTATGTAGATAAGTAAACATGCATATCAAAAACACATATACCTTGGGGAAACCCTGTACAGGGAGAAAAAACCCAACAAACAATATTCCTTTATTGCATTAATAATGTAAGATCTCTTACAAATATCCACCATGAATGTACTTCTCTCAAAGAGCTTGCCAAGATGACTATGACCTAAAAAAGACTTACAAGACCTTTCTGAAATACACCTTTGATATGCTGCCTCTTTATCACTGATGTGCTCCTCTATTACTTCACCCTCAACCTGCATATGAAAACTATGTTTCAAAATTGTGTTGCAAAACTGTGTTGCAGAACTGTGTTGAAGAGAGGATTCAAACTCTTCTTATATAGGCTGAAGAGGGGTAGAGGAGAGGCTCAAAATATTAACCTGATTGCATGCATTAGTCATAACTCAGCTTCATACTTTAGTTTGAACTTAGAACTAGACTTGAGATTAGTTACAACTCAACATTACACTTTAGTTCGAACTTTAGAACTAGACTTGAGATTGGTTACAACTCAGCATTACACTTTAGTTCGAACTTAGAACTAGACTTGAGACTGACATGCTTTACTTCGAACTTAGAACTAGACTTAATACTTTAGTTGCAACTCAACATTACACTTTAGTTCTAAGATAGAACTAGACTCAAGACTTTAGTTGCAACTCAACATTACTAAAGATAGAACTAGACTCAAAACTTTAGTTGCAACTCAACATTACTAAAAATAGAACTAGACTCAAGACTTTAGTTGAAACTCAAGATTACACTTTAGTTCTAACATAGAACTAGACTCAAGACTTTATTTACAACTCTTGACAAGGCAATTTGAAATTCTTTTCATGGTGGATAATGTTTACACGTGCCAACGCACCAAATCAATACAATTACATCATTTGCAATGTTAGGAATATCGTTTGTTTGTAGCTCATAAAATTTTTATATTCAACCTAACTTTTGCTAGATGCCTTGACTTTTGTTCATGGCTCACACGGTTTGACTAGGCTCACAAAGGTTGTATGTTCCCCCTGACTTTTGCACTAGTCTGTCTATGCTCACAGAGGTTGTACGTTCCCCTTGACTTTTGCACTAGTCTGTCTATGCTCACAGAGGTTGTACATTCCCCTTGAATTTTTCCCTAGTCTATCTATGCTCACAGAGGTTGTACGTTCCCCCTAACGTTTGCACAAGACTGTCTATGCTCACAAAGGTTGTATGTTCCCCCTGACTTTTTCATTAGAGTCACATAGCATCTCGTTCATCCTGACTTTTGGTTTGACTCACAGAGGTTGTTAATTCCCCTTGGCTTTTGTCAATACCTCACAAGACTGGTTGATTTTCCAAATCTCACTGGCCAGCCTCAGGGTGGCCCAAATGGCCTCTCATTGGAGAATGACTGTCGATGCTGCCAAATTTAACACATAATGTCCTAGTTGCTGACAATTGTGACACGTGACTGGACCTCTACCTCATTTGAAACTTTCTCTGGCTCGTCCTCTCCTCAGTAGCCTGCTCGATCACCTCTTTACGCATTATATTGTGGTTCCTGATTGTACTACGAAGTATTGTACTGGGGTTGTTCTGGGTTGTACTGCGGCTACGTGTTATTGTATGGTTGTTGCACATTGTTATATTTTTGTTGCGCAGTGTTGTATGGAGTTGGGGCCTGATTGAATTGTGGTTCTTCTTTCCTAGTCATCATTTCAGCCTATACCCTATATGCCTCTGATGTTCTTTTCCGCATTAGCTCCATAGTTATACAATATTTATTGTCGTGGCCCACTGATTTGCAGAAGGTGCAGTATGAAATCTTTGGGATTGTCTGGTATTTTTGCATCATTGTGCAGTGGTAAGGGTCGTGACCCGGTTTCTTGCATATTTCGCACCATATCCCTCATGTTGGTAATGGGTTTGGCATGCTTGCTTCCATATACTGCGCAAATGTTGGGCACTCATTCTTGTGGTGTCCTTCCATCCTGCATGTGGTGCACCAAATGACTTCTCATTTGTCTTTGTTCTTATTCTAGTTTAGCTGAAACATTAGATTCTTCAAATCCTCCTTTAGTTCTTTGATAGCTAGGTTCATCTGCTGGTACTGATTCTATTCCAGTTGCAAGGCTACCTGCGTCTGAAAATTCTGTTGTCATAAAGGATATTTTAAATGTGGTACTAGTGAGTTGAAAAACAGGTGTTGATGCTGCATATCGGTCATAAGGTATTCGAGCTTTCCCTTCAATTGCTTGAATCTCTGATCAATCTCCCATACATATTCTCCTAGTTTCTATTTGATTTTGATCATCTCATTCATGTACTAATCCTCTCAGCTCAGCGTCTGGAACTCATTAATCAATAACTTCTTAATGTCGGCTAGTGTCCTTGTCATTCCCGGGGCACTGTTTGTGTCTAGACTCATGTACCAGTCTAGTGCACGACCTCTTAGCGTAATTACTAGCTGTGTGAGTTTGGTATCTTCATCAGTGATCAGTTTTTCTTCCTATATCTTTACACAAATGAACAAATGCTTCTCAGGGTCTTATGCTTCTTCTCCCCAAAATTTTGGTAATCAGATAGTGGGATCGTGTCCTTCCATTCAGAATACTGAACTACTACCTCCTCCGCATGGTGCAGATACTTGACTAGTGTTGCCTGAACCGACTCCTCCATTTTTTTCTCCTTGTGTAGATGTGCTTCCTACTGTCGGACTTCCTCCAAACTTCAGTTGTCTAAACGCTGGTGTTCTCTTTGGTGTATTAGTCACACATGGGTTTATGGGTTCCACAATGACATTAATATGGATAGGATGGTTGCCTTCTCCTCCTGTTCTTGGAATTCTCGTTTTCCTCTCATATATTGCACGCAGGATTTCCTCAATCTGCTCCATAGCCCAAAGATCCTCTACCACTTCCGCATCGCTAGCCAAGCCCTCCCTCTCAGCTATAGCTCTCTTATTGGTATTCACCTTATATTGGCAGGGTACTCCACTACGCGTCTTTCCTGATGATGCCAAGATCCACTTGATTTGGTCGTCATCCATCATGATCGGGTCCAAGGGTTCCTCCTCCTTGCCTTTATATATACTTCCTTCCATTTATCCCCTCCCTCTCAGTGCTTCCCCCCTTCCCCCCATGCATGCAGGGAATTTTAGTTATCTGATTCCATTTTCATTACACCTTTGTTATATAACAATATCTTAATAGAAGTATATAGTTATCAATAGTACCTTCCTCAAGGTCCGCATAGAAATTCTTTCTCTGCTGCACTGTATGACTTCGTTGTGTTAACTGCAAACTCTATTATGAACCCTGCAACAATATTGTCAAGCCAAAAGTCTACTGTGCGGGTGAATTTATTGTTCATCTGTTGTAACTGCTCAATCTATATTGGATTCCAATCTAGCTATCGAATCTGATTCGTCGCATGGTTATCCTTCAACCTGAGTATCCACTCCTATAGTAGATGCAAAAAATCATAGAAAAAGACTTCGTGTAAATCAGTAAACACGTATTTGTCCAGATATTTTCGAGGTGTGATTCTAGGGTTTCTATTGTCTTTCTATGCAAAATCTATCTCTTTGGTTCTCAACCAACCTTCGATTTCTTCTTTTATGGGGTTCCATAGTATCAACATTCCCTTCTAGTGGCTCATTGCTCTCTTCTTTTCTTCGTTCTCTTCTTGCTCAGTCTATCTCACCTACTCAGTTCTCTCTCGTTCCTACCAACACGAGAACATAACCATTTGTTGGTTATTTCTTCTTCCTTGTCTATTGTCTGAGTTATTGACCCAGGGTTCATATCTTTTTAGGCTTCCAACAAAGCCTCTAAAACTATCGACCCTCTTGGTGAACCAGAAGGCAACATAGTGCACATAATACGTTGCACAGTCTCACCCGAGATAGCTTTAAATGGGTGGTTGTAAGACTCAGGTGTTTACATCCTAGGATTGGGTATGAGCTAGGGGTTTATTATCCAAAGCCATACACTATAAACCGTGACTGTTATCTTACTATTATTCATTATGCATTGTCTTCACAGTTTATTCCCTTAACACACCATCGCATTTCATAACAATATAATAACTCATTCATTAAGCACAACAATTAATTGTTGAAAGAAAGTAAATACATACATGCATTCATCATATTACATAGGTATTACCGTTGTTCACCCCCTCCTAGGCTACGTCCACAAAGATTTGGCTCTTGGCTCTTCTATTATGGTAGTTTTGCATTTCCAACGTCATGCGCTTACAATTCCCTTCAGATGGGTAAGATCTACATGAGGTGAACTAGATCGCACTAGGCTCCACAGCCTGTGATTTAATCCTTAGATCTTCCTTCTCTCCTCTATTCTAGCTCAACATCTTACAAAATAGTTCACAACAATATTTCGTATCGCATCAACTCGTACATATCCGGCATGAGCAATACAAAAGGGAAATAATCAGGAACCAACAACCTTACGCAACAAAATCGGGGAGCTCGCTATTATACCTACGTATCTATATTTATATCTATCGATCTCTTCAGTTGTTTACAATGTATTACAAAAACTGTAACCCTACCAATGGTAGGTCTTCCTCCCATGCACATGTGTTGTTCTTCCTTCTAGCTGTCACTTTCCTTGTGCATTATTTCTTGCATGCGTGCGTGTTGTGTTTTCCTCCAGCTGTTACTTCCATTTTTGCATGCTTTCTTTCCCCATGATCATCCTTCTTTCCACTTCAGCCTGTTGCCAACACTCATTTTTTCATTGTTTATTTACTCTGCAACTATTGTATGATAATTCTACATTGATATAACACTTACATTTTATGGTTAAAAAGGATTAAATTGCTCTATTATTGATTCAACCCCCCTCTCAGTAATCCAACAATTGGTATTAGAGAAGGTTCCTTCAGAAATCAGTTTAACCACTAAAATGTAGATCATGGAGAGAAACAACATGTATACAAACAAAATACCACAGTTTGATGGACATAAGTATGCATTCTGGACCAGAAGGATGAAAACATATATATAGGCATAGGGATTTGAAATTTGGCAATCAGTCGTAGATGGATACAAAGAACCAACAATTCCGCCAACAAGTGAAAAAACAATGAAACTCATTCAAAACAATTCCAAAGCCACAAATGCACTTCTGAATGGTGTTTGTGAATCCGTATATACCAAAGTTGTACATTGTAAATTTGCTAAAAATATTTTGGACAAACTTCAAAATATTTATGAAGGATATTCAAAAGTCAAATAAGCAAAGCTTCAAACTTACAGAGGTCAATTTGAACAACTAAAGATGAAGGAATATGAGAATATTGCAGTTTACTTTTTACGAGTCGATGAAATAGTGAATGCAATCATAGGATTGGGAGAAGAAATTGAAGAATCTATAATTGTTCAAAAGGTACTGAGAATCTCTTCCTATGAGATTTGATCCTAAGATATCATCACTAGAAGAAAGAGTATATCTAGACTCAATAAGCATGGATGAACTGCATGGAATCTTCACAACATATGAAATGATAACTAAACATGAAATCTAGATATAAAAGAAGCATCTTTCAAAGCATCCAAAAGGTCAAAGAAAAAGGGAAATCAAAAGGAACATAGCAACAACAGTGACTTCTCAGAAGATGATGAAGAAGAAGTGGCCAACTTTGTTAGAAGATTGAACAAGGGAACCAACGACAGATATAAAGGTAAGCTTCCATTTATTTGTTTTAATTGTGATGGTATTGGTCATTTTGATAACAAATGTCCTCATAAGAAAAACAAGAGGAATGATTAAGATTACTCAAATATAAAACAAACATATAAAGGAAAAAGAACCAAAAAGAAAGATTTCAAGAAAAGCTTATGCACCAAAGAAGACATCTCCTCATTAGATGAAGATGAAGTCAGTGACAGTGAGACATAAAGAGTTCTATTCATGGCAATAGAAGAATCTGATAAAGAAGACACCGAAGAAGAATATGAAGAGGAAGAAGTTGACTACCGAGAAGAATTGTTGAATGCCATAGAAGTTATAAGAAGAGAAAAGAATAAACAAAAGAAGCTACAAGAATAACTAGACAAGAAAGAAGACACACAGGGACTAGAACAAATTATCATGAAATTGAAGGTTCAAATAGAAGAAGATAAAAGTATTGAAGAAGCACTCAAATAATAGTTAGAAGAAAGAGACACGATCATTGGAAATTTGGAAGCAAAAATTATCACATTGAGAAAGGATCTTCAATAGAAAAATATGTCAAACAACTCAAAAGTTTTGGATGACATTATCAGCAGTCAAAATCCTTATCATGATAAGTCTGAACTTGGATACAATCAGATGGAAAAGGGATCAAGATCCAAAGCACAAAACAAGAAACATACCCAAAAATCTATGCAGAAACAATCAAAGGGGATATGAATATCTACAAGGAAGATTACAGAGACACTCCTCCACCGAGAAGATTCAGACTTTAGAATCAATGACCAACATAAACAAATAGTCCTCAAGAAGAAGAAGGATTCAGAAGAGTTACTCCTTTCAGAATATATTTAACTCCCATGTATCAAACTATATTTTTTGGTTTATGTTATGCATGCAATATTTTTGGACATAAAGCTGTAAATTGCAGAGCTAATAGCGGGAACATAAACAACTTTGAAAGTCATACACAAAATGGCTATCCAAGAAGGCTTAGTGAAACACAAAGAAGAAGCTACAACAGGTTTGAATCATTGAGCACTGAAGTGGACTGATACAATTGCAACAATTTTGGACACATGGTCAAATATTGTAGAATGATAGTCCCTCCTAGAGAAACACAACAGAACAACAACAGTGACAGACATGAACCTCGAAAGAGAACATGTATAAAAAATCAGAATAAATATAGTAATGAAGAATTCACACTCGCTCTACAAGCTAAGAAGAATAAACATTGTTGGTATGTTGACAGTGGTTGTTCAAAACACATGACATGTGATAAAGACAGGTTTCTTACATTAAGAAATGAAAGAGATGGATCAGTCTCCTTTGGAAATGATGATTCATCTAAAATCATTAGAAAAGGCACAATCATAATTGGAAACAAGAATACCAAGGTAGAAAATGTTCTACTAGTATAAGATATGAAACATAATCTTCTAAGTGTGAGTCAAATGTGTGACCAAGGTCATAAAATTACTTTCGATTCACAAAAGTGTGATATAAGAAAAGAAGGTCCAGGAAAATTGATTGCAACAACTGCAAGAAATTCAAGCAACATATTTGTATTAAGTGAAATTGGAAATGAAAAGTGTTGTCTAGGAAAGGAAGATGAAGGTTGGAAATGGAACATAATAATGGGTCACATACACTTTGATAACCTTGTCAAAGTCAACAAAAAGGAAGCAGTCAGAGAAATGCCCCAGATCACGAAACCAACCAACACTTTATGCAAGCATTGTCAACAAGGAAATCAAACAAAGACCAGGTTCAAATAAAAGGAATATTCAACGACAAGAGCACTTGAAATTGTGCATATTGGTATAGTTGGACCAACTACAACAAAGGGTTTAAAAGGTGATAAATACATTATGTTATTAGTTGATGATTATACAAGAATGACTGCAGTTTGCTTTCTCAGGAACAGGTCATGAGCTTTTGAAAACTTCAAGGTCTATAAGAAAATAGTTGAAAATGAAATGGATTCAAAAATAAAATGTTTGAGATATGATAATGGAGGAGAGTTCACTTCAAAGGAATTTATGGACTATTGCAGCAGGCATGGAATAAAAAAAAATTCTTCGTTGCTATTACACCTCAACAAAAAGTATTTGTTGAAAGAATGAACAAGACAGTACAAGAAATGGCTCGAACAATGCTAATGGATTCCAAATTGATAGATATTTTTTGGACACATGCAATGCATACATTAGTTCACATTCAAAACATAGTAATGATCAGAAACAACACTGAAAAAACTCCCTACAAGCTATGGAAAGGAAGACTGAAAAATGTGAAGCACTTCAGAGTATTTGGAAGCAAATGCTACATCAAAAGAGAAGATGGTAGAATGGGAAAGTTTGACTCTCATGTGGACAAAGGAGTATTTGTCCGTTACTCAAGTACAAGGAAAGCATACAAGTGTTACAATCTGAGGTTGAACAAAGTTGTGGAAAGCAACAATGAAACAATTAATGAAACAGGTGGACGAGAATTAAAGGAAGAAGAAAATGAATCAATGGAACACATTTATGAAGAAGAAGAAGAAGATGAAGAAGAAGTAGAAGGGGAAGATGAACAAGATCAGACATAAGTAGAAGAGCAAGTTCAGCAAGTGCCTCCAAAGAAACTTAGAAAACAAGTACATAATCATTATCCTTTAGATCAGATTATCAGAAACAAATATGCAGGAGTTGAGACTAGAAGAAGAATTTGTTCACTAGAACAAATGCACCTAGCACTCTTATCTATGATTGAACCAAACAATTTTGAAGAGGCCAGCAAGGATGAATTTTGGAATAAGGCCATGGATGAAGAATTGGATAAAATAGATAAGAATGACACTTGGGAGTTGGTTCCAAGACCAAAGAATAAGAATGAGATTGGCACAAAGTGGGTTTTCAAAAATAAATTGAATGAAGATGGACAAGTTACAAGGAAAAAAACTAGATTGGTATGTAAAGGATACACACAGGTTGAAGGAATCGACTTTGAAGAGACATTTTCCCTAGTTGCCAGGATGGAAGAAATATGATTGATTTTAGATTATGCATGCTTCAAGAATATTAAAGTGTATCAGATGGATGTGAAATAAACTTTTCTGAATGGGGAACTTGAAGAAGTCTACATTGAAAAACCAAAAGGATTTCAATTTTCATAGAATGCAGGTTATGTGTGTAAATTGAAGAAGGCCTTGTATGGTTTAAAACAAGCTCCTAGAGCATGGTACTCTAGACTAGATAAATATTTACAACAGGCAGGGTTCAGAAAAGGAAGTGCAGACAACAACCTCTACATCAAGTTAACTTAAGATAGTGTTTTATTAATTGAAGTTTATGTTGATGATATTATTTTTGGAAGTACTGATGACAGGTTAAGCCAGAAATTTGCAAAGGATATGTAGAATGAATTTCAAATGTCAATACTTGGAGAACTATCCTTATTTTTGTTTTTTCAGATATGTCAAAGCAACCAAGGAATTTTTATTTCTCAAACTAAATATATCATAGAAATGCTAAAGAAGTTCGGAATGGAATATTGAAAATCAATTACCACTCCTATGCAAACCAGTTGCAAGTTGAGCAAAGATGATGATTCAAAGTCTACATACCAGAGGAAATATAGGTCAATGATTGGTAGCTTACTATATGTGACAACATCCAGACTAGATGTAATGCAAGAAGTTGGACATGTGGCACGATTTCAATAAACACCAAAGGAATAACATGTCTTAGCAGTGAAAATAATTTTCCGATATCTCAAAGGAACAAAAGAGTTTGGATTATGGTATCCAAAAGGAAAGGATCGATCAGTTATTAAATACACATTCATGGGATAGTTGCATTGATGACTGATGAAGCAACAGTGGAGCAACGTTCTACTTGGGTGACTGTTTAGTATCTTAGCTAAGCAATACACAATCATTAGTATCCTTATCTACAGTCAAAGAAGAATATATTGTAGCAGCAGGATGTTTTACATAGGTTCTATGGATGAAACGAACTTTGACATATATACAGGTTGATTATGATGAGCCCATTCCAATCTATTGTGATAATACAAGCGCCATCAATATATCAAAGAACCCGGTGATGCACTCCAAGAAAAAACACATTCCAATCAAGCATCACTTTCTACGGGAACAGGTTGCAGAGAAGAACATCAGAGTTGAATATTTGGGCACAAAAGAACAAGTGGCAGAGATATTTACAAAATCGCTTCCAAGGAAATCCTTTGAGTATCTTCGTCAGAGAATCGTAGTAATTTCTACGCCAAAATGAATGTTTTTGAATGTTTATCTTATATGTCTGAGATTTACATGAGGAAGAACCATAAAGAGGACAATTCAGGTTGGGAGATCAATTTTAGGAAGATTTCAGTCAGGGGGAGCAACCCTGGATGAAAAGATACCTTTGTCATTGATGACAAAGGGGGATATATTTATCAGATGCAAAGGTAAATTCTTGGAGAAAGAGCACAGATGTATGGTTCTAGGGGGAGCGATGGTCACAAGGGGAGCATGAGTGATATGAATTCAATATTGCATCAGAGTGTTTCCATTAATTTCAAAGTGGGAGATTATTGATTATTTGGGTTGGTTGTCATTGATGTCAACCCTTGAAAAACGTTTGGTAGCAAATTCCAGTAGCACATAGGTTTGGGTAATGGACCGAAGTTTGTTTTATGTATAATGGTATGTGTTTTAATATATTTTAAGGTAATGCTATTCTATATGGATAGTACATGTCATTCCATTTCCGATGGTATGTAGAACGTCACATAACTCTTCACGGTTAGAGAGTTATGGTCATGTGAAGTTGGAGAACCCCCATGAGTCATCTAGAAGCCCCAAAAGGTCAAAGTAGTCAAAGTGGTTGCAAAGAAGAAATTATTTAAATAATAAAGTGAATTGATGAGTGTACTATAAGTCAAAGTGGATACAAAATAAATTATTTAAATAATAAAGTTAATGGAGAAATTACTAAGCGAACAAGTGGTTAGAAGTGGGTTAGCCCTAAAATAAGGAAAGTGGTTTAAGATGGTTAGAAGGTAACCCCTTGAGGAAGATACATAAGAGTATAAATAAGAGGTGTTGGTATAGAGGCAGACCTAGGTTTCAACTCTATCAGCGCAACAACAAGCCCTAACTACTGGCCCTTTCAGCAACACCTTCGAAGTAGATGCAATCTCACCCGAAGTAGCAATATGGGGTTGTAGGACACAAGTGTCTACAACTAGAGGAAATGAAAAGTGAATCCAAAACACAACACAAAACAATTCAACTATTATTTACCACTCTTAGGCTTACTCCTCAAGTTATATCTCAGATCTAACACAATGATGCAATAACAATATATCAGATAGCAAAGAACACAACATCAATCACATAGAACATCAAGATATACGTGGTTCACCCTCTCTCTAGGGCTACATCCACATAACTGTGTTTCTTGATATATTAAATAGAAACATATATTTATATTTGCGCACTTAGCTTGCAGATCTCTCTCTCTTTCTCTTCTTCTATACCCTCCCTGCGCACCCAGTTGCAAGGTTGATCTTCGCACCTAGCTGAATATCTTACAATACAAGAATACTCTCATAACACAATACTTCTCTCACACAAGAACAATAATCAATCAACATCAACAAAAAAACCCAAATTTGAATGACCCTTCCCAGGTCTTCTAGACCTTTATTTATACATTACATAGAAAAAGTCTAGGTGTCAAAAACCTAGATCCAAAACCCTAGGTGCCTAAACCCTAGGTCAACTTGACCCATGCTTTAAGGTCTTCACCAACCTGTCTTTCCTTCTTTTCTGTGAGTTGCTCCAATGCACTCGTTGATGGATTTTTTCACTTGTTGAGTTGTCCCCGATCCATCTTCTTTGCTGATTTGTCTTCCTTGATCTTCTCTCATGACGGATAGCTTTTCCTTTACTCTTCTCCTTCTTTTCTTCTTCTATGACCACTTCGATCCATTCTCATTTTATGTGCCTCCTACACTCTTCATACTTCATCTTTATTCTTCCTTCTTCTTTGCTTTATTCCTTGATCCATAACCAAGGGAAAAAAATCCCCCAACACTCACCTGTGACTCATCCCGAGTCACTACAGGGTTGAACCTTCGGTATCACTTGGACTGTAGGCTGCGTTGAGTAGCCAATGATTTCTTCTTTGTCCCTCCCTTTTGTGTGCAAACTATATTTTATGTTTCTAGTACACAGTTTCAACTACACCTGGCACCTACACCCTTCTTCCTTTGTTTTTACTGAGAGCTGCGAGGCAGCTGGTTGTCATAGTACAGTTTCAACCGGCTCCCATTGACTAAACCTTCCTTCCATTCTCCATTCAGAGTCTTCAACTGCGCATATCCTTCTTCTGTAACATAGGAAACCTGATATGGCCCAAGCCAATGTGTCCTAAACTTCCCTGGATGCTTCATGAACTTGCTGTCATATACCAATACCATATCTCCTTGCTTAAATGCTTTCTTCTTGATATGTTTGTCATGGTAGGCCTTTTCTCATTCTTTCTGTACCTGCTAATGAAATCCTACAATAAACCTACCTTCCTCTAGTTCTGCCAACTACGCAAGCCTGTCCTGAACAACGCTAGTGTCATCCATATCTATAAATGTTGCAATTCTTAGGCTAGGAACTAAATATTCCATAGGTACCACTACTTCTAGGCCATAAACTAACTTAAAGGGGGTCTTCATTATCAACTTATTGCAAGTGGTTTGATAAGCCCTTAACACTGTCGACACTCTCAAATCCCAATCATCTTTGTTCACACTTCAAATCTTCGTCAGTGTTGTCTCCAAGATCCTATTGAAAGATTTGACGGTACCATTCGCTTGTGGGTGGTATGGTGTGCTCTTCTGATGATGAACTTCAAATTCTTGAGTCAAGGCTTCAATGGTCTTATTAATAAAATGTGTACCTTTATCACTTATAAGGATCTTTGGACATCCAAATTGGGTTATGATATCATCAAATATGAATCGCGCAACTATATTTGCACTATAGTCGTTAATTGCTCTTGCTTCTACCCATGTGGTTAAATACTCTGTCACAATGATGATGCATCGAGCTCCTGTGCACTTTCCTGGTGGGTAAATAGGTCCCACAAAATCAATGGCCCATTTCACAAATGCCTGTAAAGTTAGCTGAGGTGATAAAGGCATCTCATCTCTTCTGGAAGGTTTCCCAACTCTTTGGCATACATCACAAGCTCTGTAGTATTCTTTAACATGTTTGTGTAAAGTGGGCCACCAGAGGACAGCTCTAAGAACCTTATGCATTGTTTCTTTCCTTGCATAATGTCCTCCTGCGATGCCTTCATGTGCTTCTGCCAAAATCTATGGTATTTCTACCTCCATAATGCATCTCCTCAAAATATCATCTGGTCCCATCTTATATAGTTGTCCAACTATAAGTGAAAAATCCTCAGCGCGAACTACCAGTTGTTTCTTCTGAATGATTGTATACTCACGAGGTGCCATTCCTGTAGATAGGTATTGGACTATCTCGACGAAGTGATCATCAAATTTTATGGTGGCTATTAGTTGTGCATCTGGTAGTGTATCCTCCAAACTGGTAGGTTCCTCTCCATGTTCTAACCTAGACAAGTGGTCAGGTCCCTTGTTTATTCTCCTTGGCTTGACCACAATCTCAAAATCATATTCCTGAAATAATAGTAGACATCTGCATATTCTTTCCCCCAACACTAGCTTGTTGACTAAGTATTTCAACACAAAGTGATCAGTGAACATCTTAAAATGTCCTCCCAACAAGTAGTGTCTAAACTTCTGCAGTGCATAGACCATAGCTAAACCTTGTCTTTCAGTAGTAGTGTAATTTATCTTAGTTGTAGAGAGCTTACTGTTAGAAAAGTATAGTGGGTGGTCAATATATCTTGCTCCTGGTTTTGCTAACATTGCTCCTAATGCAATATATGAAGAATCGACATGAACATGGAATTCCTTACTCCAATCTGGGAAAACCAGAATAGGCGTAGTAACCATTTTTTGCTTTAGTGTGTCAAAGCTCTGTTGACATTCCTCTAACCATTGAAACTGACGATATTTCTTTCAAATCTTTTCCATGGGTGTTGTTATCTGTGCATATCCCTTGATAAACTTTTTGTAGTATCCAGTATGTCTCATTGCAGTGTGCAACTGTTTAACCAAAGTAGGGGGAGGTAGATCAACAATGATGGCAATCTTGGAAGGATCTACCAACAACCCCTTCTTACATACAATGTGTCCCAGTAATACTCCAAAAGGTGAAATGAATATTCACTTCTTCAGGTTCAAGGAAATATGACATTTCCTTCAGTTATCCAACATTAATCTCAAACATTCAATATGATTTTTCAGTAAGCTAAAAACAGAGAAATCATCAAAATATGTTTCCAAAACTTTATGTAAAGATTCCTTGAATGCTTCAACCACCACCCTGGAAAAGATGGTTGGTGCATTCTTCAATCCAAAAGGAATCACAAGTTACTGGAAAGAACCCCATTCTGTTGCAAATGTGGTCTTATGTCTGTCTTCCTTAGCAATCCTGATTTGGTGATAACTTGAAAATCCATCTGTGAAGGAGTAAACTTCTTGTCCTCCTACATTATCTAATAATTCATCCATAAACAGTGTATGAAATGGATCATGTAAACATGCATCATTGAGTTTCCTTAAATCTACACAGATTATGATCTCTCCTGAATTCTTATCCTGGACCACCATAGGGCTAATCCATTCTGATTCTTCAACAGGTTCTATGATTCCTACTTCCAACATTCTATCTAATTCAATCCTAACTTTCTACTTATACCTGGGATTCAGTCTGTAGGGTATCTCCTTGAATGGCCTTGCATTTGCTTTCAAAGGAATATTCATTTCTCCCATGGGCCCTTTAATTCCCTTCATGTCTGTGAACTTGGTTGGAAACAAGTCCTGATATTCATGCAGTAATTATGTAATCTTATCAATAGTGGCATCATCCCAATAATATCCAAAGTTGACCAACTTATGTGCTTTCTCTGTTCTAATATTAAATTTCTTGATTTTAATTGGTTTTACAATGAAAGGTAGTTCAATCCCTAGCCCTTCTATGTCTCTCTGTCCTTTGATTTCTGCGATGTTCACATTCCTAGGATCATCATCTTCATCAACATTGATATTGTAACAACCCTGTAATTTATGAAGAGGTGCAGTCCATTCATATTCTTCTTGCTCCATCGGGAGGTTAGGTGCCTCCTCAAAGAATTTTTGTCCTACAACTTGTAAATCCTGATCTACTGTGGGGTACTGAATTTCAAATAAAAATGTAGCTATAAAGTTATGAGTCATACCGTACCAATCTGAAGTGGTGAGGCACATTTCTGCTTGAAGATACCAGTTGATGGGTGTAGTATCCAAAGTGTTAATGAACTTATGCACCCATTATTATTTAGGAATGTTGCTACAATCCTCCTCACAACTTCGCACATGGTCCTTCAGACAACTCTAACCTATGTATCGAACTTTGCACCCTTTGACTTGATCTAAAAATCGCACTGTCATCAAAGTGCAACATTATACCCACTTTGTGATGTTCCTCTTGTGTATTCCCCACCATACAGCCTATGTTGTATTGGTACAATTTCTTCAAATTCCAATAAGAATGTTTCTAAATGATTTAAACCATCAAATGTGGGCATATTACTTACTTTTGTTCCAATCCAATGAACTTCCCTAGTCAATCTGGCACATCTCCGCATAGAAAATTAATACCTTTTGTTCTGTTAGTTCTCCAATACTTCTTTTGAATCTAATGAGCATGCACTTTCACTTCGCCAGCTTAAATTTCCATCTGTTGTAGGATTAATGTAATCCTGTTGTCTTGCTATCAATTTATATATATTCTCTAGTTCATAAGCACAATCTTCTTCTCTGATAGGTTATGTGTATCTTCGACCTTCATCAGGATCAAGAGGTGCAATGACCCTAAGGCCATCACCTTCAAATGTCATTCTTCTTTTCTTTAGGTAACAAATAGTCGAATTGTTGAAATCCCAATCAATGCCCAACAACACAGGATAAGGACAACTATCATCAACTATCTCAATCACTTTGAAGTCTACAAACGTCCTTACCCCGTCGATGTCCATAGGGACATGCTTCAGTCTTCCAAAGGGGCTTGCTGCCTGCTGATTAGCCATCATGAGCCTGATAGGAGAGTAAGTCAACTTAGGTTTTCCCACCAGTGCCCAGGTCTGCTTCATCATAACATTGACTTCTGATCCCAAGTTGAGGACCACATAATCTACATCATAGTCTCCAATCTAAGCATTGAGGTGTAGTCCCTTGTTTTTCCTTCTCTTTCTAGATACTTGATGTATTTCCTTATTCAACAGAGGATATACCCTTCCTATCGCATACTTTCCAATCAAGTGTTGTAGTTCGTGCACAACTCTTTCATCCTTAATCAAATTAATGCAAGTATATAAGAAATCCATAAGCTTGCTTACTTCTTTTCCTTCTCCAGGCAAGGAAAAATGATCAAATTCTAGAGGCATTCCACATTCTCTTACTTCTAGTTGTGCCTTAGATGAAGAAGCATGTTCTCTTCCAAATATCTTCTTGCCTCTTCAAGCGTCTTCTTTTCCTTCCTTAGATAAAACAATTGTGTCTTCTCTGCATCCCTTTTGATCCTTGATCCCTCTATAGTCTTTTCTGGAGTCACCCTGTCTTCTCCTATAACAATGCCTCCTCTAGTGATAACAATGACTTTGGGATCCTCTCCACGAGGTTCCACTGATATTAGTTGCACTTGCCGGTTTCCACCCCATATTTCCTGAAGTTTCGCCAACAATACTTGACAATCTTCAATAACATGTTCAAATGAGTTGCAGTAGCTGCAAGTGGTACATGGGTTGTGAAAATACCTTTCCAAGTGACTTGGCTAGGCGCAGTTATAACAAATGATTTGACCTCGACCTCGACCCATGCCTCCTCCTCATCCTCTTCCTATGAATCCACCGCGAGGGTTGAAGTTTCCTCTTCCTAGGGAATTAAACTCTACATCATTTCCCTCCTATTGCATCTCTCTTGAATCATGTATGTGTCCCTTGACCTTTCATGAAAGAGGTCATAAGCCCTATAGTCCTTCTCATTATGTTCGACATATTTACAAAATGTGACGTAAAGATTGGTAGGTGTCTGGACCGATTTTTTCATGTAATAACATTCACCAGAGCGATGTCTATTTCTACATACCTTACACCGGGGTAGAGTAACCTGCTTCAAAGGGATCAGAGCTTCAGAGGCCAAGTATTTATTAAATAGGGGAAATTATGCCTTGTCATGGCCCTCTGATTTACATCTGATACACCAGATGTATTATCTTTTTTATTTTCCCTTTTCTTTCTTCATATCTTCGACCTGCAGAGATAAACTAGTCATATGACTCAAAATTTGACTCATACTTGAGATGGATTCTCCCATAGGGGTTGATTCTAGTTTCATGGCGATCTCCAGTGCCTTGGCCTGTGAGGCGACCTTCTGTTGCATCAGAGGAACTTTGATGTGTGGTAAGAGAGTAGCAACGAAGCATTGCTTATTCTTCTCGTCTGGAATCTGAAAGATGAAATGAGTTGTCAAGGTCTTAAACCTTTGATCAAACTCCCAAACAGGTTCAACTACTCTCTGCTTGATTTCTTTAAGTTATGTAATGCACTGCAACTCCGAATTGGGTTTCTTGAATTGTAAACTCAACGCAGTCTTGATATTGTTCAGTGGTTTAGGCTATGCAGTTCCTTTAACAAAATTCATGTACTGGCTCAGTGCGTGGTCTCTCAAGGTAGTATTAAACTGGGCCCTCTTAACAACTTCACCATTGACTTGCTTAATACTCCATATAGCTTCGCATAATAACCAATGCTAGTCAGGATCTTCATATCCATCTCCTCTAAATATAGGTAGCCTCATTTCATCTTCCATAGATCTTCCTAGGTTTCTTGATTGAGTATGTATTGATCTGCTGGTAACAGTGCTCTGACTGCTCTAATAACTCTGGCTACTCTAGTTACTTAATGCTGCTCAAACAACAGGAGTAGTAGTAGTACTTACTTCGATGGTAGGTACAGTCCCTGAAGTTATTGATTATTCTCGGCGAGGTTCTTCATTCTTCCTCTCCTTTTCCATAGTGGACTTTGAATACTCCTCGTTCAACAACTATTCTTCTTCTCCGCCGTAGAATCCTTTGTCTTGTGCTAGTGGTTCATGATTATGCTCAAACAGGTTCACCAGAGGGACCTCTCTGAATGATCTCCCACTGGGTGTGTGTCCTACCTCTGTGTCGATGTCATTGTCTGAGTTATTGAACATTAGCTTTTAAATCCAACTGATTACTATATCTTCAATATGTTCTTCTCATGCAATAGCATCTTGATCTTCAACTTCAAAAAGTGTAAAAATTTTCCTCTAGGTCCCTTAAAGAATTATCTCTCTGCTTGGATATATGACTCTACTCTGTCAATAGAAAACTCAGTAATGTACCCTCCAATAGTGTTATCAAACCAATGATCTACTGCTCTTGACACGATGTTATCAACTCTTTTGACCTTCTTGATCAACGCCGACATCCAAATCACAGGTGGTCTAGATCTGATTTCAAACTGGGTATCTGCTAATCTAGATAACCACTCGTATAGCTCCCTATGAACTACTCCAAAGAGAATTCCGTGTATATCAGTGAAGATATACCTTCCCAACCAATCCTCTATACTAATTCTAGGGTTCTTGTTTTGAGCTTCAGTGAAGTCCTTCTCTTGTTCTTCTATCCACTTTTGATTTTTTTTCTTCGATGGGAACCACCTTGACATTCCCTCAAGAACATCCTGGTCCGAGAAACAAGACCATTTTTTGGTATAGGGGGAAACCGAGGGTTCAAGTCTATCAGTGCACCAACAAGCCCTAACTACTGTCCCTTTCAGCAACACCTGCGAAGCAAATGCATTCTCACCCGAAGTAGCAATAGGGGGTTGCAGGACACAGGTGTCTACAACCAGAGGAAACGTAAAGTGAATCCAAAACACAACACAAAACAATCCAGCTATTCTTTACCACTCTTAGGCTTACTCCAAAATTTATATATCAGATCTAACACAATGATGCAATAACAGTATATCAGATAGCAAAGAACACAACATCAATCACATAGAAAAACAAGATATACATGGTTCACCCTCTCCCTAGGGATACATCCATAGGACTATGTTTCTTGATATATTAAATGGAAACATACAATTCTATCTGCACACTTAGCTTGCAGATATCTCTCTCTTTATCTTCTTCTCTCCCCTCCCTATGAACCCAGCTACAGGGTTGATCTTCACACACAACTGAAGATCTTACAATACAAGAATACTCTCACAACACAATACTTCTCTCACGCAACAACAATAATCAATCAACATCAACAACACAACCCAACTTCGAATGACCCCTCTGAGGTCTTCTAGGCCTTTATTTATACATTACATAGAAAAATTATAGGTGTCAAAACCCTAGATCCAAAACCCTAGGTGCCTAAAACCTAGGTTAACTTGACCTGTGCTTTAAGGGCTTTGCCAACCTGTCTTTCCTTATTTTCTGTGAGGTGCTCCAACGCACTCGTTGATGGATTTTTCCGCTCACTGCGTTGTCCCTGATCCATCTTCTTTGTTGATCTGTCTTCCTTGATCTTCTCTCACAATGGATAAATTTTCCTTTACTTCTCTCCTTCTTTTCTTCTTCTTTGACCACTTCAACCCATTCTCAGTTTATGTGACTCTTGCATTCTTTGTACTTCATCTTTCTTCTTCCTTTGTCTTTTCTTTCTTCCTTAATCCATAACCAAGGGCCAACAAGAGGCAAGGGTATCTCATTTTAACCACACTTGAGCATATTGAATATCTACAAGTAACTAGGTAACCAAAGGATATCTAAGAAGAATTTCAGAGGGAAGGTGAAGTAAAGAAGGCCGAAAGTCAAGGGAGGACAAATTCTTTTGATGATGCTTTCTAAGGTATGTTATTTACAGGTCATCTCACCATTTTCACAATAAAATATTTTCTAGGATGATTTAGATCATGAAATCTATAGTCCGTTAAGAAACAATATCCAATTAGTTGTGATAAAAATTTCATCTTGTGGATCATTGTATGTTTGGAGTTACACTCCGTGGAAAATAGGGTTTGTGGTTAGTCCTGAAACTAGTCTAAAACAGGGTTTCGGGTAAAAATGTCATAAGTTCTCCATAATAGATCCAAATTCAGTAAGGCCAAAAGTATTGGTTATATTAGAGTCTGTGGTATTCTTTATACCATTTTCAGATACATACAACAAATATTTCATGTAGGGAACACTCTACAACTTTGCTCTCTAGAATAAGCCAGAATTCAACAAGGTATGTCATTTTTTCTATAACTCCTTTTCTAAGAGCTTCTGAGTAGTGAAACCTAGAGGAATTTCATAAACAACATAGAAGAACACTGTGTACCATTTTTCAGATATTTTTTCATTACAAGTTCATAGTTATGATTATTTCAAGTTAGAGTTGTTGACTAATCCAAAATTAGTTATGTGAGACTAAAGTAAAGTTTGATGAAAATGCTAGTCTCTTGTTATTAAAGTTAAGTAAGGTTTGCAGGTATGTGATCATATACACCAGGTCTATTACATAGTTACAAATAATTTTTGGATGATGAAATTGATTAGGTCTTTTGGTTGAGGTACATGTTGGGTACATAGTTGAGACAAGTAGTTGATGAGTTGACACATACATGAGGTGTGTATTTAAGGATGTTGGTACATATTGATGAATCATAGTTTTTGTTTATTTGATGCATGATTGGTACATATTTGGTGCATGGTTGATGCACTCGTTGATGGTATAGGTTGATGTACAGGTTGGTGCACCATTGATGCACTTCTTTATGGTACAAGTTGATTAGAGGTTGTTTGGTGCAGGTTGATTGGTACAGGTTTACAACATTATATCTCACAGTGATAGTGTGACAGTGGTTCTATCATTCTACTTATATTTCAGAGAGTTTGGTTGGGGCAAGGACAGGTGGTTGTAGCCACCTTCCGGTTGTATCTGGAGAACATAGGGGGTTGTAGCCATATAATTGGGGAGTTTGAGCTTCCCTCAAGTTGTAATCTGAGAAACTAGGGGGTTGGAGCCTCCTTCTAGTTGCAGATGGAAAATGAAGGAATTTGGTGCTTTCAATGAATGTAATCCTTAAAGACATATAATGAAAAGAATTATGTGGTTTTCTCCTTCTTTGGGTTTCCACGTAAATACACTGGTGTATTGTGTATGTGTATGATTTCTCATTTTTTCTTTTTTTATTTACTCTACAACTATTGGATGATAATGCTACATTGATATAACACTTGCATTTTATGGTTAAAAAGGATTAAATTTCTCTATTAATGATTCACCCCCCCTCTTAGTAATCCAACAACCCTAACACTGGATGACATCAAGTTCATAATGATGATGTCATGTTCCCTCAAGGGTCAACGTCCTGGTGGAAAGGAAAGACCTCCCTAGGTCTAGGCTTGCCAGAGTGTCTCGGGGTAAACATCCTTCTTTCTTCTTGGTGCAAGCCTCTGGTGTATCTCTTCCCCTGGTTGGGTTCACAACATTGATCTGTGGGCTTTCAGACCCATGGAGGTCTGAGCTAATAATTCCCCCATATGTGCTTGTCCACTGGGCAAAGTCCTGCAACAATAACAAGTACTCCCTCTAGGGGTTCATAAGTCATAGGTATCATAGCAATGTCAATCAAATCTAATAATCAAATTACCCAAACATGTGCATCAAACCCCCTTTTACTCAGACAAATGCTCAAAGATGTTATGCAGTTTAACAAGTTAGGTTTGGAGAGGGTCTCAGGATGTCCTATTGGGATAATATTCCTTCAGTTTAGGGTGTTTCCTAGGTGAGAGCCAATCTAGGTCATGTAAGTGTGTGTGAGGTGACATGGGAAGTGTTTGGGAATATGGTGCAATGATAACATAGAAATGTAGGTCTTTCCTATGGGTGCCTCTATAGAGGGAAAGTTGCACCTTATCATGGATGTCATTGTTTCCTAGCCCATTCAATGCCTTTTATTCTTAGTCTTATTTATCTTTATTTTGTGCTTAAAGGGAAGAGATGAGGGACATTGTCCTAGCTTTGTGACCAGAGGTGACAACATAACCCACAAGCATTTCACGGAGATGAGAAGGTTGGCTCGTGATGAGACCCCCTTTCTCTTGGCTATGCCACTAAGAGCCACTACCCTATTTTGGTGACTAGACAGATGGTAGTCCCATACTTCTACATGCCCATGGTCATAAAAGGCCATCTCATGATGAGACCTCCCATCCATCAACTCATACCTTGAGTGTTTATTTATCTTACGGGTTCCATTTTCTTATTGAGAATCCTTTTACTGCTTTCTAAGGAATCCCTGGGAAAAGCATCTCAAAGGTTTCATTTTTTATTTTAACTCTTTCCAACTAATTTTACCCTCTGGGCCTTTAGCCCCTTCTTCCCAAAAGGCAAGGTACAACCCTTCCTAGTGTGGCGAACCCAATGCCCGAACAAAGGTAGGGGAAAATGAGAGGAGTAAGGATGGAAAGTGGTAATTATGGAGGGAATGGACGATGATGTTTCATAAAACCACCCAGTGGAAAGCCATCCTAAAGGGAGATCAACTCACTAGGGCATCATGTCACCCTCCTAGGTAAGAGCAAATTAAAGAGCATAATTTCCAAGAAAACGTTATGAAATGAAGGAGAATTCAATGCAACATATTCAAGTTCTTCAATAATCAGAGTGACACATACCATGATACCCAGACTCATTACCTCATGGAGAAAGACTTACTACTTCTTCAAGATCAGGTTGGTGGGATGGATGTTGTTGTTGTTGATAAATGGACTGCATTCAAAGAAAAGAGCGGCCCTCCGGGGCCATGCTCAAGTCATCCAACTCTCGTCACTCCATGTCTAGGACCCATGGGCCTTGAGACATGATCTCTTTAGTTATCCCTAGGATAGGGGATAACATCTAGCTCCAACTCGAGGACATGTTCTCACCATAGAGTACATGAGAACCTCATCATCTCTGGTATGACCTATATTTGCTAGATCTTAACAAAATGCATCAGTAATCTTTAGGGTGGTGATATCACCCCTCACTCATATATGATATAATAAAATAAAGATAAATTATGCATATATACATAATGAAGAAATACAATATGACAATGAAACTACATTATACTAACATGATATGTAAATGGTATATAGAAATGGATGCAAATGCCTACCTACCTCTACTTACCTGTTGGTTAAATGCTAGGTGTAGTCAAATAACCAGTGAAACCATCCTAGAAATATCTCATAATACCTGCCTCTGTGCTTCATCATTAACCAAAATAATGACAAGTTAAGCACAAAAATAACATGAGTTAAAACATGTATCACATCATCAGAAATCGTAAAGTCTAGCTCATGGAGGCGAGAGGGAGGGATAAAATTATGCCAAGTCACACTTCTAGGAAAGTGCTCAATCCATCTCAGAAAGGGATCCTGAAAAATCAAAGGCTAAAAAATCTGACTTAAAGATTCTAAAGGTTGGCTACCTTGGACATCTTCACATCCTGGGGTCTGGGAAGGGACTAGTAGGAACCTATGGGGTGATTGACAATTTCTTAAGGGAAGTTTGAAAGACTAAGATAATAAACTTCTTCTTAAGGTATTCAACCTACCCTTGTATTCTAAAAGAAGGCTTTTCTCTGGAGAAAACTCAAGACAATTAACATGTTTCCCAACTACACCCTTAGTGACATAACGAGGTAAAGTAGTCGAAGGGGGTTGGAAAACCTTGTCACAAGTATCCTTCTTTAGGAAAGTAACATCCTAACCTTTATCAAAATTTGAGAACAACGACAGTTGATAATCTTCTTAATAGAATAAATCCAAGTGATCAAAGGAATATTCATCAAATTCCTCAAGGTATGACAAAAAATAATCAAGAGAAAATTGCACTGGGTCATCCTTGGGTTCTTGGAAAAATTTTACAATTATATCATCATCTTGTTGCCAAACATAAAACTTATTAGGAACATCGTGTGATTGTTGTAAAGGAAACATTAGAATATATCCTTCCATATCATAAATGAGATCCTCATTAGAACCAATCACATCCCACTTACGTATTCCAACATGTATGAACTCATCAATATTATCAACCATGTCACTACCTTTATCATAACATGAAGGATTTAATGCATCCAAGGGGTCCTCTAGTACTTCTTCACTTTCCAAATCATAAAATAAAGCATCATCAAAATATTAGAAAGGGAAATAACTTACCGTATTCACTTCTTGTTGTGCAGGAGCATCAATGACTTAGAAGACTTCATCAAATGGAAGAGGGTCTAATACATCATCCCCAAAACTCATCTCTTTAATCATGTATTCATCTGAAAATGAAGGACCTAGCTCTTCCAAGGGTTCCTTTACTTCTTCACCTTCTGAATCATAGAATAAAGTGTCATCAAAAAACTGAAAAGGAAAATGACTCACCTCATTCTCTTCATCTTGTGCAAGAGAGATAGGATCTTGGAGAGGTTCATCAGATGGAGGAGAGGATACTAATGCTACATCCTCATAATTCACTTTAGTTAAATGCTTATTGCGTTCAATCAAATCATGGGAAAAATCGTGTTCTTCTTCAAGAGTTTGACAACTTTCTTCATAAATCTCTCCTTCTATATTAGAGGGTTATTGGTATTGAGTATGGTACACATCCCTTAGATCTTCCACAATCTCAGTGGTGAATCCTTCGTCCTCTAGGGATACTATGAGATTTTGAAGGGAATATTCATATGTCTGACATTGTTGTTTCGAAAACTCAATAAACCTAATGATGAGGTCTACGAAAGATGATATATCCCTATCTTTGCAATAACCCTTAAACCAATCATGCAAAAAAATGGTAGAGAAAGTATGAACAATTTTACCAGAACATCCTCCCCTTCCATTTCTATCTCACTTATACACTTCAAGAATTCTACAATGTGAGTAATTGGGAGGCGTCTGAATATTGGAGAGTTGTTTAACCATTTTGCATCAAAATAATCCTTGAAATTTTTTGAAATCAATAGTCGGATACACTTGTTCCCAGGGCGCCATACTCCCATAACTTGGAAATATCACAAAATTGAGAGTAAGGTGGCACCTTGGAAAAGGTTAGTGGAGTCACCAGATATCCTCTTAAGGATTATCAAAGGCATGAGGGAATCACCCTCAGTGGAGTTGTCAAGTAAGATTTGTGAAAATTAGGCTTTGGATAAAGGCTTACTGAAAAAGTGTCGTTGAGGAATATTAACTCAGTGTTCCCCGACAACGGCACCAAAATGTTATCGCACAATTTGTACTTGCCTAAATCCCAAAGCAAGTAGATACAATATTGGCGTAACAGGGAGTGTCTTATCATTGTCATCTTAATAGGAAACCCCTTTATATTTAGGAGTATATCAATGTACCCCAAGGGAGATGTCCCCAGTGACCTGAGGGTTTGATAAGGCTAAGGAAAAACTACAAGAAAGTTCCCCCCTCTCACAGGTCAATCAATTTCAAAGGTTCCTTGTGTCTGATAGAGATGAAGAAAAATATAAATGAGGTGTACCTTCCCAGTACAAGACAACAATAGAAAAAAGCATAAAATTTCAAGGTACCATATGATGTTAGTGCTTCATAAAACGATGAACCTTTGAACAATAAGTAAGTTGAAATAATAATGCAACAAAGTAATTATCTATAACAACAATGAATGTTTTGTAACAACCACAATAACTATGTTTCAAAAGTGCTTGAAAATGACAAGAGAATATAGCTCTAATTTGACAGAATGATAATAACTTGTCAAAAGAAAAGTTGGAAATGTCTAATCAGATTCTACTGTAATATGGTTGTAGAAATCTTTTTCAACAACAACAAGTTAGTTAGGTAGTTAGTCTAGTTTAAGGTTGTTGGAGTTACTTCACACACACCTAGGATTTATTTTTCTTAAGGTTTGTCCTTATTTATTAGTCATAATTAGTCATTATAACTTGCCTTGGGATCATCACCATACTGGCGCATTACCCTTGATTCCCTGATTTAACTCCTCACTACTGTTTGTTCAGTCAGTTAATTGAAGACTAGTTGACTAGTTAACTCAACTAGGTGGAAGTTCTGCTTGAGAGACTAGACTAGGTGTAAGTTCACTCCTGTAACTACTGGTGTGTGTCCAGATCACTCTATACCACCACTACGGTGCATTGTTTCTCCTCCAGTGCACATTGGTTGGGTTATACAGAGTATATCATGTGTAAATTATTCATTATTCATTATGCTTAATGACAATTCTTCGATTCTTTCTCTGCTTCTTCTTTCTCAATTTATCTCTACAAATGTGTGTAGTATTTTCTAGCTAGATCTATTATGTGCATTTTCAACACATTTACATGGTATCAGAGCCAAAGGAATGCTAAGAAAAAGATACACCAAATTTTTTTGCAGGTACAAAAGATTGAAGACAATGGAAAGATGGATTTCCAAAAAGAATTCATTCTTACACCTTACAACTACTCTGCATGGAAGGAGGAAATAGCCATACATCTATGAACCAGAGGGTTGTATAGGTTAACCTTTAATACATATAAAAAACTGACATCATCCATAGAAAAATCCAAGTATTTAAATCGCATGGATGAGGCACTTGGAACAATTTGCAGTCTTATTTCTCCCAATCTCTTTTTTCATATATGTTCCTGTAAAACTCCCAATGAAGCCTGGACCACCTTGAAAGGGCTCTTTGGAAAATAGGATGATATGAGGGGACACATAATCAAGGTGGAACTGCTTACATTAGATCCAAAAAGCTTCGACAATATCCAATATTTCTTTACAAAATTTAAGGATTTACTGTCAAAACTCAAAGCTTGCAGGGTTGATAAATTGAAGGAGGAGAAACAAATGGTTCTCACCATTATCTCCAAGCTTGATCCTAAATTCTCTGTATTCATATCCACATTCCATTCTACCAGATTCACCTCTCAAGCCACCTGGAAGATGCCTTCTCTTGAGGACTTTATCGAATCCCTAACACAAGAGCAAACCAAGCTCATCAACATGGGCACAGTCAAAGGCCCAAGGGTGGATGCACTCACTGTGCAAGATGTCAGCCAAAAATATCATAAATCTAAAGATAAAGACAAACAGAAAGCTCATGCACATCTGAATAAGGAAGGGTACAAACAACCCTTCACCGATGCCTCTGTATCCAAAGGGGAAAAGGGAAGAAAAGGGAAGAAAAGGGAAGAAATGCACGTACTGTCGCAAAGGATTCCATCCAGAATCTTCTTGCATGCAAAAAAAAATAGATCTAATGACTCAAATACTTCAGCAAAACAATCTTGGAGATCCCATTCTTGAGGGTTCTAAGAAGAAGAAGCCAGAAGATCATAATACCAAGAAAGACAATTCTAGCCATGCCTTGATTGCCATCAACTCCTCTCCCGATGTTGGATCATTGATTCAGGAGTATCACATCACATGGATGCCTCAAAAGAAGTATATTATTTATTGGATGCATGCAAAGTTCCTCTTATTCTGATGGGGGACAACTCTTCTGTCAAATTCACTGGTAAAGGAAGGATTGAACTCACCAACGGAAGCTTCAAGAATGTGTTGCACGTTCCCAAACTTTCCATCAACCTTCTCTCCGTGTATGAGATGGAGAATTCTGGCACCGGAAAGAAATTCATATTCACACGAAATTCCGTGGACATATACGACATGCAAACCAACTCCAGGGTTTCTACTGGTGAGGTAAATCCTCGGTCTAGATTGTATACATTTTTTGAATTCATTGAACCTGATTATACTTTACTGCTTACTCATGTTGATAAAATTAGTAGGATATAGCATGAAAGGTTTGGACATTTGAATTTTAGATACATGCAACATATTAGAAAACAAATATTGGTTGATGGTCTACCAGGCATCCATTTCTCCAATGGAGTATGTGAGGGATGTGTTCTCGGAAAACATCCTCAAGCGAAATTCGACAAAGGAAATTCTCAGAGAGCCTTCTCACTTTTAGATCTAATCCACAATGACCTCATGGGTCCTTTTTTGTATCCATCAATCAACAAAGAGAGTTTTTTTCTCATTTTTGTTGATTATTTCTCACGTTTTACATGGATCTACTTTCTCAGGCAAAAATTTGAGGTCTTCCAACACCTCAAAGATTTCAAAGCCCTGGTTGAGACACAGTCTAGAAAGAAGATCAAAGTCCCCGAACTAATAATGGGGGAGAGTATGTAAAACATGAGATCCATAATCTTTTCCATGAGGTAGGGATTCAGTGCAACACACAGTTCCCTGTACTCCACAACAAAACGGATTTGCTGAGCGGAAAAACAGATCTCTAAAGGAGATGGCATCTTGCATGCTGCATGGAAAGTCACTACCACAGAGACTATGGGCCGAAGCACTTAATTGTGCAACATACATCCAAAATATATCTCCCCATAGATATGTTAAGGATAATACCCCCTACGAGGCTTGGAGAGGCCTCAAACTAGAAGTGACCCACTTTCGCATTTTTGGTTGATGTGCATGGTCCCAGATTCCCTCTGAAAAGAGGAAGGCACTTGATCCACAGAGAACTGAGTGTAATTTTGTTGCATACCTAGACGATGTGAAGGGATATAGGCTTATTGATATTTCCTCAGATCGTCTCATCATTGAGCGTAGTGTCCAATTCGAAGAAATTTTCTCGCATGTACGTCAATAGTCGCATGCAGACACCTTCATTCTTCCACCTATCTGAGATGATGAGCATGCACATGTTGAATATTCTTCATATGAGAGTTTTGACTTAGACGACTCAAATGATTCAGATTCAAAGTCAGTACAGTCAGATGCAGAGTCAGAGCATCCAAATGCAGTTGCAGAGCCAGAGCAAAGGCCCAAGTGGGAGCATACTACTCTTCAGGATGCAGGGGATCTCTTTGGTGATCCATCTGATACTAGTGTTGGGATCCTATAATCATAGGTAACCTGATTCTTCAATTTCTGATTTGGCATTGCTCATGTGATGAAGACTTCTGGCTCGATTCCATTTTCCCCTCCATTTGTTTCGCCCGATCCTTCACCATCGCAATGCATCCTTCATCCACCTCTGCGCCCTCACTCCCTTTCTCATTTGTTCCATTGACTACATCTCACCCGCCACTCATCCCTGCATAAACAAACTTAGGCTAAAAAGAGTAATAAATTAATAATGTTGGTAGTTAGTAAATAGGTCAATAAATTTAGTGTAATTCTAGACTAATAAGCTAGGTTAGTCTAGTTAATAATTAATTAATTAATAATTAAGTAATTAAGTTAGTGATTTAAGTTAGTACTTATATTAGTATTATATTAATCAAAATATTAAAAGAAACATATTATATAACACAAAAACATAAAAATAAAATAAATCATAAATAAAAACTAAACTATATAGTTAAAAAAAAAATAATAAACAAAAATATAATACATATAATAACTTAAACAATAATAAAATGAAATTAGAAATTAGTAATAAACAAAGAAAATGAATACGTGCAAAACATCAATAAAACAAATAATAATAAAAAAAAAATTTAAAATTAAAACACGTAAAACAAAAAGTTAAAACGTAATAAAACAAAAAGTTAAAACTAATAAATAGAACAAAAAGTTAAAACGTAATAAATAAAACAAAAAATMAAAAAAAAATAAAATAAAACATAATGCTCACCTTATGCACATATCCCAAAGCAAACAAATCAACGCTCATGCATTAAGTCGGACCCCTCGTGCTTTTTGAGCTTTAACGAGGGGGGGGGGGGTCCGATAAGTGGTATTGGGAGGGACACTTGTCATCTCCTAGTGAAATCGGACCCACCCCTCCCAATACCACTTACCACCTTAGGGGGGGTCCGATATACCATTTATCTCTSCAAAACCGCCCTCCCCCAATTTCTCAAAACCGCCCGTTTTTTACCTGTTTGACACTTCGACTTCTAAAGTGGATTTCGGGCAAATGGAAACTAATTTTCAAAACCCGAGAGAGGTTTTTGTTTATAACAGGATGAAGAAAAAAACCTCTTCCATATTGTGCACATGTTCCATCATATGGGAGAATAAAATCTACCTTTCATCCTCATTTTTTGGATTTTTGGTTCTTTCTGTTTCAATCCTGATTTTGTAGAGCTGTTTTGGCGAGATTGAGATGAAATTGGAGAAACCGAAGGAGGTTTTTGTCCATAACATGATAATATACAATAACCTCCTACATGTTTTTCATGGGTGTCACTTATTGGGAGAAACAAATGGTTGAGAGTACCCCTATTTTCAGCAGATTTGGCCAAATTTGCAGTTCCAAAGTTTTGGGAATTTATTCCTATTTTTGGCCGAGGTGGTTGAATCTGACCTCCTGAGCTTAGGGAATTTTTTTTCTATAAATTTTTGTAATGTAAATGTTGATGGGTTCGACTTGGGGGGACTTGAATGGAAAGATGGCATGTAAATGTCATTACCTACTGTAAAATTTTCAAAGGTTGTAAGCGACTGTAATGGATGAAGACAAAGACACTTTATTTCCAGATTATTGTGTCATCTTTGTGTAGTAAATTTTTCTTGATGTAAATTTTCATTCTCTGGTTTCTGATATTTTTTTTCTTTTCTCATTTCTTATAAGAAGAGGATGCTCAGGATTTGTCTTAGACACCCTGATTTGGCTTAAAAACAATGTTTATGTTTTCTTTTGAAGATTGAATGCAGAATTCAGATAAGCTCTACTTTGCATTTGAAACGACCCCTGATCTTTTCCTCTCTCCATCTCATAAATTATAAGGATCCACCAATGTGATTGTCTTGCCTGGTTATATATATTTATGTTATTTATTCATCAAATCGTCTTTAATCTTTGACTCCATTTCGCCCAATGGTCCTTCTTTATGTCTAAACCAAACCAATTCTAAAATCCATAAACAAACCCATGTTCTGCATAAATAGCCTAATATCCTATTCCAAACAAATCTAATTTTGACAGAGAGATCCCTCTCTGAGTCTTGGAGGGCCATATCTGAGACTCGAAGTGGTTTTGATATCGCCTCTGTGACTGCCTTCACAGCCTTGGGAAAATTACAGAGTGATAACATAATGGAGATCGTATTGGGGAACTTTGTCCAGTAGTACACTTCAAGTTCCAGATCTGATCACTGATGGTGGACAGTGACCAAACACAAGAAAGGCTGAAATCTTTCACCCAACAACTCCAAATCAGCTCCAGATAGTGCCAACTCAAAGAATTCACTGGAGGAAGAACTTGAAGCATGGCCAAGAAGCCTAGAAAGATCAGGTACTCAAGCCCAAATTGCATTCAATACATCTTTGGTTTTATCTGTAATTGTGTTCTATCTTATTATAAACCTGATCAAAAGTACATTGTTGAAGATTGCATTGACCACTTGCTAATTGATGAGCCTCAAGAGATTAAGCTCCAAATTGTAGATCATGTACATACTCATACACTTGCAGAAAGCCCAACGAAACATGGGCCTCATGATTTATCTCTTGCCATTGTTGAAATTCTAGTTAGTTACAAGCCCCTTGATTTACCTCCTATACCTGTGAAAATCCCAGACCGATACAAGCCTCTAGATTTTCCTCCTATTCTCCATGAACTCCCTATTAATTACATCAATAATCTGCCCAGCTTTGATGGAGAAAATGTGAAGATCACTATTGAAAAGAACATTCAAAATCTTGAGGATTTTCTTGATCTGTTTGAGGTAGAAGATGATGATGTCTGCATCAGAATGTTTGCCCTATCATTGGAAGGAAAAGTCAAGAATTGGTTTAAGAATCTTCCAGATGTAAGCATTAGCAATTTCCATCAGTTTGTAAAAATTTTCCTAGATCGATGGGTGATCATGAGAAATTCCTTTCTCATCCTAGAAGAGTATGACCATTTGAAAAGACAGCCAGGGGAGATAGTACATCCATTTTCTATAAGGTTCAATAAGGTATATCATGCAATGTCTGCTGATATAAGGCCACCCCTAAGATTAACTCACTTGCATTACCCTGATGATTTCAATTCTGAAATGGCATTCCAATTAAGAGAAAGGAACACTGCCACACTTGAAGAAATGAAAAAGGTTGCAGTTGATGTGGAAGCTAACTTGCTGAAATGAAAGGCAAAGCTAAGGGAAAAAGATAAAGATAGAACAGAAAATGAATGGATGACATCTTCAGAAATGAAACAAGATGTTCTAGAAAATACTGTAAAAGAGATGATGCAGAATATTAGCAGGAAAGATGAGCTTGTTGTTCGAAGACCTTATGTTCCATTAGTGCCAGAAAGGACAAAGGTCAATATTCCCAAAAAGTCTGCAACTCAACTGTGGTATCAGGGACTGGATAATGATAGTTTCATGTATTCAATTCACAATACAGTCGAAGACGAAGTTCAAAATTAGAATATGGAGGAAAATTCTCCTAATATGATATGCATGTTCAATGGCATTTCATCCATGGATGATTTACCCAAGCTTGATTGGTACGATGATGATTATAACACAATGGATTTTTCAAAGAAATCAATAGCATATGATTGGGAGGAAGAATATCATTTGCAATCCCAGTAGGACAATTGATCTAGGTGGATATCAGTGGCCACCCACCTTTTCCGACTGGTTCAAAACAATTTTCTGGCAAATTTGGCAATTTATTATTTTTAGCAGTTTTTAACTTCCGGGGCCATTTTGAGGGCCCAAATGAAAGTTTTTCAAGATAGAGGTTATAAATAATACCCAAAGGAATAATTAATCCCCAAAAATGAATCTCCTTGATGATACCTTTCCAACGAGCTATCATACGCCTAAAACGGAGATCGTATGCAAAAGTTACGACCCCGAGAAGTTGATGTACTAACTTACCCAAACAGGGCCCACATGTCTTTTGGCACTTAATCTCCTAGGGATAGGTTTTTGGATGTCTAGGACTTTTGGAATTCCTGTTTATTGTAAAAAGGCCTTCAGAGCCTCATTGTAATCATCTTCTTGCGAATGCGAGTAGCCGTCACATCTTTTCTCAAAGATAAGCTGCCACCATTCTATCGAGTCTTTCACTTTGTATTTTACAGTCTCTATACATTTATTTCATTAATAGAAATTGTGTATTACTGTATATCTGTGTTTATGGTTGCATTTCTAATATATTTATGTTATATTATTGAATATCTGCGATATCTCTGTGCATTTCTTTATTATATCTCCGATCTCATTTGGTGCCGAAAATAATCCAGATCAACAATCATCCTTTGCACAACAATCATGACAATGATGAGGAAAATGCAGAAAAATTTAGAGTAAGGGAAAAATCTTCGCCCTTATGTTTCTCTTCTTTTCAATTTTTGAGAGAAAATTGTAAGCAAGTTGTCAATAGTAGGGAGGGAGAATGTTCTGATCAACTAGGTGAAGATGCCATTGCTGATATGGAGGTTGTTCTCAACCTGGAATTGCAACCCTCGACCTACTTTGATTTTCAAATTGTAGATGAAAGCTTAAATCCTGAGATAAATTATGAGTTAATCCAAAATAACTCTGTACCATTATGATTTAATTCATTTCAGTTTTTGAAAAAGAAGCTTGAGTATATGCTAAAGGATAAACACACAAAAAATCAAGAATTTTTAGTGGAACCAATGCAACAATGATTTCAATTTCTATAGGGTCCAATATCTGATGTGTTGGATGTCTTGTGTTGTCAAAGTCATTTTCCATCATCCAGCTATGGGTTGAAAATCTGTTATGATATTGACATGATCAAGCAGTTAGCTTCATTTTCTTTTTCAACAGAAGTCACATTATAAATCCCATCAGAGCATTTGCAGCCATGTCAGGAAGCGAATGAGGATGCAAATAGCATAACTACAACATCAAATCATGAAGTTGAGTTGGTTAAATTTGAATATCCAGTAATAGGTCAGTTCTACCTTGATCCTATAGCCACCTATATGGAGAAATTTTTCACTGCAGAGCCCCAATCTATCTCCGACATTACTTTTGTTCTTCAGGATTGTTGAGGTCTCTGTTGTAAAGATAAATCATATTTTCACCAGTGGCCATTACACTTTGTAGTTTTGAATCTATGGACAAAATGTCAAGATGCATTTTTGACTGTGCTAACAAGTAGTCAAGTAGTCCACTGGTCTCAGCCACTACTTGATTGGCTTCATTGGCATTTTTGTATTATTTGATTTAGCATGATTTTCCGCAGTATAGGGTAGGTAGGAGAGTATGAATAAGATCAACATTATGAACATCTCTTTTTCAACAGTGTTCATTTTGATGTGGTCTCAATTGAAAGATCAACACAGGTACAAGTTGTAGAATAAGATTTTGGGATCAGCCCAATGAATAAAGCACCAGTCTGCATGTTCAGAGTTCAGTGGTTCTTGAAACCTCCTAAAAGAGATTCCATCCCCAGGTGGAGCCTATGTTGGGATCCTATAATCATAGGTAAGCTGACTTTTCATTTGTTGATTTGGCATTGCTCCCGTGATGAAGATTTCTGGCTCGATTCCATTTTCCTCTCCATCTGTTTCACCCGATCCTTCACCACCCCAATGCATCCTTTGTCCACCTCTGTGCCCTCACTCCCTTGCCCATTTGTCCCATTGACTACATCTCACTCGCCACTCATCCCTGCATAAACAAACTTAGGCTAAAAAGAACAATAAATTAATAATATTGGTAGTTAGTAAATAGGTCAATAAAGTTAGTGTAATTAGACTAATAAGATAGGTTAGTTTAGTTAATAATTAATTAATTATTAATTATGTAATTAATTTAGTGATTTAATTTAGTACTTAGATTAGTATTATATTAATCAAAATAGTAAAAAAAACATATAATATAACACAAAAAACATAAAAATAAAATAAATCATAAATAAAAACTAAACTATATAGTTAAAACAAAAATTAATAAACAAAAATATAATACATATAATAACTTAAACAATATTAAAACAATGAGTAATAAACAAATAAAATGAATAGGGACAAAACATTAATAAAACAAATAATAAATTAAAAATAAAACAAAATTAAAATACGTAAAACAAAAAGTTGAAACTTAATAAAACAAAAAGTTAAAACTAATAAATAAAACAAAAAGTTAAAACGTAATAAATAAAACAAAAATTCAAAAAAAATTAAAATAAAACATAATGTGCACCTTATACACATATCCCAAAGAAAACAAATCAATGCTCATGCATTAATTCAGAACCCCCATGCTTTTTTAGCTTTAACGAGGGGGGTGTCCAATAAGTGGTATTGGGAGGGACACTTGTCACCTCCTGGTGAAATCGGACCCCCCTTCCCAATACCACTTACCACCTCAGGGGGGGTACGATATACCACTTATCTCTCCAAAACCGCTCTCCCCCAATTTTTCAAAACCGCCCGTTTTTTACCAGTTTGACACTTCGACTTCCAAAGTGGATTCCGGGAAAATGGAAACGAATTTTCAAAAACATATAGAGGTTTTTGTTTAGAACGGGCTGAAGAACAAAAACCTCTTCCATATTTTTCACAGGTTCCACCATCTAAGAGAATTGAAACTATATTTCAGCCTCATGTTTCAAATTTTCGGTTCTTTCTGTTTCAGTCCTGATTTTGCGAGAGTTGTTTCGGTGAGCTGGAGATGAAATTGAAGAAACCGAATGAGGTTTTTGTCCAAAAAATGCTCATATACAATAAAATCCTACAGTTTTTTCACAGGTGTCATAGATAGGGAGAAACAAATGTCTGATTGTACCCCTATTTTCAGTAGATTTGGCCAAATTTGTAGTTCCAGACTTTTGGGGATTTATTCCTATTTTTGGGCGAGGTGGTTGAATCCGACCTCTTGAGACTGGGGAATTTTTTTTATATAATTTTTTGTAATGTAAATGTTGATAGGTTCAACTTGGGGGGACTTGAATGGAAATATGGCATGGAAATTTCATCACCTACTGTAAAATGTTCAAAGGCTATAAGCGACTATAATGGATGAAGACAAAGACACTTTATTTCCAGATTCTTGTGTCTTCTTTCTGTGGTGAATTTTTCTTGATGTAAATTGTCATTCTCTGGTTTCTCATATTGTTTTTCTTTTCTCATTTCTTATAAGAAGAGTATGCTCAGGATTTCTCTTGGACACCCTGATCTGGCTTAAAAACAATGTTTATGTTTTCTTCTGAAGATTGAATGCATAATTGGGATAAGCTATGCTCTACATTTGAAACGACCCCTGATATTTTCCTCTCTCCATCTCATAAATTATAAGGATCCACCGATGTGTCTGTCTTGCCTGGTTATATATGTTTATGTTATTTATTCATCAAATCGTCTCTAATATTTAACTCCATTTCGCCCAATGGTCCTTCTTTATGTCTCAACCAAACCAAATCTAAAATCCACAAACAAACCCATGTTCTTTATAACTAGCCTAATATCCTGTTCCAAACAAATCTAAATTTGATAGAGAGATCCCTCTCTAAGTCTTGGAGGGCTAGATCCGAGACTCGAAGTGGTTTTTATGTTGCCTCTGTGACTACCTTTACAGGCTTGGGAAAATTACAGAGTGATAACAACTAGGAGGACTCGATCTGATTTCAAGGAGCCTCGTTTTTCACTCACTGCCACTGAACCATTGCTCTCCATGCATATTTTCTTGGTTTAGTCTTCAGATCCACAATCTTATGGAAAGGCTACTGGAAATCCATTTTGGGAATCCTCCATGCCAGAGGAGTACAACTCCCTCCTCGAGAACCAGACTTGGAATTTGGTTCCCCTTCCTTATGGGAGGAAAATTGCCAGATGCAGATGGGTCTATAGGACCAAGAGCGCAACAGATGGACAGATTAGAAAATACAAAGTCAGGCTTGTTTCCAAAGTCTTTCAGTAGGTTCATGGTATTGACTATGATGAGACCTTCACTCCAGTAGTGAATGTGGATTCCATACGATTGGAAGTTTCCATTGCGGAAGCCAAGGGATGGGAAGTCCATCATATGGACGTGAAGAATGCATTTCTTCATGGTGATCTCTCTGAGGATATCTACATGGAGCAGCCCTAGGGATTTATGCAGGACTCATATTTGGTCTGTCGACTCAAGAAGTCCCTTTATGGCCTCAAGTAGGCTCTGAGGGCATGGTATTCCAAGATGGATTCCTATCTGTTGTCATAGAACTTTGTACGTTGTAAATCATACCTGAATGTCTAAATGCTTAGGATGGATGATTCACTTCTTCTCTTATTTCTGTATGTTGATTATTTGTTGATCACTGGTTGCTCGAATCCAACTATTGCTGTAGTCAAGAGGATTCTACATGAAAGTTTTTTGATGATAGACATGGGTATGCTACACTTATTCCTTGGACTCGATATCATTCAGGATGCACCAGGAATCAAATTGTCTCATGCCAAGTATGCACGAGATCTCATTGAGAGATTTCACATGACAGACTGCAAGTTTGCACAACTCCTTTCCTATCAGGAGTCAAACTTAAGGATGGCAAGGAGACTCCACTGGTTGATAGCACACTGTATAGACAACTAGTATGGAGCTTATTGTATCTCACATACTCCATACCAGAACTCTCCTATGCAGTTGGTGCAGTTTCCAGGTTCATGCAAGATCTTCATGAGCTACATTAGAAGGTTGCAAAGCGTATCCTTCAATACGTATAGGGAACCATCACCTTTAGGATTCATTATGAAACAAAATCTACATTATATCTCATCGGGTTTACTAATTCTGACTGGGTTGGTGATAGCACTAATCGCAAGTTCACATCTGGTTAATCACTTTGTCTTGGTTTTGGGCCTATCTGTTGGTCGAGCAAGAAGCAAGCTGCCATTTCTCTATCTTCAATCGAGGCAAAGTACATATGGGTAGTTAACATAACCATTCAGGCTATGTGGCTACAACATTTTCTCACTGAGTTGGGCATTCAGTTTCACCAATCGATCCTCATCTGGTGTGACAACCAGAGCACTCTGAAGTTCTGTAGAGTTCCAGTTCAGAGGCAGCAGATGAAGCACATCGAGATCCAAATGCACTACATCCAAGACTTAGTACACGAGGGGATCATCGACTTACAATTATTTCCTTTAGCTGAACAAATGAAATACATCTTCACCAATACCTTCATTGAGAAGAAGTTCCATTCTCTGTGAAGTCGTCTTGGAGTGAAGGACATAGTTTCCTAGCAACTGTAGTTATTTTTTTTACATACATTGTACCTTGAGGGGGGGGGTTCCCATGAGGTTTTCCCTCTTTCCTCACTTTATTTCAGTGTATCTTTTGTATTTGGGTACCTAACATGGCCACATTGCTGGGACCCATTATTTATTTTCACCATAGTGATATTAGGGGGGGTGTTGGAGTTACTTCACACACACATAGGATTTCTTTTTCCTAAGGTTTTTCCTTGTTTATTAGTCATAATCAGTCATTATCACTTTTCTTGGGATCATCACCATACTGGCACATTACCCTTGATTCCCTGAGTTAACTCCTCACTACTCTTTGTTCATTCAGTTAACTAAAGACTAGTTGACTAGTTAACTGAACTAGGTGGCAGTTCACTCTAGTAACTTCCTAAGAGACTAGAATAGGTGGTAGTTCACTCCCATAACTGTTGGTGTGTGTCTAGATCACTCTATACCACCACTATGGTGCATTGGTTTTCCTCCAGTGCGCATTGGTTGAGTTATACAAAGTATATCATGTGTAAATTATTCATTATTCATTACGGTTAATGAGAATTCTTCCATTCTTTCTCTCCTTCTTCTTCTTTCTCAATTTCTCTCTGCAAATGAGTGTAGTATTTTCTGGCTAGATCTATTCAGTGTAGGTTCAACACATTTACAAAGGTTACTAAAAGTTAGTAAAGGTTTTAAGGAAGGTTGTTTGAGAGTTGTTTGATCAATCAATCACTAAGGTGAGTGGACTAGTGCCTTTTAGGGTATATGGAGTCAAGAAAATCAGCTGCAGATCTTAGAGAAAAATAGAAATGATAGTACTTAGCCAAAGGATATGGAATATATGGAGGAGGTTTTGGTAACTGTTGACCCAAAAATATGCTCTGGGCTCAACATGGTGTTTTACACAGTTACTTCTCCATAAAATCCCCTTGGTGCTATGGTTCCAGTCAAAGACAGTGGCGGGGGTCATAGTTACTATGGCCTCTGCCCTTGAAAGAGTA
>ML778222.1:213411-243268 GCA_009831015.1 Picea engelmannii
ATAAATTTCATCCCCCAGGCCATTTCGGCCATCCAGGAAGCTAAGGAAGGATAACACCCAAGGTGGGTGGTCCTGAGAAGGACTTCTTGTAAGTCTTTCACCTTTATTCTTCCCCTTCTTTACCGCCTCAGGCGAAGGACCACTTGTGGTGCGGGTAGCCTCTGCCTCGTGCTGAGCTACCAAAGAGGCTGTAACCGGCTTCACAGCCGGATAGGTCGGATCCATCCCTACGGACAGATTTTGCTTATAACAGTAACCCAAGGCATCAAACATCCAAGTCCAAAGATAAAATCGATAAGAAAGTAAGAAGACTTAGGTCCTAGTGGTTTCTCTTTCCTTAGACAATTTGGAAATGATATATGCAATAGGAAATTAGAGTAGGGCTACTACAATGCTAGCATTTAGGGCTCTAGTAGCTACTTCTAAACAAGGTGTACTTTGAGAAAATTAAACAAGTGGAAAACTATAGAGAGAAAGATAAAAAATTATGTTTCTCTCCTAGGGTTTTAAGCAAGTAATTTCATAATATTTAACATGAACCAAGTAAAATTTACCATAAGTATTCAATAAAATAAACAAATTGTATATTTTCTACTTACTTTACCAAGAATAATCAAGCCAAACCCTAGTTGAAGATCCTCCATGATGAAAAATATCCAAAATACACCAAAATTTGTCTCTCCAAGAATTTTCGCACCACTTAGTTCAGCCAATAACCCTTAAAGAGGGTCGGATTTCAGACCACACACTTGTGTGATGAGTGAAGGATGAAACAATGAGAGTAATTTCTCTCTATTTATACAGTTTCAATGACCTTTAATTAAAATTAGGTCATAAAAAGGCTGAGAGGGCTAATTTACATTTAAAATCTCGTTTTTACATAAATGATATTAATTAAACCCTAAAATCATATCCAAGGGTGATGTCATTCCCTTCTAAGGTGACGTTAGGCCCCTAGGGTAGAACATTAGGCCTCAAATGCGGAACGTTTGGCCTCCAAAGGCCCTGAATGATGCCACAGATTCCAACTAGCACACAACTTCCCTCATAAGTGCAAATCTTAACTTTGGATGACGTCAGGGTCATAATGATGGCGTCATGTGCCCTCAAGGGTCAATGTCCTGGTGGAAAGGAACGACCCCCCTGGGTCTAGGCCTACTAGAGTGTCACAGGGGAAATGTCCTTATTTATTCCCGGTGAAAGCCTCTGGTGTCTCTCTTCCCTTGGTTGGGGTCACAACATTCATCTGTGGGATTTCAGCCCCATGGAGGTCTGAGATAATCATTCCCCCATATGTACTTGTCCACAAGGAAAAGTCCTGCAACAAAAAAAAGTATGCCCTCCAGGGGTTCATAAGTCATAAGGATCATAGCAATGTCAATCACATCTAATAATCAAATTACCCAAACATGTGCATCAAACCCCCTTTTACCCAAAAACATTCTCAATAACGTTATGCAGTTTAACAATTCGGGTTTGGAGAGGATCTCAGGATGTCCTATTGGACTAATGTTACATGTAAGTGTGTGTGAGGTGACATGGGAAGTGTTTTGGCATATGGCGCAGTGTTAACTAGAAAATGTAGGTCTTTCTTGTGGGTGCCTCTGTAGAGGGTGAGCTACACCTTATCATGGATTCCATTGTTTCCTAGCCCATTCAATGCCTTTTATTATTATTCTTATTTCTCTTTGTTTTGTGCTTCAAGGGAAGAGCTGGGGGACACTGTCCTAGCTTGGTGACCAGAGGTGACAACGTTACCCACAAGCATTTCACGGAGCTAAGAAGGTTTGATCGTGATGAGACCCCCTTTCTCTTGGCTATGCCACCAAGAGCCACTACCCTGGTTGGGTGACCAGACAGATGGTAGTGTCATACCGCTACATTCCTTTGGTCATAATAGGCCAGCTCATGATGAGACCTCCCATCCATCAACTAATACCTTGAGTTTTTATTTATATTGCAGGTTCCCTTTTCTTACTGAGAAACATTTTACTGATTTCTCAGGAATCCCTGGTTGAAGCATCTCAAAGGTTTCATTTTGGATTTTAACTCTTGCCATCTAGTTTTACACTCTGGGCCTTTAGCCCCTTCTTCCCACAAGGTAAGGTATAACCCTTCCTAGTGTGGAAAACCCAATTCCCGAACAAAGGTAGGGTAAAATGAGAAGAGTAAGGATGGAAAGTGGTAAGTATGGAGGGAATAGACGATGACCTTTCATAAACCCACCTAGTGGAAACCCATACTAAAGGGAGATAAACATACTAGGGCATCATGTCACCCTCCTAGGTATGAGCAAGTTAAAGAGCATAATTTCCAAGAAAATGTTATGAAATGAAGGAGAATTCAATGCAACATATTCAAGATCTTCAATAATTAGAGTGACACATACCATGATACCTAGACTCATTACCTCATGGATAAATACTTACTACTTATTCAGGATCAGGTTGGTGGGATGGATGTTGCTGATCATGGTAAATGGGTTGCACTCAAAGAAAAGAGGGGACCTTCGAGGCCATGCTCAAGTCATCCGACTTTCATCACTCCATGTCTAGGACCTGTGGGCCTCGAGACATGATCTCCTTGGTTATCCCTAGGATTGGGGATAACATGCACTATTGTGACACTAATCATGTACAAATAGATCATGGTTGTGAATGAAAAGGTAATTGGGTCATAGCACATGTATCTTATGTAATATAGCTAGATAACAATAAGATCTTTATTAGCTTCTATATGGCCAACTATATAAATGTCTTGTGTATTGGGTTGTTTTATTGCATGCATGAATTATAGTAGAGATTTGATCATTGTTCTGACTTAACACATAGATTTTCTTATGAGATTACTCTTTTTCTTATGTTTATGTTGTTTTTAAGTTAATATTTGTGTGAAAATATGTGTTAAATCACCCTAGTATATTCTAGTTAGGGAATACCACTTACAACAATGCTTCCATTGTCTAATCATGTTACATGTTGTTACAAAATCATGTTTGTATGGTAAGTTGTGGTGATCACCACTATCTATAGTCCACATTATGTTTCTTGTCTCTAACATCCAAGATTGTGTGGGCCACTAGTGTTGGGAAGAAGTTGATTAGTGCATCCCATGCATGTTGAATTCTAATCTATAGCCCAATATTTTTCTATGATAAAAGTTTATGATTACTCATCCATTCATGGTGTTGAATTTGTTCACACAAATCCTAGTGATGTATCACATATTGGTGAATTACAAGTTGTTATAGAGCAATAGTCTAACACACTCTCTAATTGTACCTTTGAATATGGTGTTGCTTTAGGCCCAAAGACTCCATTGTCTCCCATCAATGTGTGCCTCCATGATTGTTCAGTTGAAGTATAAAAGACTATTATGAAACATCTATAGGTGCATGCATCAAGTTTGGATTTTATTTCAACAGTATTGACTACTCCTACTATTAGCATCATCAAAATTCCCCTCGCACATACCTCATCATACAAAGGATAGAATTATGGATGCAAATATATGAGTGTGATGAAAAAATACTAGAGCCTCTTCCCACAAGGTATAAATATTGATTAGTTTTAATCTTTCTCATTTCAAGAGGACCCTTCCCACAAGGTATAAATATTTTTTAGTTTTATTCTTTCCCATTTCAAGAGGACCCTTTGAAAAACAATTATAACCTACACTAACCACCTTCAATGAAACAAATTATAAGTATTTGGAAGAATAAGTGATATGGTTCAAGAACCTATTTTTGTTACTAGGTTCATGCACATCCAGAGAAAACTAGGTGAGTCCCTCACAAAGTTTATCATAGAATGTCAGAAACATTTAAAAAGAGATGTATAGATATTTACTAGAGCTTATTGCATCAAACATATTATTTATTTATTTATAATCTTGATTTTACTTGCAATGAAAGTCATGAAATTGAGCACATACCAAAAGACATTATATTTGGTTTCATGTCATACAATAGTGTGTAAAATTCAATTGTGCCATCCCTTGAACTCTCATATAGCATTGAACAACACCCATAACAACAACAATAATAAGAAATCAACTCATTACCTAAAATCCCAAGATATACTCTATAAATATTACCACCAAAATCACTTACATGAAGAATTTCTACTTTAGATTTTAAACCTCATGCACTCTAATTTAATCTTTGATAACCAAATACATGGGTTTAAATTGCCTAATACATTTTCATTTATGCATAATACTTACAAACAAAACTAGTATAATTGTTACATGCTAGCTACAAGATATCCCAATTTCATCAATGTTGGAATACCCACCCTTATTTTATTGTTCTCTCTTAATTAAAGTGACATGTTACCTAAACCTATTAATTTCATCCTTTCACAACAACCTTCCCATCCTATTATATAACCTTTACCTCCTCCCAAATTCACCTCATTTCCCATCCATATTCCTCTGGATAGAATTCTCACTGCAAGGAAAAATGTTGTTTACGGTGGTCATTTTCCCACATCTAATATTGTGGATATTTGTAGTAATGAAGGTTCTTTACAGAAGTGGAAAGTAAAGGTTTTTTCGAAAAATGGACTGAGGTGCACCTTAATATCAAATATACATATGTGAGCTTACTAAAGTCATGTTCCCATGTAGTATCATTTGAAAGAACAACCACATAGTGTGTGTATAGTTTAATAAAGAATCCAATTTAGGATTGCTCACCAAAAAACATATTGTCATTTAATGATGTACTATGTTGTATATAGAATGCACCATGGACGGTTCACCTATATATATCATGTGCATCATTATTTCTTAATTTAAGAATGCATCATGGATAGTTCACCTATATATATCATGTGCATCATTAATTTAAGTGTGTGCAGTTACATGGAATATGCTTGCCAGATAGTCTACACATGGGTAATGGGGTTGCATGGAAGATGTGCATAGTATCACTAGGAAATGAGGGATAGTATCCATGTTTCCTGTTGGAGATATTACGCAGTCACCTAGGTAATTCCTTTCCTAAGATTGATATTTTAATGTTGAGGGCGCTTCCATAGATGATATAATTCTCTCTTGAGAATATTCCCCTACAATTTAGGGAACCTCCTACAAAATAGGGCAGCTTCCCTCTTAAGTTCAGAGTCAGTTACAACTAAGATAGACTAGTGGAGGAAACCTATGCATGGAAACCTCAGTTTTAACACTTGTAGTTGCTTGTTCACCTCGGTTTACTCATCGGGAAGGTGCATATCACATACATGCACCCAGGAGGGTGCATATCACGTGCATGCATTATTTTTTCTCACCTTCACATATGTGACTCGGTTAATTAATGATTGCATGGATCAGTTAAATAGGACTAGGTGGTGAATTACTTCAGTTTCTATCAGTGAGTGTCTAGATCTCTCTAGATCACTACTATGGAACATTCACTTAGCCATGTATACTATATCATGTGTATCATTCATTTTACTCATTCAGTTAATACAATTCATTCTTTCTCTCAAGCTTGTCTCTCTTGCAATCTTTGTGTGATTTTTCTACTAGATAGGTTCTCTATGCAATTTTTGTCGAAACTTCACATGGTATCAGAGATTTGTTGCTAGGATAAATCACATAGGAAATTTATTTGCAGGTTTGGGAGGAAGATGCAGTCAGGAAGAATGGATTTTTCACTAGCAATTATTCTCATGCCACATAACTATTTCGAGTGGAAGCTAAAAATTCTACATCAACTCAGATGTAGTGGATTGTACTGAATAACAATGGCTACAGAGGTTGAGACAATGTAAGTTATCAAGAAAAATAGGTATCTCAACCACATGAATAAGGCATGCAGCCTTATTTTCATGTGAATGTCCCCCGAGCTATTTTTTCACATTGAAGCTTGTACTACTCCATATGAGACTTGGTCAAAATTGGAAGATCTCTTTGGAAAACATGATGAGATGAGAGGCCATGTGCTCTAGGTAGAGTTCAATTCCTTGGATCCAAGAATCTTTGATAACATCTAGGACTTCTTCATGAAGTTCAATTCCCTTATTATTCAACTAAAGGGATGTGGTGTTGACAAATCAACTCAACATTATCAGTCAATCCTTTCTATTTTGTCAAAACTTGGTCTGGAGTATGTTGTGTTTGTCTCAACATTCCATATAGTGAGATTCACTTTGGGAGCAGCATGTAAAATTCCTACTATGGATAATTTTATTGAGTCCCTATTGAGTGAGCAAGATAATCTCATCAAAATGCGGACAATCAAGGGTTCCAATGCACATGCACTTGTTGTGCATGAGAGTAATAACACATTCAATCTGAATTCCAAGAAAAAGGAAAAGGAAAATCACATTCTAAACAAAAGAAGGAAGGAAATTCCAAACCCTTCGATGATTCCTCTAGCTCCAAAGGTGGAATGGGAAAGAAAGAGAAGTCAAAAATTGGTTACTGCAACCACGTCTATCATCCTGAATCGGCATGCATGAAGAAGAAAATAGATCTCATGGAGAAGGCACTTCAACAAAACAATCTTGGGGACTGCATTACCGAGAATTCCAAGAGCAGGTTAGGAGACCAACCACCATACAAAAGAGGTAATTATCATGCTTTAATTTCTATTCATTCTTCTCCCGATGCATGGATATTGGTTCAAGCACATCCCATCATATGGAAGCCACATAAAATGTTTTATCTTCTATTACTACATGCATGGGTCCTCCCATCCTCATGGGTGATGATACTCTAGTAGAGGTCACTAGACAAGGGAGAGTAGAACTCTAACATGGAAGTTTTGAGAAAATCTTGCATGTTCCAAAACTCTCTGTGGATCTACTCTTTATTTATCAGATAGTGCATTTAGGAACAAGAAAAAGGGTGGAATTCACACTTGATTATGTAACCATTTTGACATGTATGATAACTCCAAGATTGTTGTTGGTGAGGCAAATCAATATACATTCGATAAGTTTATTGCTAAATATGATTATGATTTACTACTGAGTCATGTTGATGATGATAGTGAACTATGGCATGAGAGATTTGGTCATCTAAACTTCAATTACATGTAGCAACTCTACAAACAGGGAATGGTCATAGTTTTTCCCAACATACACTTTTCCAAAGCAATTTTTCAAGGATGAGTTCTTGACAAATATCCTCAAGGGAAGTTTGAGAAAGGGAAGGCTTGGAGGGCCTGCTAATGCATAGGTAAATGGGTTGCAACACACACACAATTATATCACATACCCTGCTACATAATGTACAATGGAAAAAAAAAACAGAAATATGTTTTCCAAATAATGAGGAATCCACTGGAAACTAAAACACTCGAAAACCCACAAATTTCAAAACCATTCATTTATTAATTCAATGTAGAGAACAGATTTATATATTACATCGAGCCTGAGTTAAAAACATGACCATGAATTGTTGCTTGCATGGCTGAAAACCACTATGAAATCATCCAAAGGGTAATGATCTACGTGTATGGGCTGTGATTTTGTTTTGCCTTCTTGTGTGCTCACCCAATCTGGAATCTTTCTCTCTGGTCCACCTTCTACAATTTCCTTGCTTTGTGGTTCACCAACCACCTTCAAAATCGTGCTCCATTTATTTTTAAAACTCCTCCTTAGCTCTAAAATGATTTTCCTTCCCTCCAAGAATGAGTTGTTACTCAAAGCGTATCTCTGTCTTCTGGATTGCTTCAACTTCCTTTTGTCCTCGGGTCACATTTTTTCCTTTAGCTGTGACTCATCATGAATGCATACCAACATGGAAAAATCAAATTATTACGACCACAGTGTTGCAAATAAAGAAATATCATGACACTTGTAAAATTTCATTATGTGCACATGTTTGATCACGAGTTTCAGCACATGTTTCAGCATGACACTTGTAAAATTTCTCTATACGTGGCAGTTTCAGCACAAGTTTCAGCACATGTTTTAGCATGAGTTTCAACACATGTTTCAACATGAGTTTCAACACGAGTTTCAGCATAGCAAGAACAATTGCAGGAGTAATCAACAGTTCAAATTTATAGAAAACTAACTAAATAAAATGGACCTGATCCAGATGGATCTCGGTGGCCATCCACCTTTTCCACTGAATCACCATTTTGAGCTTGTGGTTTTGATAAACCATGATATTCACCAATTTTATGGGGAATGGAATGTAATGTCATCTTCATTTGTTAATTACAGACATCATGTAATGATTTCCTAGTGGTCTTATGTACGTTCCTACAACATAGCGTTAATGCACTGGATCACATTAGAACTCCGCATTTAAGCATGCTCAGGCTAGAGTAGTACTGAGATGGGTGACTTCCAGGGAAGTCCTGGTATTTTACATGCCTATGGAATTTTATAAACTTAGTCCAATTTATCCCACATTTGTGGGATGTTGTTCTCCTCTCACTCTCTCATATATAATTGAGGTGAAGGAAGCCTTTTAAGAATAAAATGGAGTGTGATGTAAATCTTGTTGTGAATGAAGCATAGCCAACATCTCTTTTCTTTTAGAGATAGGCTACCCCATTCTACTAGTTTGTGTTCTACCGTGTTTTTATATCTTATTTAGTAATAGAAGTTGGGTTTCACTGTAGTTATGTGTTCTCTTCTATATTTTTGTGTATTTCATTGTTATATCTTGGTTATATTTTTGTCTTCATGTCATTTTCAAAATAATCTGGATCAATGGTTTTAGAGAAGGCTTCTCCTTGTAGTCTCTCAGAGCATGTCCCAGATGAGGTTAGGGTATAGAGAGTTGGGTCTCGAGCTAGTTTCTCTTGAGGAAAATTTCTCTCGTTAGCCCAAGCGACCTCCCATGTCAGAAGAAAAGAGAGATAACAAATAAGGAGATACTTTCAAGATGTTGCTCGAGGAAGATCTTGTGCAACAGAGGAACATATGATGGAAAAATTCACTTAGATCCTTCGAAGACTACCAATGGTGGTGATTGAGGCATCTTCGATAGGAATCCATTTCGCAAGTGTGACACCCTTCAAGGTACCAGTCAATTTTGATATCCCCTTATTTGAACGCCAGATAGATGTAGATGCTCTAGAAAAATGGTTGAATCTGCTAGAAGGTTATTACTCTGTCCAAAAATTTTCCAACAGTGAAAAGATCACCTTCGTGCTCCTTAAATCCCTTCCCCGTGTCAGAGGTTGGTGGGAAGGTTATTGGTAAAGGTACACTGCGGATGAATCTACACTATTTGGGAGAGAACCCACTTGGGTGTCCTTTGTAGATTCTCTAAAGGAGGATTTCTACCATGTCAGAAACTATGATCACCAATACATGAGATGGACAACTCTACATCAAAAAAGAGACTAGATGGTGTCAGAGTACACCAACATATTTCATACCTTGCGCTCAAAGCTAGGTATAAAGTACTCCGAGAGACAACTAGTTTTGAAGTACCGCAGTGGTATACACAGGTACATCCAAACAAAGGTGTATTTCTTGGACATCTCCTCACTAGGAGTTTCTTATCGATATGCATTCAAAATTGAGTAAAAATTCAAGCAGTAGAGTAAGTGGGAGAAGCATGGAAAAGGAAACTCTAACTCACATAATAAAGGACAGAGAAAGGAAGGCCAACCTCAAGAGATCCATTCCCAAATGAAGGCAAAGAAGGGTAAGGGGAAGTCTAAGAAAGACACTGGAAAGTGGTGTGAGTTCCAAAACATCCCTTGGTACAATATTGATGACTGTCACTCAATACAATCATTGGTAGTCGAGCTCAAAGACAAAGATTCAAACCCCGACTTGGAACCTGATTCAGAAAATAATAAGAGGAGACAAATTATTGATGGAGAAACCACTGCTATTGTTTCAACTTGAACGATCCAACTAGAAGAGGATCCTGGGGAGAGGGAGAGACTCTTCCATTCATAGATGTGGGTGAAGGGGACCCCACTACATTTTATTGTTGATATCGGAAGCCAAAATAACATCATCTCAGTAGAGGTTGTCAAGAAATCGGATTTTCCAACAACACCACACCCACATCCATACAACATTGGGAGGCTTCTCCAGGGTCAAGATCTTCGTTTCAGCCAGCAGTGTCGCATGTCCTATGACATCAAGCCCTTCAAGGATGAGGTATTCTGTGATGTTGCCCCACTAGAAGTCTGTGATGTTTTATTAGGCCAACCATATATGTGGAGGCGTCATTTTGTTTATGAGTCTCGACCCTGTAGCATCATTGTTACTCTGGGGGGTCAAATATACAAGATACCAGAGGTAGTTCCGACTATTTTCCCACCAAAATAATGCCACAAAGTATTCTCTCATACTGCAAATTTTAGCCTCTTCACAATCCTATTAGAAGGTGAACATAAGGACACTGCAACCACTGCAACCTCAGCCCAAGACCTTTCTATCCAACAAAAGCAGATCAACAAGATTGTAAAAGAGTACCAAGATGTTCTTGTTACACCTACAGGGGTTCCTCGACACTACCTAGTAAAAAAAGGTTATAATATAACCCTTCATACTCTTCATGTTGCAGCTTCACCGAAAGAGTCCTCCGACACTCATGTAGATCATGCATATAGATTGGTTGAACAGATCCAACCCCTCCAACAATAGGTTCATGACAACCTTCAACAAGTTAAGCAGGACAACTTCTTCAACAAGGAAAGCAACACACCAAGCTTCAGATTGAGCAGAATTATCCCCACCTCCCATGGGAAATTGACACAATGGGGACCATTTCTTCCTAAGAGGGGAGGAATGATCCATATGGATCTTGGTGGCCATCCACCTTTTCCACTGAATCACCATTTTGAGCCCGTGGTTTTGATAAACCATGATACTCACCATTTTGATGGGGAATGGAATGTAATGTCATATTCATTTGTTAATTATAGACATCATGTAATGATTTCCTAGTGGTCTTATGTACATGCCTACAACATGGCATTAATGCACCAGATCCCATTAGAACTCCACATTTAAGAATGCTCAAGATAGAGTAGTACTGGGATGGGTGACCACCCAGGAATTCCTAGTGTTTTACATGCCTATGGAATTTTATAAACTTAGTCAAGTTTATCCCACATGCATCATGGGAATTGTTCTCCTCTCACTCTCTCATATATAATTGAGGTGAAGGAGGCCCTTTAAGCATGCAATGGAGTGTGATGTAAATATTGTTGTGAATGAAGCATAGCCAACATCTTTTTTCTTTCAGAGATAGGCTACCTTATTTTTCCAGTTTGTGTTCTACAATGTTTTTCTATCTTATTCAGTAATAGAAGTTGGGTTTCACTGTATTTATGTGTTCTCTTCTATATTTTTGTGTATTTCATTGTTATATCTTGGTTATATTTTTGTATTCATGTAGTTCTCAAAATAATATGGATCAAGACCACTAACACAGTCTTTATTCGACTTATTTCCTATTTGCAGAATGAAAATATTTTTGGGTGATGTGGATTGTGCGAGCCCAAGGATGCTCCTACATCAAACACCCCTGGTAAGAAAAAAATGAGCTCCAGCTCATGTGTAGATCATTGTTTAAGTGAAGAGTTCTACACACATGATAACCAATCTTCAGTCACCCACGACACATCTTATGCTCCTCAATTCTTCCACTTGATCAAATATTCTGTGTACTCCTTCCGACGAGTCTTCTTACCAATTATGATAGAAAGAATTTCTTCAATCTACTCCTCAGACTTAATTGGTAGATGGTGTTCGCATTCATTGAGGGTACCTTCATCTTCTCTTTTGTCCCCTTCATGAAACTCATAGAGGTCAACAACATTGAATGTAGGCAATATGTCAAACTTGTATGGAATTTCTAGCTGATAAGCATTATCAGATATCCTTCTCATAATTTGCCATGGACCTATCTTCTTGTACTTTAGTTTATTTTATGTTCCTTGAGAAAATATCTTCTTCCTCAAGTGAGCCATGACAAACTCACCCTCTTGGAATACCTTATGTCTTCTATGCTGATCTATTCTTTGCTTATAACTGTCATTGTTGGTCTATAATTTCTTCTTTACATGTTCTTGTAATTCATGCATACTATCCACAAAATCATTCACATCAACACTCTTCTTGCCTTCCAAATACGACAATGCAACCAAATCTACCACACCTTTTGGAGACCATCCATAAACATTCTAAAATGGAATATTTCTCGTAGATCTGTTCATCGAATCATTATATGTGAATTCAGCTTGGGCCAATGCCAAATCCCATTTACTAGGATTCTCTCCTCTTAAACTTATCAGCAAATTTCCTAGACTCTTGTTCACTACTTCTATCTGACCATCCGTTTGAGGATGATATGCTGAACTGTACAACAAATCTGAGCCTAAATTTTTCCAAATTATCCTCCAAAAATGCCCAATAAATATGGTCTCATGATCAGAAGTAATATTTCGTGGAAATCCATGCAATCTGACCACTTCTTTGAAAAACAATGAAACTAATTCACTAGAATCACTAGTCTTCTTACACGCTATGAAGTGAGCCATTTTTGAAAATCTATCCACCACTACTATTGATAAATCATGATTTCTTCGAGTCATAGGAAATACTAAGACAAAATCCATACTGATATCCTCCCAAGGTTCTTTGGGTACTGGAAATGGAGTATAGAGTTTCGTGTTCTGACTTTTTCCTTTGGCTAGTTGGCAGATCCTGCAACCTTCAACAAAATTTTGAACATCCTTATTAAATTTGGGCCAAAATTACCTCTCCTTTACCAAGGCTGTAGTTTTATCCATCCCAAAATGTCCTCCTAAACCACCACTATGTAACTCTTTAATGAGATTCAACTATATGGAACTTCTGGGAATACACAACTGTTGATTTTTAAACAAAAACCCCTCCTGGATATGGTGTTCTATCTAAAATACAACGCTCCTTACATGTGTTCCAAGATTCTGAGAAATCTGAATCTTCTTCATACAATGCCTTTAGAAAGTTCAAGCTTACCAGTTCTACCGACATGGTATTGAGTAACATTATCCTCCGACTTAATGCATCAACTACCTTATTGGACTTCAGAGACCTGTGTTTCAACACAAAAGAGTAACTTTGCAAGAATTCTACCCATTTAGTATGCTTTTGATTAAACTTATCTTAGTTGTTAATGTATTGTAGAGATTTGTGATCCGTGAACAAGACAAAGTCCTTCGACAGTAGATAATGTCGGCATTTATTTAAATCTTGCAAAATAGCATAAAATTCATGATCATAAACATAATACTTCTTTCTGGACTCATTCAAATTCTCATTGAAAAATGAAATGGATCGTCCTTCTTTACTTATAATTCTCCAATTATTGTTCCACTAGCGTCACAATCAACCTGAAACACTTTATTAAAATCTGGTAATGCTAATACCAGTTGTGTTGTTACTCTCTTCTTCAATTCTTCCAATGACTTCTATGTTGTTGTAGTCCACTAGAACACTCCCTTATTCATACATTCTATAAGAGGCACACATACTTGGATAAAGTTCCTAATGAAATTTTAGTAAAATCCTGCCATCCATGGAAACGCCTCACATCGAATGTGCATCTTGGTGTTGGCCATTCAAGGATATCCTTCACTTTCTCAGGATCCATTTTTCAGTCCTTCCTTTGAAATTACAAAACCCAGGCACACTAACTCAAGCTACATGAATGTACACTTCTTCATGTTTATCAATATTTTTTCTTCTTTCAAGTGTTGTAACATTTCTCTGACATGTTCAACATGCTCTTCAATGATAGCCTAAAGTTCTGAGTGATAGCCTAAAGAACTCTTCAATGTATTTGTGAACAAATGTCTCCCTTTGTCTGAGGTTCTGGACTTATCAGAATAAATTTTGCTAGAAATTGACAGGAAGAAATTTCTCTTTAACCTTGGTAACCATCTTATTCCAAGTTTTGATTTTTTGTAGCTGATTATTCACTCTATCATTCTACAGCATATCCCACCATAGTGTTGCATGGACTTTCAGTTTTGTAACAACAAATCTTACCCAATTTGGATCCTAAAAAATTTCATACTCGAACTGTCTTTCGATTTCTCCAATCTAGTCAATGAGAACATCAACTCTCAGACTACCATCATAACAGGAAACATCAACCTTTGCACTGCCCCTGTTACTCAAATACGAAATCAATCTAGCTACTGGGTCTCTTTTATCACCGTCTTGTTCATCTTTGATTTCTTCTTCTAGCTCTGAGTATACTTCATCATCTCCATTCCTACGATTTTCCAATTCATTTATTCTTCTTCTCAAATTTTCTAGTTCTCAATTTCTTGCACCTCCCCTTCCTTCGCGTCTCCTTCGTGACAACATTCCTCCAAGTTGTAGGTGTCTCACCAACATCCACAAACCTCACAGGAGTTTGTAACCCAACTTGACTTCCAGCACTCTTGTTGAGCAACCACTACAAACATGTATTATGTACCCTATCTCACATAAGCATATTAGATGCTAATCCCAATGAATAACTAAGTTTTGATACCACATAATGTAGAGGTAATTGGACTGCAACACACACACAATTACAACACACACCCTGCTACAGAATGTACATCGGAAAAACAAAATAGAAATATTTTTTCTAAATAATGAGGAATCCACTAGAAACTAAAACACTCAAAAACCCACAAATTTCAATACCATTCATTTATTAATTTAATGCAGAGAACATATTTATATATTAAATTGAGCCTTAGCTAAAAATATAGCCATGGATTGTTTCTTGCATGGTTGAAAACCACTATGAAATCATCCATAGGGTAATGGTCTGTGTGCTTGGGTTGTGATTTTGTTTCGCATTCCTATGTGCTCGCCAAAATATAGAATCTTTCTCTCCACTCCACCTTCTACGATTTCCTTTGTTCATGGTTCACCAACCCCCTTCAAAATCACACTCCATTTCTTTTTAAAACTCCTCCTCGGCTTTGAAATGATTTTCCTTCCCTCTAAGAACGAGTTGTTACTCAAACCATCTCTCTGTCTTTTGGATTGCTTCAAATTCCTTTTGGCCTCGAGTCACGTTTTTTCCTTTAGACATTACTCATCATGAATGCATACCAGCATGGAAAAATCAAATCCGTATGGCCATAGTGTTGCAAATAAATAAATATTGTGACACCTGTAAAATTTCATTATGTGCACATATTTCAACATGACACTAGTAAAATTTCTCTATACGTGGAAGTTTCATCACGAGTTTCAACACGTGTTTCATTATGATTTTCATCATGAGTTTCAGCATAGAAAGATTAGCTGCAGGACTAATCAGCAGTTCGAATTTACATGAAAATGACTAAATAAAATGGACCACTAACACAGTCCTTATTTGACTTATTTCATATTTGCAGAATGGAAATATTTTTGGGTGATGTGGATTATCCGAGCCCAAGGATGCTCCTGCATCACCTCCTCTCCCTTGGAGCTCGTCCACAATGATCTCATGGGACCCTTTCCTCATCCCTCCAACAATAAAGTGACGTATGTTCTTACATTTATTGATGATTTCTCAAGATACAGATGGGTGTATTTTCTCAGTAAGAAATCTGAAATTTTTGAGCATCTCAAAGACTTCAAAGCACATGTAGAGACTCATTTTGAGAGGAATATCAAGATCCTCCACACAAAAAATGGGAGGGAATATGTGAGAAAGGATGTACAACATATTTTTTCATAGGCAGGTATATAGTTGCAGCATACAGTACCATACACTTCGGAGTAGAACGAGGTAGTCGAGAGGAAAACTAAATCCCTCAAGGAGATTTCCATTTGCATGTTGCATGCAAGGTCTCTTCCCTCAAATATTTGGGATTAGACACTTAACTGTGATAAATACATTCAGAATAGATCTCCTCACAGATTTTTCAAGGATAAGACTCCTTTTGAGGCATGGAATGACAACGAACTGAATGTCACCCACTTCTAAATATGTGGATAAATCACATGGGCCCACGTACCCTTTGAAAAGAGGAAAGCATTATATCCTCATAGAACCACATGCATCTTCGTGGGATATCTTGATGGTGTGAAGGGTTACATTTTGATCGATCCCTGGATGGACAAGCTCACTATTGAAAGAATTGTTCAGCTTGAAGAAAGTCCCTTGCATGCACCATTGGAGCGACATGCAAAGACCTATATACCTCTACATACACCAGACATTAGCGATGATGAGTCCACTCATTTAGATCATGGTTCAGATTTGAGTTCCAAATATTATTGGAGAGATGATGAGCCACAACAGATGCCCAAGTGGGCATAGACCACCCTTTAGTAAACAAGTAACCTTATGCGGGATCCAATGGATCAAAGGAGGATGAGGTCCCAGTTTGAGGACCCTTCTCATGCACTCACATCTACCAAACCAATGATTCCCATGCATTGCTACATGTTTCTAGCTTCAGACCTGAAGACCTATGCAGAGGCTGTAGGGAATCCCTTATGGGAAGTTACTATGTAGGAGGATTATAACTCTCTCCTCGAGAACCATACTTGGGATCTGGTTATGATTCCCTCAAATACAAAGGTTGTTAGATGCAGATGGGTCTATAGGATGAAGAAGGCAATAGATGGACAGGTGAGTAGGTACAAGAAAAGATTGCTTGCCAAAGGTTTTCAGCAGATCCATAGGATAGACTATGATGAGACCTTTTCTCCAATAGAAAAGATGGATTCCATATTATTGGCCCTTGCCATTTTAGTAGCCAAGGGGTGGGAAGTTCACCAGATGGATGTGAAGAATTCATTTCTTCATCAGGATCTCTTAGAGGATATTTACATGGATTGAGCAACCTTAGGGGTTCATACAGAACTCATCCTTAGTGTGTTGACTGAAAAAGTCACTCTATGGCCTCAAGTAGGCGCCTGGAGTATGGTATGTGAATATGGGTGCTTGTTTGATTTCTCAACATTTTGTTAGATGTAAATCATATCTGAACATCTACATGTTGAGAACCTCAAACGCCTTGTTGATCTTAGTTCTATATGTTGATGACCTCTTGATCCATGTTTCCCACTAGAGATATTACACACTCATCTAGGTAATTCCTTTCTTAAGGTTGATAGTCTAATGTTGAGGGCGCTTCCATAGATGAGAATATTCTCCACTCAAAATATTCCCCTATAAATTAAGGTGCCTCCTACAAAATAGGGCATGTTCCCTCTTCATTTCATAGTTAGTTACACCTCAGTTAGATTAATGGAGGACACTTATGCATGGCAACCTCGGTTTTAACACCTGTAGTTGCATGTTCACATCGGTTTACTCACTAGGAGGGAACATATCACATGCATGTATCCAGGAGGGTGCATATCATGTGCATGAATTAGTTTCTCTCACCTCCACATGTGTGGTTCAGTTAATTGATGATTGCATGGACCATTTAACTAGGACTAGGTGGTAGATTACTTCAGTTTCTTTTAGTGAGAGTCTAGATATATCTAGATCACTACTATGGCACATTCACTTAGCCATCTAGAGTATATCAAGTGTATTATTCATTTAAATCATTCAGTTAATACAATTCATTATTTCTCTCAAACTTGTCTCTCTTTCTCTTTTCTCTCTCACAAATTTTGTGTGATTTTTCTACTAGCTAGGTTCTCTCTCCAAGTTTCACCGAAACATCACATTTCCACCTACTATCACTCGTTTTTCCATGTCTCGAGCTAAAAAATTTACGATTCTTTTGCCTAAAGATTTCATGTTTCCAAGAGGGCATGCCACATATTTGGTCATTCACGAAGTTTCATTGAGGGGGAACGCAATGAGGTGTCATCATTATTCCTCGATTACCATTAATCTCTCAACAATATAGGAATGAGTTAAGTTTGTCTCAATCATCGTACCATTCCCCCACCAATGAAAATTGGATGCTTGAAGAGCATGTGTGAACATGAAACCCTTGGTACTTACTTAAAGGTAGTTCTTGAAGGGCATGGCGAAGCATGGCACCTTTGGTATCAATCATAGTTGCTATGCATACATGGAAAATTTATTTGACTAGCATATGGATTTTGTTTAAATTAGGAAAGTTAAATAAATGCACTAGTAATTGATTGAGAATACAGGTGATTGGGCATTTATAAAAGGAAAAAAAAAAGTCGTTTATTTAAAAGTTATTAGAAAAATGAATGCATTTAGAAATCTACATGAAATAGAATAAAATTACTTTTAATTAATTTAAAATTTAATTACTAGTGAACTCATAAAATAAGGAGAAGAAAAAATAAAAATGAATTCATAGTGGGACAAGATACATAGACTTGCACCCATAAATAAAAATGAATTCATAGTGGGACAAGATACATAGACTTGCACCCATAAATACATAGTGGGACAAGATAAATATTATGACTACATTTGCACCCATTTAAATAGGAAAAGAAGAGGAGATCAAGGGAACATCTAGGAGTAAAAATATGAAGAGTAGTTGTAGGGTGATGAATAATCATTAGTAAAAATATGTAGAGTAGTTGTAGGGTGATGAATAATCATTATTTTATATTTTTTAAAGAGGAATGAATTGTGCACTTGTGCATGTGAGTGATACATGGGTGGGTGAATAATAGGTAGTTAATAATTAAATAAATTGCAATTTTTTGTATGAAGGGGCGTGTGGCTTGAGACACAAAGCCTATAAAATAATGATGGATGGTTGTCCTAATGAAAACTATTATATTGATGATTTGTTGTTGATTTTGATCTATTATAGAGTGTTCTTGAGGTAGGGTATCCTCATAATATTGACAACACACTCTCTTCTCTATTGCTAGTATTTTACTTTTCATAATAACCCATTCTAGCTCTTCTCCATTGCTAGTATTTTACTTTTCATAAAAAACCATTCTAACTTGAGGGTACATGGGGAAGGAGAGTATGCATTGGGAATTGGTAGTGTGGTCAACCAGTGGACTTTCCAATGATTGGTAGGGTGGTCAACCATTGGAATTTTCATAAAACACAAACAAGAATTGAAGCTCGTGAATCAAAGCTTCACAAATTGAGAATCAATTCTCAAATAATCATTGTAAATTTACTTTGTGAATAAGTATTGTTATTGAAATATTTAAATTGTTGATAATTTATTAATTAAATACTTAACTAACTCCTTTTAGAAATTGATATTAATTACATTGAAAATTTGATTACATTGTTTCATTTTCATAATTTCACAATTTTCTCAATAACATATCTATTTAAATTTTTCTAATAATTTTCCAAACTTTTAAACATTTCTTCATTTATGGCTTGTGAATATAATAATTTTTCTTAATCTTGCTCTTTCACTTTCAAATCTTTCAGGTTGTGATGCTTTCAACAAGCTTCAAAGCTTACTTTACTCAAATTCAAATGATTTGAGTCATTTGTCTTAGGGAATTTTAAATTTGATTAATCATGTTGAGACTGCTTATTAGTCCCTGCCTCGGCCAAAGGCATCGACTCTATCTTTGGCGTTGAGGTCAACACACAACTGCCTATTACCTGGTATGTTTTGTAGATTATTCGTGTTTTTTTTTAATCCAAAAGAACCACAAACTTTGCAACTATATCCAAAGTTTTCTTAAAAGCAACTATATCAAAAGTTTTCTTAAAATTTTATATTAATTGAATTTATTTTTAAAATTAAATATATTTTTATATTTATAAAATTTGAAAGATTTCATTTTCCATTGATTGGTTAATAATTGGTTGAGTAATGTATGATTTGACATTAATCCCCTCCTTATGAGATTTGTTTAGGTAAATTAGGATTTAAATATCCTATTGAAAGCTTCGACTATACCATTCACTTGTGGGTGGTATGGTGTTCTCTTCTGATGGTGAACTTCAAATTCCTGAGTTAAGGCTTCAATGGTATTATTAATAAAATGTGTACCTTGATCGCTTATAAGGATCTTTGGACATCCAAATTGGGTTATGATATCATCAAATATGAATCCCGCAGCTGTAGTTGCACTACAGTCCTTAACTGCTCTTGCTTCTGCCCATCTGGTTAAATACTATATCGCAATGATGATGTATTGAGATCCTGTGCGCTTTCCTGGTGGGTTAATAGGTCCCACAAAATTAATGGCCCATTTCTCAAATGCCTGTAAAGTTAGCTGAGGTGATAAAGGCATATCATCTCTTTTGAAAGGTTTCCCAACTCTTTGGCATACATCGCAAGATCTGTAGTATTCTTTATCATCTTTGTGTAAAGTGGGCCACAAGAGGCTAGCTCTAAGAACCTTCTTCATTGTTTCTTTCCCTGCATAATGTTCTCTTGTGATTCCTTCATGTGCTTCTGCTAGAATCAGTGGTCTTTCTTCCTCCATAACACATCTCCTCAAAATCTCATCTGGTCCCATCTTATATAGTTGTCCAACTATAAGTGAAAAATCTGCAGTGTGAACTACCAGTTGTTTCTTCTGAATGATTGTATACTCGCGGGGTGCCATTCCTATAGATAGGTACTGGACTATCTCAATGAAGTGATCATCAACTTTTCTGATGTATAGTAGTTGTGCATCTAGTAGTGTATCCTCCAAATTGGTAGGTTCCTCTCCATGTTCTAACCTAGACAAGTGGTCAGGTCCCTTGTTCATTTTCCCTGGCTTGACCACAATCTCAAAATCATATTCCTGGAATAATAGTAGACATCTGCATATTCTTCCCCCCAACACTGGCTTGTTGACTAAGTATTTCAACGCAGAGTGATCAATGAACATATTAAAATGTCCTCCCAACAAGTAGTGTCTAAACTTCTGCAGTGCGTAGACCATAGCTAAACCTTGTCTTTTAGTAGTAGTGTAATTTATCTCAGTTGTAGAGAGATTCCTACTAGCAAAGGATAGTGGGTGGTCAATATATCACGATCTTGGTTGTGCTAACACTACTCCTAATGAAATATATGAAGCATCGACATGAACATGGAATTCCTTACTCCAATCTGGGAAAACCAAAATAGGCGCAGTAACCATTTTCTTCTTTAGTGTGTCAAAGCTCTACTAACATTCCTCTAACCATTGAAATTGATGATATTTCTTTAAAATCTTTTCCATGGGTGTTGTTATCTGTGCATATCCCTTGATAAACTTTATGTAGTAGCCAGTATGTCCTAGCGCAGTGTGCAACTGTTTAACCGAAGTAGGGGGAGGTAGATTAACAATGATGGCAATCTTGGAAGGATCTACCAATAGCCCCTTCTTACATACAATGTGTCCCAATAATACTCCAAAAGGTGAAAGGAAGATGCACTTCTTCAGTTTCAGGGCAATCTGGCATTTCCTTCACTTATCCAACATTAGTCTCAAACATTCAATATGATTTTTCAATAAGCTAAAAACAGTCTAATCATCAAAATATGCTTCCAAAAATTTATGTAAAAATTCCTTGAATGCTTCGACCACCACCCCGGAAAAGATGGTTGGTGAATTCTTCAATCCAAAAGGAATCACAGTGTACTGGAAAGAACCCCATTTTGTTGAAAATGTGGTCTTATGTCTGTCTTAGCAATCCTGATTTGGTGATAACCTGAAAATCCATCTATGAAGGAGTAAACTTCCTGTCCTCCTACATTATCTAACACTTCATCCGTAAACGGTGTAGGGAATGGATCATGTAAACATGCATCATTGAGTTTCCTTAAATCTACACAGATTATGATCTCTCTTGACTTCTTATCCTGGACCACCATAGGGCTAATCCATTCTGATTCTTCAACAGGTTCTATGATTCTTGCTTCCAACATTCTATCTAATTCAATCCTAACTTTCTGCTTATACCTAGGATTCAGTCTATAGGGTCTCTTCTTGACTGGACTTGCATATGGTTTCAAAGGGATATTCATTTCTCCCACGGGCCCTTTAATGCCCTTCATGTCTGTGAACTTAGTTGGAAACAAGTCCTGATATTCATGTAGTAATTTTGTAATCTTATCAATGGTGGCATAATCCCAATAATCTCCAACATTGGCCAACTTAGGTGCTTGCTCTATTCCAATATTAACTTTCTTGATTTTAATTGGTTGTCGAATGAAAGGTAGTTAAATCCCTATCCCTTCTATGTCTCTTTGTCCTTCGATTTTTGCAATGTTCACATTCCTAGGATCATCATATTCATCAGCATTGATATTGTAACAACCCTGTAATTTCTGAAGAGGTGCAGTCCATTCAACTTCTTCTTGCTCCACTGGTAGGTTAGGTGCCTCCTCAAAGACTTTATGTATTACAACCTATAAAGCCTGATCTACTGTGGGATACCGACTTTAAAATAAAAATTTAGCTATAAAGTTACGAGTCATACCGTACCAATCTGAAATGGTGAGGCGTAGTTCTGCTTGAAGATACCAGTTGATGGGTGTAGTATCCAAAGTGTTAATGAACTTATGCACCCACTATTATTTAGGAATGTTTTTATAGGCCTCCTCACAACTTCGCACATGGTCCTTTGGACATCTCTGATCTATGTATCGAACTTTTCACCCTTCGACTTGGTATAAAAAGCGCACTGTCATCAAAGTGAGACATTGTACCCACTCAGTGATGTTCTTCTTGTGTGTTTCTCACCATACAACCTCTGTTGTATTTGTACAATTTCTTCAAATTCCAATAAGAATGTTTCTAAATAATTTAAACCATCAAATGTGGGCAGATTACTTACTTTTGTTCCAATCCAGCGAACTTCCCTAGTCAATCTGACACATCTCTACGTAGAAACTTCATACCTTTTGTTCTGCCATTTCTCCAATGCTTATTTTGAATTTGATGAGCATGCACTTTCACTTCACCATCTTAAATTTCCATATGTCGTAGGATTAATGTAATCATGTTGTCTTGCTGTCAATTTATATATATTCTCTATTTCATAAGCATGGTCATCTTCTCTGATAGGTTTTATGTATCTGCGACCTTCATCAGGATCAAGAGGTGAAATGACCCTAAGGCCATCACCTTCAAATGTCATTCTTCTTTTATTTAGGTAAAAAACAATCGAATTGTTGAATGCCCAATCAATTCACAACAACACAGGATAAGGACACTATCATCAACTATCTCAATCACTTCGAAGTCTGCAAACGTCCTTACCCCGTCGATGTCCATAGGGACATGCTCCAGTCTTCCAAAGGGGCTTACTTCCTGCTGGTTATCCATCATGAGCCTAATAGGAGAGTAAGTCAACTTAGGTTTTCCCATCAGTTCCCAGGTCTGCTTCATCATAACATTGACTTCTGATCCCAAGTCGAGGACCACATAATCTATGTCATAGTCTCCAATCTGAGCATTAAGGTGTAGTTCCTTGTTTGTTCTTCTCTTTATAGATACTTGATGTACTTCCTTACTCAGCAGAGGATCTACCCTTCCTATCTCATATTGTCTGATCAAGTGTTGTAGTTATTGCACATCTCTTTCATCCTTAATCAAATTAATGCAAGTATATAAGAAATCCATAAGCTTTCTTACCTCTTTTCCTTCTCCAGGTGAGGCAGAATGATTGAATGCCAGAGGCATTCCACATTCTCTTAATTCTGGTTGTGCCTTAGATGAAGAAGCATGTTCTCTTCCAAATTCTCTTCTTGCCTCTTCAAGCATCTACTTTTCCTTCCTTGGATCAAACAATTGTGTCTTTTATGTAGCCCTTCTGATCCTTGATCCCTCTGTAGTATTTTCTGGAGTCACCCTGTATTCTCCTGTAATAACACCTCCTCTAGTGATAACATCAACTCTGGGATCTTCTCCATGAGGTTCCACTGATATCAGTTGCACTTGTCGGTTTCCACCCTATCTTTCCTAAAGTTTTGCCAGCAATACTGGACAATATTCAATAACATGTTCAAATGAGTTGTAGTAGTTGCAAGTGGTATAAGGGTTCTGACAGTCCCTTTCCAAGTGACATGGTTGGGTGTAGTTATAAAAAATGATCTAACCTCAACCTTGACCCATGCCTCCTCCTCCTCCTCTTCCTCTAAATCCACTATGAGGGTTGAATTTTCCTCTTCCTCGGGAATTAAATTGCGTAGCATTTCCCTCCTGTTGCATCTCTCCTTGAATTATGTATGTGTCCCCTGAAATTTCATGTAGAAGGTCATAAGCCCTACAGTCCTTCTCATTATGCCCCACAGATTTACAGAATGTGTGGTAAAGATTTGTAGGTGTTTGGACATATTTTTTCATGTAATAACATTCACCAGGGTGATGTCTAATTCTACATACCTCACACCAGGGTAGAGTAACCTACTTCAAAGGGATCAGAGCTTCAGAGGCCAAGTATTCATTAAATAGGGGACATTTCTCCTTGTCATGGTCTTCTGATTTACATCTGATACACCAGATGTCTTCTCTTTTTCATTTTCCCTTTTCTTTCTTCATATCTTCGACCTTCAGAGATAAGCTAGTCAGCTGACTCAAAATTTGAATCATACCTAAGATGGATTCTCCCATAGGGGCTGATTCTAGTTTCATGGTGATCTCCAGTGCCTCAGCCTGTGAAGAGACCTTCTTTTGCATTAGAGGAACTCTTATGTGTGGTAAGAGGGAAGAAACAAACCATTTCTTATTATGCTCGTCTGGAATCTGAAATTTCAAACGACCTGTCAAGGTCTTAAACCTCTAATAAAACTCCCAAATAGGTTCAACTACTCTCTTCTTGATTTCTTTCAGTTCTGTAATGCACTGTGACTCTGACTTGGGTTTCTTTAATTCTGCACTCAACGCAGTCTTGATATCGTTCAGTGGTTTAGGCTGTGCAGTTCCTTTAACAAACTTCATGTACCATATCAGTGCACGGTCTCTCAAGGTAGTACTAAATTGGGCTCTCTTAACAACTTTGTCATTGACCTGTTTAATACTCCATACAGCTTCGCATAAGAACCAATGCTAATTAGGATCTTCAGATCCATCTCCTCTAAATATAGGTAGCCTTGTTTCATATGCCATAGATATTCCTAGGTTTATTGACTAAGTATGTATTGAACTGTTGGTAACAGTTCTTTGAATGCTTTGATAACTCTGGCTACTCTGGTTACTTAATGCTGCTAAAAAAATAGGAGGAGTAGTAGTACTTACTTCGACGGTAGGTGCAGTCCCTGAAGTTACTGATTCTTCTTGGCGAGGTTCTTCATTCTTCCTCTCCTCTTCCCTAGTGGACTCTGACTACTCCTCGTTCAATATCTCTTCTTCTTCCCCACTGTAGAACCCTTCATCCTGTGCTAGTGGTTCATGATTCTTCTCAAACAGGTTCACCAGAGGGACCTCTCTGAATGATCTCCCACTACGAGTGTGTCCTACCTCTGTGTTGATTTCCTTGTCTAGTTCTTGAACATTATCTTTTCAATCCGACCAATTACTGTATCTTCAAGATGTTCTTCTCATGCAATAGCATCTTGATCTCAAACTTCAAAAAGTGTAAAAAATATCCTCTAGGTCCCTTAAAGAAATATCTCTTCGCTTGGCTATATGACTCTACTATGTCAATAACAAACTCAATAATGTACCCTCCAATAGTGCTATCAAACCAGTGATCTGCTACTCTTGACATGACGTTATCAACTCTTTCAACCTTCTTTATCAACGCCAACGTCCAAATCACAGGTGGTCTAGATCTGATTTCAAACTGGGTATCTGCTAATCTAGCTAACCACTCATATAGCTCCCTATGAACTTCTGCAAAGAAAATTCTGTGTATATCAGTGAAGATATACCTTCCCAACCAATCCTTTGTACTAATGCTAGGGTTCTTATTCTGAGCTTCATAAAAGTCCTTCTCTTGTTCTTCTATCCACTTATGAATTTTTGTCCTCAATGGGAACCACCTTGACATTCCCTCAAGAAGATCTCGGTCCAGGAAATGGAACCATTTGTGGTATAGGGGCAAACCCAGGGTTCAACTCTATCAACGCACAAAGAAGCCCTAACTATTGGCCCTTTTGGCAACACCTGTGAAGAAGATGCAGTCTCACCCGAAGTAGAAATAGGGGGTTGTAGGACATAGGTGTCTACAACGAAAGGAAATGCAAAGTGAATCCAAAACACAACACAAAACAATCCAGCTATTCTTTACCACTCTTAGGCTTACTCCACACGTTATATCTCAGATCTAACACAATGATGCAATAACATTATATCATATAGAAAATAACACAACATCAATCACATAGAACAACAAGATATACGTGGTTCACCCTCTCCCTAGGGATACATCCATAGAACTATGTTTCTTGATATATTAAATGGAAACATACAGTTCTATCTGCGCACTTAGCTTGCATATCTCTCTCTCTTTCTCTTCTTCTCTCCTCTCCCTGTGCACCCATCTATAGGGTTGATATTCTCACCCAACTGAAGATCTTATAATACAAGAATACTCTCACAACACAATGATTATCTCATGCAACAACAATAATCAATCAACATCAACAAAACAACCCAACTTCAAACGAACCCTCCTAGGTATTCTAGACCTTTAATTATACATTACATAGAAAAAGTCTAGGTGTCAAAACCCTATATCCAAAACCCTAGGTCAACTTGACCTGTGCTTTGAGGGCTTCGCCAGCCTGTCTTTCCTTATTTTCCGCAAGGTGCTCCAATGCACTCGTTGATGGATTTTTCTACTTACTGAGTTGTCCCTGATCCATCTTCTTTGTTGATCTATCTTCCTTGATCTTGTCTCACGAAAAATAGATTTTCCTTTACTTTGTTCCTTCTGTTCTGCTTCTTTGACCACTTTGACCCATTCTCTGTTTATGTGCCTCCTGCGCTCTTCATACTTTATCTTTCTTCTTCCTTCATCTTTGCTTTCTTCCTTAATCCATAACCAAGGGCCAACAAGAGGCAAGGGTATCTCATTTTAAACACACTTGAGATAATTGAATATCTAAAAGTGACTAGGTAACCAAAGGATATCTAAGGAAAATTTCAGAGGGAAGGTGAAGTAAAGAAGGCCAAAATTCAGGGGAGGATAAATTCTTTTGATGATGCTTTCTAAGGTATGTTATTTATAGGTCCTCTCACCATTTTCACAATAAAAGTTTTTCAAGGATGATTCAGATCATGAAATATATAGTCTGTTAAGAAAACATATCCAAGTAGTTGTGATAAAAATTTAAGCTTTTGGATCATTGTATGTTTGGAGTTACACTCCATGGAAAATAGGGTTTGTGGTTAGTCCTGAAACTAGTCTAAAATAAGGTTTCAGGTAAAAATGTCATAACTTCTTCATAACATATCCAAATTCAGTAAGACCAAATGTATCGGTTATATTATAGTCTGTAGTATTCTTTGTACCATTTTCAGATCCATACAACTAATATTCCGTGTAGGGAACGCTCTACAACTTCGCTCTCTAGAATAATCCAGGATTCAACAAGGTATGTCATTTTCGCTATAACTCCTTTTCTGAGAGGTTTCAAGTAGTGAAACCTGGAGGAATTGCATAAATGACATGGAAGAACATTGTGTACCATTTCAAATATTTATTCATTACAAGTTCATAGTTATGATTATTTCGATTTAGGGTTGTTGACTAATCCAAAATTAGTCATGTGAGACTAAAGTAAAGTTTGATGAAAATGCTAGTCTCTTGTTGTTAAAGTTAAATAAGGTTTGTAGGTATGTGATCATATACACCAGGTCTATTACATAGTTACAAATCATATTTGGATGATGAAATTGATGAGGTCTTTTGCTTGAGGTACATGTTGGGTACATGGTTCACACAAGTAGTTGATGAGTTGGCAGATACATGAGGTGTGTATTTGATGATGTTGGTACATCTTGATGAATCATAGTTTATGTGTATTTGATGCATGATTGGTACATATTTGGTGCATGGTTGATGCACTCATTGATGGTACAGGTTGATGTACAAGTTGGTGCATGGTTGATGCACTTTTTTATGGTACATGTTGATTAGAGGTTGTTTGGTATAGGTGTTTGGTGCAGGTTGATTGGTACAGGTTTACAACATTATATCTCACAGTGATAGTGTGACAGTGGTTCCATCATTATACTTATATTTCAGAGAGGTTGGATGGGTCAAGGACAGGTGGTTGTAGCCACCTTATGGTTGTATCTAGAGAACATAGGGGGTTGTAGACTCCTTCTGGTTGTAGCCATAGAATTAGGGAGTTGGAGCTTCCCTTAGGTTGTAGACTGAGAAACTAGGGGGATGGAGCCTCCTTCTAGTTGCAGATGGGAAATGAAGGAAGTTGGTGCTTCTAATGAATGTAATTCTTAAATACATATAAGAAAAATCATTATGTGGTTTTCTCCCTCTTTGGGTTTCCACGTAAATACACTGGTGTATTGTGTATGTGTATGATTTCTCATTTTTTCATTGTTTATTTACTCTACAACTATTGGATGATAATGCTACATTGATATAACACTTGCATTTTATGGTTAAAAAGGATTAAATTTCTCTATTAATGATTCACCCCCCCTCTCAGTAATCCAACAACCCTAACTCTAGATGACGTCAAGGTCATAATGATGATGTCATGTTCCCTCAAGGGTGAACGTCCTGGTGGAAAGGTAAGACCTCCTTGGGTCTAGTCCTACCAGAGTGTCTCTGTTAAGCCCTAATATTGGCTCATTACCCCTTAATTGGGGCATATTAGATTAGTAATGTTATTTATTACCCCTTAATTGGGGCATATTAGATTAGTAATTTTATTTTATTTATGTCGGCTTTAAGCCATGAGTTGTAATTATACCTCCTAGTCTCCTATATATACCAAGGAGACATTTTCATTTTGAATCATCTTGTACTTGAACATTTAAGCGGGGTAAAAGGAGGTTTCCCCCTTGAAGACACTTATTATCTGAAATTATCTCTTTTTCAAGGCGTTGACTACTTTTCCTGAGGTTTTTCTATGCTATATTGATGTTTGGTTCTTAACATATGGTATCAGAGCTCAAGGTCTTGGGGTTTTGCTGCTACATCTGAGACACTGTGGAATTTTTGCTATAACTTTTTTTCTACAACATTTCAGAAGGAACGTCTTGGAGGATATTTAGAAGACGGATCAAGGTACATTGGGTTCACAATTCATCTCCTGAGGTCTTATACTTGCGGAGATACAGCCTGTACAAGATAGGGTTTTGGAATCATCCTGAAATGAGTCATTGCGGAATTTTCGCTATAAAAACATTTATGTAACGTTTCAGACCCTGAAATCAGGAGGCCATTTACAGAAATTAGTAATGTATCTATGGTAAAAATTTCATCTTCTGGTTCATCTTAAATTTGTAGATACACCCTGTGTAAGATAGGGTATCTGACTAGTCCTATTGACTAGTCTCAAGAAGGTGTTCCAGGTAAAACAATCATAACTTCTTCCTAGAGTATCCAAATTGTGTGGGACTGGTTGCATTGGATCGTGGACAGACTGTAGTATTTTGGGTGAAAGTTTCAAAATTTTATATCAATTATTTTGTGCAGGGCACACTATACAAGTGAGATCTCCTGGAAAGGCCAAAAATTGGCAAGTTGTGGGGAAGTTACCGTAAATTCCACTTGGCACATCCAATTTTGATTAGACCTGTGGAATTGCAAAGAAGAAATATCAAAGAAATACATAAGAGAAATTTTCATACCTAGAAGGGCCAAAAATTGGGAGATACAACAAAAGAAATATTGTCTAGCAGAACCACCTCAAAATCAAGGTTCAAAAGTGAAACTTGGCCAACATGCCACCCAAAAAGGGAACTTCTACACCAAATAAGCCTCCAAAAAATCCTACTTGCACCCTTGATGAAGGTGAAGAAATGTGTAGGGACATAAATGAACTACAAAATAAGATGGATTCAATGGAAGCTAAGTTGGATACTAAGATGGATTCAATGGAAGCTAAGTTGGACACTAAGATAGATGGTTTAAAAGGGGATATCAT
>ML778222.1:246920-257737 GCA_009831015.1 Picea engelmannii
TTAGATTAGTAATGTTATTTTATTTATGTCGGCTTTAAGCCATTAGTTGTAATTATACCTCCTAGTCTCCTATATATACCAAGGAGACATTTTCATTTTGAATCATCTTGTACTTGAACATTTAAGTGGGGTAAAAGGAGGTTCCCCCTCGAAGAGGCTTATTATCTAAAATTATCTCTTTTTCAAGGCGTTGAATACTTTTCCTGAGGTTTTTCTATTCTATATTGATGTTTGGTTCTTAATAGTCTCATATTAAACGTCCTTGTTTCTTCTTGGTGCAAGACTCTAGTGTATCTCTGCCCCTGGTTGGGGTCACAACATTCATCTGTGGTATTTCATCCCCATGAAGGTCCGAGCTAATCATTCCCCCATATGTTTCTGTCCACCGGGAAAAGTCCTACAGCAACAACAAGTACTCCCTCCAAGGGTTCATAAGTCATAGGGATCATAGAAATGTGAATCAAATATAATAATCAAATTACCCAAACATTTGCATCAAACCCCCTTTTACCCATACAAATGCTCAAAGACGTTATGCAGTTTAACAAGTTAGGTTTGGAGAGGGTCTCAGGATGTTCTATTGGGATAATATTCCTTAAGTTCAGAGTGTTTCCCAGGTGAGAGCCAATCTAGGTCATGTAAGTGTGTGTGAGGTGACATGAGAAGTGTTTGGGCATATGGTGCAATGATAACATGGAAATGTAGATCTATACCATGGGTGCCTCTATAGAGGGCGAGTTGCACCTTATCATGGATGTCATTGTTTCCTATCCCATTCAATTCCTTTTATTCTTAGTATTATTTCTCTTTCTTTTGTGATTCAAGGGAAGAGATGAGGGACATTGTCCTGAATTGGTGACCAGAGGTGACAACGTAACCCACAAGAATTTCATGGAGATGAGAAGTTTGGCTCGTGATGAGACCCCCTTTCTCTTGGCTATTCCACTACCCTGTTTTGGTGACTAGACAGATGGTAGTCACATACTACTATATGCCCATGGTCATAATAGGTCGGCTCATGATGAGACCTCCCATCCATCAGCTAATACCTTGAGTGTTTATTTATATTACGAGTTCCATTTTCTTACTGAGAATCCTTTTACTGTTTTCTCAGGAATCCCTGGGCAAAGCATATCAAAGGTTTCATTTTGCATTTTAACTCTTGCCATCTACTTTTACCCTCTGTGCCTTTAGCCGCTTCTTGCCAAAAGGCAAGGTACAACCCTTTCTAGTGTGGCAAACCCAATGCCTGAACAAAGGTAGGGAAAAATGAGAGGAGTAAGGATGGAAAGTGGTAAGTATGGAGGGAATGGACGATGACCTTTCATAAAACCACCCAGTGGAAACCCATCCTAAAGGGAGATCAACTTACTAGGGCATCATGTCACCCTCCCAAGTATGAGCAAGTTAAAGAGCATAATTTCCAAGAAAACGTTATGAAATGAAGGAGAATTCAACGCAACATATTCAAGTTCTTCAATAATCAGAGTAACACATACCATGATACGCAGACTCATTACCTCATGGAGCAAGACTTACTGCTTCTTCAAGATTAGATTGGTGGGATGGATGTTGTTGTTGTTGATAAATGGACTGCACTCAAAGAAAAGAGGGGCCCTCCGAGACCATGCTCAAGTCATCCATCTCTCATCGTTCCATGTCTAGGACCTATGGGCCTTGAGACGTGATCTCCTTAGTTATCCCTAGGATAGGGGATAACATCTGGCTCCAACTCAGGGACATGTTCTCACTGTAGAGAACATGAGAACCTCATCATCTCTGGTATGACCTGTATCTGCTAGATCTCAACAAAATGAATCAGTAATCTTTAGGGTGGTGATATCACCCCTTGCTCATATATGATATAATAAAATAAAGATAAATCATGCATATATACATAATGAAGAAATACAATATGACATTGAAACTACATTATACTAACATGATATGTAAATGGTATATAAAAATGGATGCAAATAACTACCTACCTCTACTTGCATGTTGGTTGAATGCTAGGTGTAGTCAAATAACCAGTGAAACCATCCTAGAAATATCTCATAATACCTACCTTTGTGCTTCATCATTAACCAAAATAATGACAAGTTAAGCACAAAAATAACATGAGTTAAAACATGTATCGCATCATCATAAATCATAAAGTCTAGCTCATGGAGGCGGGAAGGAGGCATACAATTATGCTAAGTCACACTTCTAGGAAAGTTCTCAATCCATCTCAGAAAGGGATCGTGAAAAATCAAAGGCTCAAAAATCTGACTCAAAGATTTTGAAGGTTGGCTACCTTGTACATCTTCACATCCTGGGGTCTAGGAAGGGACTAGTAGGAACCTAGAGGGTGATTGACAATTTCTTAAGGGAAGGTTGAAAGACTGAGATAATAAACTTCTTCTTAAGGTATTCAACCTACCCTTGTATTCTAAAAGAAGGATTTTCTTTGGAGAAAACTCAAGACAATGAACATGTTTCCCAACTACGCCCTTAGTGACATAATGAGGTAAAGTAGTCGAAGTGGGTTGGACAACCTTGTCACAAATATCCTACTTTAGGCAAGTAACATCATAACCTTTATCAAAATTTGAGCACAATGATAGTTGATAATATTCTTCATAGAATAGATCCAAGTGATCAAAGGAATATTCATCAAATTCCTCAAGGTATAACCTAAAATCATAAGGAGAACATTGCACTAGGTCATCCTTGGGTGCTTGGAAAATTTTTGTAATTATATCATCATATTGTTGCCAAACATAAAAATTATTAGGAACATCATATGATTGTTGTAAAGGAAACATTCAAAGATATCCTTCCATATCACAAATGGGATCCTCATTAGAACCAATCACATCCCACTTACGGCTTCCAACATGTATGAACTCATCAATATTATCAACCATTTCACTACCTTTATCATAACATGAAGGATTTAATGCATCCAAGGGATCCTCTAGTACTTCTTCACTTTCCAAATCATAAAATAAAGCATCATCAAAATATTGGAAAGGGAAATAGCTTACCGTATTCACTTCTTGTTGTGCAGGAGAATCAATGTCTTGAATGACTTCATCAAATGGAAGAGGGTCCAATACATCATCCCCAAAACTCATGTTTTTAATCATGTCTTCATCAGAAAATGAAGGACCTAGATCTTCCAAGGGTTCCTTTACTTCTTCACCTTCTGAATCATTGAATAAAGTGTCATAAAAAAACTGGAAAGGAAAATGACTCACCTCATTCTCTTCATCTTGTGCAGGAGAGATAGGATCTTGGAGAGGTTCATCAGATGAAGGAGAGGATACTAATGCTTCATCCTCATAATTCAATTTTTTAGTTAAATGCTTACTACATTCAATCAAATCATGGGAAAAATATTGTTCCTCTTCAAGGGTTTGACAACTTTCTTCATAAATATCTCCTTCAATATCAGAGGGTTCTTGGTATTGAGTATGGTACACATCCCTTAGATCTTCCACAATCTCAATGGTGAATCCTTCGTCCTCTAGGGATACTGTGAGATTTTGAAGGGAATATTCATATGTCTGGCATTATTGTTTGGAAAACTCAATAAACCTACTGATGAGGTCTACGGAGTATGATATACCCTTATCTTTGCAACAACCCTTAAACCAATCCTGCAAAAAATATGGTAGAGAAAGTATGAACAATTTTACCAGAACATCCTCCCCTTGCATTTCTATCTCACTTATATACTTCAAGAATTCTACAATGTGAGTAATTGGGAGGCCTTTGAATATTGGAGAGTTGTTTAACCATTTTTCATCAAAATAATACGGGTATCCTTGAAAGTTTTTGAAATTAATAGTCGGATACACTTTCTCCCAGGGTGCGATGCTCCCATAACTTGGAAATATCACAAAATTGAGAGTAAGGTGGCACCTTGGAAAAGGTTAGTGGAGTCACCAGATATCCTCTTAAGGATTATCAAAGGCATGATGGAATCACCCTCAGTGGAGTTGCTAGGTAAGCTTTGTGAAAATTAGGCTTTGGATAAAGGCTTACCAAAAAAGCTTCGTTGAGGAATATTAACTCAGTGCTCCCTGACACCGGCGCCAAAATGTTATCGCACAATTTTTACTTGCCTAAATCCTAAAGAAAGTATATACAATATTGGCATAACAAGGAGTGTCTTATCATTGTCACCTTAATAAGAAACCCCTTTCTATTTAGGAGTATATCAATGTACCCCAAGGGAGACGTCCCTAGTGACCTGAGGGTTTGAGAAGGCTAAGGAAAAACTACAAGAAATTTCCTCCCTCTCAAAGGTCAATCAATTTCAAAGGTTCCTTGTGTCTTATAGAGATGAAGAAAAATATAAATGAGGTGTACCATCCAAGTACAAGACAACAATAGAAAAAAACATGAAATTTCAAGGTACCATATGATGTTAGTGCTTCATAAAACCATGAACCTTTGAACAATAAGTAAGTTGAAATAATACTGCAACAAAGTAATTATCTATAACAACAATGAATGTTTTGTAACAACCACAATAATTATGCTTTAAAAATGCTTGAAAATGAGAAGAGAATATAGCTCTAATTTGACAGAATGATAACAACTTGTCAAAAGAAAAGTTGGCAATGTCTAATCAGATTTTAATGTCACTTTTTTAAAATGAATTTTCTATTGTAAGATGGTTGTAGAAATATTTTTCAACAACAACAAGTTAGTTAGGTAGTCAGTCTAGTTTAAGGTTGTTGGAGTTACTTCACACACACCTAGGATTTCTTTTTCCTAAGGTTTTTCCTTGTTCATTAGTCATAATTAGTCATTATAACTTGCCTTGGGATCATCACCATACTAGCACATTACCCTTGATTCCCTGATTTAACTCCTCACTACTCTTTGTTCAGTCAGTTAATGGAAGAATAGTTGACTAGTTAACTCAGCTAGGTGGCAGTTCACTCTCGTAACTGCCTGAGAGACTAGACTAGGTGGCAATTCAGTCCTATAACTACTAGTGTGTGTCTAGATCACTCTATACCACCACTATGGTGCATTGGTTCTCATCCAGTGCGCATTGGTTGAGTTATATAGAGTATATCATGTGTAAATTATTCATTATTCATTACAGTTAATGAGAATTCTTCCATTCTTTATCTCCTTCTTCTTTCTCAATTTCTCTTTGCAAATGTGTGTAGTATTTTCTAGATAGATCTATTCTGTTCTTTTTCAACACATTTACATGGTATCAGAGCTGACAAACTACTAAGCAAAAGATACACCAAAATGTTTTGCAAGTACAAAAGATTGAAGATAGTGGAAAGATGGATTTCCAAAAAGAATTCATTCTTACACCTTACAACTACTTTACATGGAAGGAGGAAATAGCCATACATATCTGAACCAGAAGGTTGTACAGGTTAACCTTGAATACAGATACATAAATGACATCATCCATAGAAAAATCCAAGTATTTAAATCACATGGATGAGGCACTCGGAACAATTTGCAGTGTTATTTCTCCCGATCTCCTTTTTCATATATGTTCCTGTAAGACTCCCAATGAAGATTGGACCACCTTGAAAGGTCTCTTTGGAAAACATGATGATATGAGGGGACACATTCTGGAGGTGGAACTTCTTACATTGGATACAAAAAGCTTTGACCATATCCAATATTTCTTTACAAAATTTAAGGATTTATTGTCGCAACTCAAAGCTTGTGGGGTTGATAAATCGAAGGAGGAGAAACAAATGGTTCTCACCATTCTCTCCAATATTGGTCCTAAATTCTTTGTATTCATATCCACATTCCATTATGTCAGATTCTCCTCTCGAGCCACCTGGAAGATGCCTTCTCTCTAGGAATTTATCGAATCCCTGACACAAGAGAAAACCAATCTCATCAACATGGGCATAGTCAAAGGCCCAAGGGTGCATGCACTCACTGTGCAATATGGCAGCCAAAAATATCAGAAATCTAAATATAAAGACAAATGGAAATCTCATGCACATATGAAGAAGGAAGGGTGCACAAAACCCTTCACCGATGCCTTTGTATCCAAAGGGGAAAAGAGAAGAAATGCACATACTGTCACAAAGGATTCCATCCAGAATCTGCATAAATGAAATAAAAAAATAGATCTAATGACTCAAATACTTCAGAAAAATAACCTTGGAGATCCCATCCCCAAGGGTGCTAATAAGAAGAAGTCAGAAGATTAGAATCCCAAGAAAGGCAATTCTAGCCATGCATTGATTTCCATCAACTCCTCTCTTGATGCTTGGATCGTTGATTTAGGAGCATCACATCACATGGATGCTTCAAAAGTAGTATATTCTTCATTGGATGCATGCAAAGGTCCTCCTATTCTGATGGGGGACAACTCTTCTATCAAATTCACCGGTAAAGGAAGGATTGAATTCACCAATGGAAGCTTCGAGAATGTGCTGCACGTTCCCAAAATTTCCGTCAACCTTCTGTCCATGTATCAAATGGAGAATTCCATCACCGGAAAGAAATTCATATTCACACCAAATTTCGTGGACATCTACGACATGCAAACCAACTTAGGGTTTCTACCAATGAGGTAAATCATCAGTCTAGATTGTATACATTTTTTGAATTCATTGAACCTGATTCAGCTTTACTATTTACTCATGCTGATAAAATTAGTAGGATATAGAATGAAAGGTTTGGACATTTGAATTTCATATACATGCAACATATTAGCAAGCAAATATTGGTTGATGGTCTACCATGCATCCATTTATCCAAGGGAGTATGTGAGGGATTTGTTCTTGGAAAACACCCTCAAGAGAAATTCGACAAAGGAAAGTCTCAGAGAGCCTTCGCACCTTTATATCTGATCTAAAAATGAAGAAGACTTGTAAAATTGGAAATATTTGCAAGTAAAGTTTATGTGTTAAAAGCAAATGGATCAACTTTGCAACACATCATTAATAGGATTTACTCATTTAAGACACAAATAAATAACAGCATAATCAATGAACACAAGCACATAACACAACAAATGATAAAGGAGTTCACCCCTCTCTTGGGCTACATCTCCTGGTCCAGCTTCCAATGGATCATTATTATTATTTTCTCAAAGTGCTCAAAAACGTTCTTTACAATGCTCAAAATGACCAACAGACTGCTCCAATGGCTTCAGAGCGTCCAAAAACCCCTAGCTAGGCTTTTTCGGCACCTCGTTTGGTCAAAAAACGAAGAAGTTAGGCCTCCTGGAAGTCCCCCCTTCAAGCTTGCTGTCTTTGCATCTACAAATTGCACCCTTGTTTATTCAACCTAGCACACACGCTTATTTAAGCGCAAAAACCTTGCATCGAATGCAACCGCGCCAACAGTGAAAACTATAGGACAGTTATAGACGCGCCAACCCCTAACCGCCAAACTCTCGGACACATGCGGTCACCATATGACCTCGGGCTAGTGCAAAAGAGGGCTCCGTTTTCCAAATGAATAGAATAATGACAAATGGCAGGAAACCGTTTCAAAATCCAATGGTTGGCGGTCATTGTAATAACCTTTGGAACCGCGCACATGTGCCATATAACATAGCTGTGGTCATATATCAAATAGCGCGTGACCAAGGGCTGAGGCTAAGCCCCTGCCCAATCGTAGCGCAAACCACACATACACTCTAATTTAAATATATATCGGAACATATATATAATAAACAACGCCCGGTGGCGCATCGGTTGGAGGATCTTTGCCAAGTTTTTTCCCCTGCCCGGAGGTCACGGGGTTGACTCCTTCCAATGACAAAACTTTTAAACCAAACAACAAGTGACACGTGGCGGCCACAGATTGGGCCACATGTCAACATACCATTAGCCACCAAAAGGACACGTGTCAAATGCTCTAATGCCAACTGTCTGCCAATAAGTGAAGGCCACATCATCATCTACCACCTGGATGTATGATCTCTGCCATGTCAGCATATGGTCATGCCACATCAGCATCCGTACGGATTGTACGAATTGCACAGTCAGCGTCCCTTTTTTTTAACCTATTTGACGATTCGAACAGATCGCGATATCTCTCGCTCCCGACGTTTTTTTGAACCCAAATGAGTTGCGTTGGGTTCGAAACGACGAGGCCTATGATCTCGTTCGATTTGAAGCGATTCCGAGCACTTTGAATTTTTGAGCAAAATTTGATCCCCTGATCACACCTCCCCATTGGGAAGCTTTTGGACCTCGAAACGACTATTTTCAGTCTATTTGAAGATGAGGGTATAGTTCCCTCACCCTTCCAACCTCAATCCACTTGGATTTTCTTGGATTTGTTCCTTTAAGACCAACTCAAAGATACTCCACATTTCCTCGTTTTGAAGTTCGCATTCTCTTGTCAAGGATGGTGTCTTCATGCAGTTCTGTAAGATATTCTGGGGAAAAATCATCTATAGAAGTGATATGAACATGCTCTCCATGATTATCAATCAACGAAGGCTCATACAATTTCAAATTCTCAACATTAACAACTGCATACATTTGCATATAAGGAGGCAAATCTAAACGAAAGGCATTGTTACCAATCTTGTCGATAATCTTGAAAGGACCATATGGAATCGGTTTCAATTTTTTACCTTCTCCTTTAAGTCTCTCCTTACTGATGTAAATCCAAACTTCATCTCCAACTTGAAAACTTTGATCAACACGATGCTTGTCATGTCTTGTTTTGTACTTGGCCTGACTCTTTTCCAACTGCTCTTGCACCACTTGATGTATCGATTGAATTTGTTCAATGAACTTTTCTACCCTATCAATGTCATATTGACCATCGATAGAAATATCCTTCCCAAAGATAAAATCTAAAGGAGATTTGGGCAAATAGCCAAAACATTCTTCAAATGGCGACGTTTGAGTCGAAGAGTGCTTAGCACAATTGTAAACATGCTGAATGTAGTGTAAATGCTAATCCCAAAGTTTAGGATCCTTGCTGCAATAAGCACGAAGAAGATGCACCACTGTTCGATTTACCACCACTGTTCGATTTACCACCTCTGTTTGACCATTTGTTTGCGAATGAAAATCTGTGCTCTTTTTAATTTTGGTGTCCATGAGTGCCCATAAACTCGACCAAAAACTTCCAACAAATCGAGAATCCCAATCAGAAATAATGGATTTAGGCAATCCAAAATGCACCCAAACATTTTGAAAGAACATTTGTGTCATTTGTTCAGCTGTAACCTGCTTAGTAAAAGGCATCAAAATACACATTTTGCTAAATCGATCAACCACAACATAAAGATAATCATGATTTCGTCTCGACATAGGTAAACCACCTACAAAATCCATGGAAACACTTTCCCAAGGTCAAGAAGGAACTGGAAGTGGAGTATACGAACCCAACTTTCGATTGCTAGGTTTACTTGTGGCACATAGCGAACATCCTCGAACATATCATGAAACACTTTCATTCATTTTAGGCCAGTAGCAGTATCTTTGCAAATTGGCCACTGTCTTGCCTACACCAACAATAAGAGAAGAATGGGCTTCTCTTATAATGTTGATTCTTTCCCCCTGTGGAATACACAACTTGCCAAGATGATACAAGAGATTATTATGCACATGGTAATCCAATTCTTCAACATGGTTAGAGTGGCACAAAGTTTCATATACTTCTTTGAAATCAATATCTAAAGCATATTTCTCAACATAACTTTCATGCATGATAGGACTATGCTTAAGAATAACTAAAGCACTAATAATAGGCCTTGAAAGCATATCAACGACTTCGTAAAAAATGCCCTTCTTATACCTGATAACCAAATGAAACTATTGAAGAAAACCCATCCATCTGAAGTGCCTAGCTTGTTGTAGCTTTTTCTGTGATTGTAAGTATTGCAATGGTTGATGATCGGTGTGAACAATGGTTTCTTTCCCCAACAAATAATGTTTCCATTTTTTCACACTTTGTACCAATGCATATAATTCTTTATCATAAGTAGGATAGTTAATCACAGCACCATTAAAAGTCTCAGAATGAAAACAAATGGGTTTACCATGCTATAGCAAAATTTCTCCCATTGCATAATTGTTTGCATCTGTTTGGATTTCAAAAGGTTGTCTTAAATTTGGAAGTGAAAGAACTGGCGTTGAACTGATCTTTTCTTTCAAAGTATCAAAAGCCTTCTGTTACTTGCCTCCCCATTGAAAAACTTGCTTGACACTTGTCACTGCATGTAATGGAGTTGCAATGGAAGAAAAGTTAGCAATAAACTTCCTCCAATATTGGGCTGCTCCCAAAAAACTTCTTACCTCTGTCACATTGTTGGGCTTAGGCCATTCCAAAATGACTTTGACCTCGGAGGGATCAATTTTTAATTCACCTCCACCAACAATATGCCCTAAGTAAATAAGTGAAGTATTTCCAAATTCACATTTGGACAACTTAAAAAACAACTGTTCTTTTCTCAAAACATCCAAAACTTGTTTCACATGTCTAACATTCTCTTCACGAGATTTGCTAAAGATAAAAATATCATCCAAGTAGACAATAACACAATCATCCAGAAAAGGCCTTAAGACATCATTCATAACTCTCATGAAAGTAGCAGGTGCATTGCAAAGTCCAAAAGGCATTACCATCCATTCAAACAAACCTTGCTTAGTTTTAAAAACTGTCTTCCATGTGTCTCCCTCGGCAATTCTGATATGATGATATCCACTTCTCAAATCTAACTTAGTAAAATATTTAGCATCTTTTAATTGATCAAGAAAATCATCGATTCTAGGAAGAGGATAACGATTCTTAACTGTAATTTTGTTCAAAGCCCTGAAATCAACACACATACGCCACGTACCATCTTT
>ML778222.1:260199-324379 GCA_009831015.1 Picea engelmannii
GAGAACTTGGCTCCACAAGTTGACCTTCTCCTCTTGTGAGTTTCAACCTTGTGAGCATCAGAAAACAAAACACTTGCAAATAATCAAGTCTTCAAAAACCAGTGCTCTGATACCAACTTGATCTAAAAATGAAGAAGACTTGTTAACTTGGAAATATTTGCAAGTAAAGTTTATGTGTTAAAAGAAAATGGATCAACTTTGCAACACATCATTAATAGGATTTACTCATTTAAGACACAAATAAACAACAACATAATCAATGAACACAAGAACATAACACAACAAATGATAAAGGAGTTCACCCCTCTCTTGGGCTACATCTCCTGGTCCAGCTTCTAATGGATCATTATTATTATTTACTCAAAATGCTCAAAAATGTGCTTTACAATGCTCAAAATGACCAACAGACTTCTCCAATGGCTTCAGAGCGTCCAAAAACCCCTAGCTGGGCTTTTTCGGCACCTCATTTGGCCAAAAAACGAAGAAGTTAGGCCTCCTGGAAGTCCCCCCTTCAAGATTGATGTCTCTGCATATACAAATTGCACCCTTGTTTATTCAACCTAGCACACATGCTTATTTAAGCGCAAAAACCTGGCATCGAACGCAACCACGCCAATGGTGCAAACTGTAGGATGGTTATGGGTGCGCTAGCCCCTAACCACCAAACTCTCGGACACATGCGGTCACCATATGACCTCGGGCTAGTGCAAAAGAGGGCTCCGTTTTCCAAATGAATAGAATAATGACAAATGGAGGGAAACCGTTTCAAAATCCAATGGTCGGAGGTCATTGTAATAACCGTTGGAAACGCGCACACATGCCATATAACATAGTTGTGTTCATATATCAAATAGCACGTGACCAAGGGCTGGGGCTAAGCCCCGACCCGGTCGCGGCCCAAACCACACATACACTCTAATTTAAATATATACCGGAACATATATATAATAAAAAATTCCCAGTGGCACATCGGTTGGTGGCTCTTTTCCAAGTCATTTCCCCTGCTTGAAGGTCGCAGGGTCGACTCCTACCAATGACAAAACTTTTAAACCAAACAACAAGTGACATGTGGCAGCCACGGATTGGGCCACATGTCAACATACCATTAGCCACCAAAATGACACGTGTCAAACACTCATATGCCAACTGTCTTCCAATAAGTGAAGGCCATGTCATCATCTGCCACCTGGACATACGATATTTTCCACATCAGCGTACGGTCATGCCACGTCAGCATCCGTACGGACTGTACGGACTGCACAGTCAGCGTCCCTTTTTTTTTACCTGTTTGACGATTTGAACAGATCGCGATATCTCTCTCTCCCGACGTCCGTTTGAACCCAAACAAGATGCGTTTGGTTTGCAATGACGAGGCCTATGCTCTCGTTTGATTTGAAGTGATTTCGAGCACTTTGAATTTTTGATTTTTGAGCAAAATTTGATCCCTTGATCAATATCTGATCCACAGTGACCTCATGGGTCCTTTTCCACATCCATTGATCAACAAAGCAAGGTTTTTTCTCATTTTTTTTGATGATTTCTCACGTTTTACATGGATCTACTTTCTCAGGCAAAAATTTGAGGTCTTCCAACACCTCAAAGATTTCAAAGCCCTGGTTGAGACACAGTACAGAAAGAAGATCAAAGTCCTCCGAACTGATAACGGGGGAGAGTATTTAAATCATGAGATCCATAATCTTTTCCATGAGGTAGGGATTCAGTTGGAGCACACAGTTCCCTATACTCCGCAACAAAATGGAGTTGCTAAGCGGAAAAACATATTTCTAAAGGAGATGGCATCTTCAATGCTCCATGCAAACTCACTACCACAGAGACTATGAGCTGAAATACTTAATTGTCCAACATACATCCAAAACATATCTCCCCATAGGTATGTCAAGGATAATACCCCCTACGAGGCTTGGAGCAGCCTCAAACTGGAAGTGACCCACTTCCGCATTTTTGGTTGATGTGCATGGGCCTGAATTCCCTCTAAAAAGAGGAAGTCACTTGATCCACAAAGAACTGAGTGTATTTTTGTTACATACCTCGACGGTGTGAAGGGATATAATCTAATTGATATTTCCTCTAACGGTCTCATCATTGAGCAAAGTGTCCAATTCGAAGAAAGTTTCTCGCATGTACCTCAACAACTGCATGCAGACAACTTCATTCTTCCACTCTTCCGAGATGATGAGAATGCAGATTCCAACTCTTCTTCATATGAGATTTTTGACTTAGAGGACTCAAATGATTCAGATTCAAAGTTAGTACAGTCAGATGCAGAGTCAGAGCATCTAGATGCAGTTGCAGAGCCAGAGAAGAGGCCCAAGTGGGAACATACTACTCTTCAGAATGCAAGGGATCTCGTTGGTGATCCATATGATACTAGGAAGACTCGATTTGATTTCAAGGAGCCTCATGTTGCACTCACTGCCACTGAACCATTGCTCTCCATGCATATTTTCTTGGTTTAGTCTTTAGATCCATAGTCTTATGGTGAGGCTATTGGAAATCCATTTTGGGAATCCACCATGCAGGAGGAGTACAACTCCCTCCTCGAGAACCAGACTTGGGATCTAGTTCTCCTTCCTTCTGGGAGGAAACTTGCCATATGCAGATGGGTCTATAGGACCAAGAGCGTAGCAGATGGACAGATTAGAAAATACAAAGTCATGCTTGTTGCTAAAGGCTTTCATCGGGTTCACAACATTGACTATGATGAGACCTTCACTCTAGTAGCGAATATGGATTCCATACGATTGGCAGTTTCCAAGGGATGGGAAGTCCATCAGATGGACGTGAAGAATTCATTTCTTCATGGTGATCTCTCTGAGGATATCAACATGGAGTATCTCGAGGGATTTATGCAGGACTCATCTTTGATCTGTCGACTCAAGAAGTCCCTTTATGGCCTCTAGCAAGCTCTGAGGGCATGGTATGCCAAGATGGATTCCTATCTTTTGTTACAGAACTTTGTACATTGTAAATCATACCTGAATGTATACATTCTCAGGACGGTTGATTCACTTCTACTCTTAGTTCTATACATTGATGATTTGTTGATCATCAATTTCTCGACTTCAACGATTGTTGTAGTCAAGATGATTCTACATGACAATTTTTTGATGACATACATGGGTTCGCTACACTTCTTCCTTGGACTCAAGATCATTCAGGATGCATCAGGCATCAAACTGTCTCATGCCAAGTATGCATGAGATCTCCTTGAGATATTTCACATGATAGACTGCAAGTTTGCACGACTCCTTTCCTATTAGGAGTCAAACTTGAGCATGGTGAGGAGAATTCACTGGTTGAAAACACACTGTACAGACAGCTAGTGTGGAGCTTATTGTATCTGACACACTCCATACTAGAACTCTTCTATGAAGTTTGTGCAGTTTCCAAGTTCATGTAGGAGCCGCATGAGCTACATTAGAAGGTTGCAAAGCTTATCCTTCGATATGTATAGGGCACCATCACCTTTGGGATTCATTATGCAACAAACACTACATTATATCTCATCAGGTTTATTGATTCTGACTGGGTTGGTGATAGCAATGATCATAAGTCCACATTTGGTTAATCACTCTGTCTTGGTTCTGGTCCTATCTGTTGGTCGAGCAAGAAGCAAGCTACCATTTCTCTATCTTCAGTCGAGGCAGAGTACAGATGGGTAGTTAACATAACCATTCATGCTATGTGGCTACAACATTTTCTCACTGAGTTGGGCATTCAATTTCACCAATCGATCATCATTTGGTGTGACAACCAGAGCACTCTGAAGTTTTGGAGAGATCCAGTTAATAGGCAACAAATGAAGTACATAGATATCCAAATGCACTACATCCGAGACTTAGTACACGAGGGGATAATCGACTTACATTTCTTTCTTTCAGTAGAAAAGATGACAAACATCTTCACCAAGACCTTGATTGAGAAGAATTTCCATTCTATGTGAAGTCGTCTTGGAGTGAAGGACACAGTTTCCTAGAAACTATAGTTATTCTTTTTAACATACATTATACCTTGAGGGGGGGGTTCCCATGATTTTTTCCCTCTTTCATCACTTTATTTTAGTGTATCTTTTGTATTTGGGTACCTAACATGGCCTCATTACCGGGACCCATTCTTTATTTTCACCATAGTGATGTTCAGGGGGAGTGTTGGAGTTACTTCACACAGACCTAGGATTTCTTTTTCCTAAGGTTTTTCCTTTTTTTATTATTCATAATTAGCCATTATCATCTTCCTTGGGATCATCACCATACTGGTGCATTACCCTTGATTCCCTGAGTTAACTCTTCACTAGTCTCTGTTCATTCAGTTAACTGAAGACTAGTTGACTAGTTAACTCAACTAGGTGGTAGTTCACTCCCGTAACTATTGGTGTGTGTCCAGATCACTCTAGACCACCGCTATGGTGCATTGGTTTTCCTCCAGTGCGCATTGGTTGAGTTATACAAAGTATATCATGTGTAAATTATTCATTATTCATTACAGTTAATGAGAATTCTTCCATTGTTTCTCTCTTTCTTCTTCTTTCTCAATTTCTCCCTGCAAATGTGTGTATTATTTTCTAGATAGATCTATTTTGTGCAGGTTCAACACATTTACAAAGGTTAGTAAAAGTTAGTAAAGGTTTCAAGGAAGGTTGTTTGAGAGTTGTTTGATCAATAAATCACTAAGGTGAGTGGACTAGTGCCTTTTAGGGTATATGGAGTCAAGAAAAGAAGCATCATATCTTAGAGAAAAATATAAATGATAGTACCTAGCCAAAGGAGATGGAATATATGAAGGAGGTGTTGGTAACCCAAGGCCTCAAACATCCAAGTCCTAAGAGAAAATCGGCAAGAAAGTAAGAAGACTTAGGTCCTAGCGGTTTCTCTTTCCTTAGACAATTGGAAATGATATATGCAATAGGAAATTAGAGTAGGGATACTAGAGTGCTAGCATTTAGGGCTCTAGTAGATACTTCTAAACAAGGTGTACTTTGAGAAAATTAAACAAGTGGAAAACTATAGAGAGAAAGATAAAAAAATGTGTTTCTCTCCTAGGGTTTTAAGCAAGTAATTTCATAATCTTTAACATGAATCGAGTAAAATTTACCACAAGTATTCAATAACATAAACAAATTGTAGATTTTCTACTTACTTCACCAAGAATAATCAAGCCAAACCCTAGTTGAAGATCCTCCACGATGAAAAATATCCAAAATACACCAAACTTTGTCTCTCCAAGAAGTTGTGCACCATTTAATTCAGCCAATAACCCTTAAAGAGGGTCGGATTTCAGACCACGCACTTGTGTGATGAGTGAATGATGAAAAAATGAGAGTAATTTCTCTCTATTTATACAGTTTCAATGACCTTTAATTAAAATTGTGTCATAAAAAGGATGAGAGGGCCAATTTACATTTAAAATCTTGTTTTTACATAAATGACATTAATTAAACCCTAAAATCATATCCAAGGGCGACGTCATGCTCTTCTAGGGTGACGTTAGGCCCCTAGGGTAGAACGTTAGGCCTCAAATGCAGAACGTTTGGACTCTAAAGGCCTCGAATGATGCCACACATGCAAACTAGCATTTAACTTCCCTCATAAGTGTAAACCTTAACTTTGGATGATGTCAGGGTCATAATGATGACATCATGTACCCTCAAGTGTCAATGTCCTGGTGGAAAGGCATGACCCCCCTGGTTCTAGGCCTACTAGAGTGTCATAGGGGAAACGTCCTTCTTTCTTCTTGGTGCAAGCCTTTGGTGTCTCTCTGCCCTTGGTTGGGGTCACAACGTTCATCTGTGGGATTTCATCCCCATGGAGGTCTGAGCTAATCATTCCCCCATATGTAGTTGTCCACCGAGAGAAGTCCCACAACAAAAACAAGTACGCCCTCCAGGGGTTCATAAGTCATAGGGATCATAGCAATGCCAATCACATATAATAATCAAATTACCCAAACATGTGCATCAAACCCCCATTTACCCAGAAAAATTCTCAAAGACATTATGCAATTTAACAAGTCATGTTTGGAGAGGATCTCAGGATGTCCTATTGGGCAAATCTTCCTTGAGTTCGGGGTGTCTCCCAGGTGAGATCCAATCTAGTTCATGTAAGTGTGTGTGAGGTGACATGGGAAGTGTTTTGGCATATGGCGCGGTGTTAACTGGTAAATGTAGGTCTTTCTTGTGGGTGCCTCTATAGAGGGTGAGCTACACCTTATCATGGATTCCATTGTTTCCTAGCCCATTCAATGCCTTTTAGTCTTAGTCTTATTACTCTTTCTTTTGTGCTTTAAGGGAAGAGATGGGGGACACTGTCTTAGCTTGGTGACCAGAGGTGACAACATTACCCACACGCATTTCACGGAGACGAGAAGGTTGTCTCATGATGAGACCCCCTTTCTCTTGTCTATGCCACCAAGAGCCACTACCCTGGTTTGGTGACCAGATAGATGGTAGTTTCATATCGCTACATTCCCGTGGTCATAATAGGTCAGCTCATGATGAGACCTCCCATCCATCAACTAATACCTTGAGTATTTATTTATCTTATAGGTTCCCTTTTCTTACTAAGAATCATTTTACTGCTTTCTCAGGAATCCCTGGTTGAAGCATCTCAAAGGTTTCATTTTGTCTTTTAACTCTTGCCAACTACTTTTAAACTTTGGGCCTTTAGCCCCTTCTTCCCACAAGGCAAGGTACAACCCTTCCTAGTGTGGAAAACCCAATTCCCGAACAAAGGTAGGGTAAAATGAGAGGAGTAAGGATGGAAGTGGTAAGTATGGAGGGAATGGACGATTACCTTTCATAAACCCACCTAGTGGAAACCCATACTAAAGGGATATCAACTTACTAGGGCATCATGTCATCCTCCCAGGTATGAGCAAGTTAAAGAGCATAATTTCCAGGAAAATGTTATGAAATGAAGGAGAATTCAACGCAACATATTCAAGTTATTCAATAATTAGAGTGACACATACCATGATACCTGGAGTCATTACCTCATGGAGAAATACTTACTGCTTGTTCGGGATCAGGTTGGTGGGATGGATGTTGTTGCTCATGATAAATGGGTTGCACTCGAAGAAAATAAGGGCCATCTAGGGCCATTCTTAAGTCATTTGACTCTCGTCACTCCATGTCTAGGACCTGTGGGCCTTGAGACATGATCTCCTTAGTTATCCCTAGGATAGGGGATAACATGCACTATTGTGACACTAATCATGTACAAATAGATCATGGTTGTGAATGAAAAGGTAATTGGGTCACAACACATGTATCTTATGTAATATAGCTAGATGATAATAAGATCTTTATTAGCTTTTATATGGCCAACTATATCAATGTCTTATGTATTTGGTTGTTTTATTGCATGCATGAATTAAAGTAGGATTTGATCATTGTTCTGACTTAGCACGTAGATTTGTTTATGATATTACTCTTTTTCTTATGTTTATGTTGTTTTTAAGTTAATGTTGTGTGATAATATGTGTTAAATCACCCTAGTATACTCTAGTTAGGGAATACCACTTACAACAATGCTTCCATTGCCTAATCATGTTATATGTTGTTACAGCATCATGTTTGTATAGTAAGTTGTGGTGATCACCACTATCTATAGTCCACATTATGTTTCTTGTCTCTAGCATCCAATATTGTGTGGGCCACTAGTGTTGGGAAGAAGTTGATTAGTGCATCCCATGCATGTTGAATTCTAATCTAGATCCCACTATTTTCTACGATAATAGTTTATGATTACTCATCCATTCATGGTGTTGAATTTGTTCACACAAATCCTAGTGATGTATCACATAGTGGTGAATTACAGGTTGTTATAGAGAAATAGGCTAACACACTCTCCAATTGTACCTTTGAATATGGTGTTGCTTTAGGTCCAAAGAATCCATTGTCTCCCATTCATGTATGCCTCCATGATTGTTCAGTTGAAGTATAAAAGACTACTATGAAACATCTATAGGTGCATGCATCTAGTTTAGATTGTATTTCAACAGTATTGACTACTCCTACTATTAGCATCATCAAACTTCCCCTCGCACATACCTCATCATACAAAGGATAGAATTATGGATGCAAATATATGAGTGTGATGGAAAAATACTACAACCTCTTCCCACAAGGTATAAATATTGATTAGTTTTAATCTTTCTCATTTCAAGAGGACTCTTCCCACAAGGTATAAATATTTTTTGGTTTTAATCTTTCCCATTTCAAGAGGACACTTTGAAAAACAATTATAACCTACACTAACCACCTTCAATGAAACAAATTATAAGTATTTGGAAGAATAAATGATATGGTTCAAGCACCTATTTGCGTTACTAGGTTCATGCACATCTAGTGAAAACTAGGTGAGTCCCTCACAAAGTTTATCATAGAATCGGAGAAACATTTGAAAAGAGAAGTATAGAAATTTACTAGAGCTTAGTGCATCAAGCATGTACTTTATTTATTTTTAATCTTGATTTTACTTGCAATTAAAGTCATGAAATTGAGCACATACCAAAATGCATTATATTTGGTTTCACGTCCTACAATAGTGTGTAAAATTCAATTATGCCATCCCTTGAACTCTCATCTAGCATTGAACAACAACCATAACAACAACAATAATAAGAAATCAACTCATTACCTAAAATCCCAAGATATACTCTATAAATATTACCACCAAAATCACTTACATGAATAATTTCTAATTTAGATTTTTGAACCTCATGAACTCTAATTTAATCTTTGATAACCAAATACATGGGTTTAAATTGCCTAATACATTTTCATTTATGCATAATACTTACAAACAAAACTAGTATAAGTGTTACATGCTAGCTGCAACATATCCCAATTTCATCAATGTTCGAATACCCACCCTTAATTTATTATTCTCTCTTAATTAAAGTCACATGTTACCTAAACCTATTAATTTCATCCTTTCACAACAACCCTCCCATCCTATTATATAACCTTTACCTCCTCCCAAATTCACCTCATTTCCCATCCATATTCCTCTGGATAGAATTCTCACTGCAAGGAAAAATGTTGTTTACGATGGTCATTTTCCCACATCTAATCTTGTGGATATTTGTAGTAATGGAGGTTCTTTGCAGAAGTGGCAAGGAAAGGTTTTTTTGAAAAATGGACTAAGGTGCACCTTAATATCAAATATACATATGTGAGATTACTAAAGTCATGTGCCCATGTAGTATCATTTGAAAGAACAACCACATAGTGTGTGTATAGCTTAATAAAGAATCCAATTTAGGATTGCTCACCAAAAAATGTATTGTCATTTAATGATGTACTATGTGGCATATAGAACGCACCATGGATGGTTCACCTATATATATCATGTGCATCATTATTTCTTAATTTAAGAATGCATCATGGATGGTTCACGTATATATCTCATGTGCATCATTAATTTAAGTGTGTGCCGTTACATGGAATATGCTTGCCAGATAGTCTACACATGGGTAATGGGGTTGCATGGAAGATGTGCATAGTATCACTAGGAAATGAGGGATAGTGTCCATGTTTCCTGTTGGAGATGTTACACACTCACCTAGGTAATTCCTTTCCTAAGATTGATAGTTTAATGTTGAGGGTGCTTCCATAGATGAGAATATTCTCGCTTGAGAATATTCCCCTACAATTTAGGGCACCTCCTACAAAATAGGGCGCCTTCCCTCTTAAGTTCAGAGTTAGTTATAACTCAAATAGACTAGTGGAGGAAACCTATGCATTGCAACCTCGGTTTTAACACTTGCAGTTGCATGTTCACCTTGGTTTACTCACCAGGAAGGCACATATCACATATACGCAGCTAGGAGGGTGCATATAATGTGCATGCATTAGTTTTTCTAACCTCCACATGTGTGACTCAGTTAATTAGTGATTGCATGGATCAGTTAAATAGGACTAGGTGGTGAATTACTTTAGTTTCTATCAGTGAGTGTCTAGATCTCTCTAGATCACTACTATGGAACATTCACTTATCCATGTAGATTATATCATGTGTATCGTTCATTTTACTCATCCAGTTAATAAAATTCATTCTTTCTCTCAAGCTTGTCTCTCTTTCTCTTTTCTCTCTTGCAATCTTTGTGTGATTTTTCTACTATCTAGGTTCTCTATGAAAGTTTTGTCAAAACTTCACATGGTATCATAGATTTGTTGCTAGGATAAATCACATAGGAAATTTATTTGTAGGTTCGGGAGGAAGATGCAGTCAGGAAGAATGGAGTTTTCACTAGCAATTATTCTCATGCCACATAACTATTTCGAGTGGAAGCTAAAAATTCTACATCAACTCAGATGCAGTGGATTGTACCAAATAACAATGGATACAAAGGTTGAGCCAACTTAAGGTATCGAGAAAAATAGGTATCTCAACCACATGAATAAGGCATGTGGCCTTATTTGCATGTGAATGTCCCCCGAGATAGTTTTTCACATTGAATCCTGTACTACTCCATATGAGATTTGGAAAAAATTGGAAGATCTCTTTGGAAAACATGATGAGATGAGAGGCCATGTGCTCTAGGTAGAGTTGTATTCCTTGGATCTGAGAATCTTTGATAACATCTAGTATTTTTTCATGAAGTTCAATTCCCTTATTCTTCATCTAAAGGGATGTAGTGTTGACAAATCAACTCAACATTATTAGTCAATCCTTTCTATTTTGTCAAAACTTGGTCCGAAGTATGTTGTGTTTGTCTCAATAGTCCATATAGTGAGATTCACTTTGGGAGAAGCATGAAAAAATCCTAATATGGATAATTTTATTGAGTCCCTAATGCGTGAGCAAGATAAGCTCATCAAAATGGGGACAATCAAGGGTTCCAATGCACACACACTTGTTGTGCATGAGAGTAATCACACATTCAATCTGAATTCCAAGCAAAAAGGAAATGGAAAAGAACATTCTAAACAAAAGAAGGAAGGAAATTCCAAACCCTTCGATGATTCCTCTAGCTCCAAAGGTGGAATGGGAAAGAAAGAGAAGTAAAAAATTGGTTACTGCAACTGTGTTTATCATCTTGAATCGACATGCATGAAGAAAACAATAGATCTCATGGAGAACGCACTTCAACAGAACAATCTTGGGGACTGCATTCCTGAGAATGCCAAGAACAAGTTAGGAGACCAACCACCATACAAAAGAGGTAATTATCATGCTTTAATTTCTATTCATTCTTCTCCCGATGCATGGATAATGGATTCAAGCACATCCCATCATATGGAAGCCACATAAAACGTTTTATATTTTATTACTGCATGCACGGGTCCTCCCATCCTCATGGGTGATGATACTCTAGTAGAGGTCACTAGACAAGGGAGAGTAGAACTCTAACATGGAAGTTTTGAGAAAATCTTGCATGCTCCAAAACTCTCTGTGAATCTACGCTTTGTTTATCAGATAGTGCATTTACGAACAAGAAAAAAGGTGGAATTCACACTTGATTATGTAACCATTATGACATGTATGATAACTCCAAGATTGTTGTTGGTGAGGCAAATCACTAGTCTCATTTGTATACGTTCGATAAGCTTATTGATAAATATGATTACGCTTTACTATTGAATCATGTTGATGATGATAGTAAACTATGGCATGAGAGATTTGGTCATCTAAACTTCAATTACATATAGAAACTCTACAAACAGGGATTTCTTCCTAAGAGGGGAGGAATGATCCATATGGATCTTGGGGAGGAATGAACCATTTTGATGGGGAATGTAATGTAATGTCATCTTCATTTGTTAATTACAGACATCATGTAATGATTTCGTAGTGGTCTTATGTACATTCCTACAACATAGCGTTAATGCACTGGATCACATTAGAACTCTGCATTTAAGTGCGTTGAGGCTAGAGTAGTACTGAGATGGGTGAATGCCAAGGTATTTTACATGCCTATGGAATTTTATAAACTTAGTCCAATTTATCCCACATGCATCATGGGAATTGTTATCATCTCATTCTCTCATATATAATTGAGGTGAAGGAATCCCTTTAAGAATGCAATGGAGTGTGATGTAAAGCTTGTTGTGAATGAAGCATAGCCAACATCTCTTTTCTTTCAGAGATAGGCTACCCCATTCTACTAGTTTGTGTTCTACCGTGTTTTTATATCTTATTCAGTAATAGAAGTTGGGTTTCACTGTATTTATGTGTTCTCTTCTATATTTTTTTTTATTTCATTGTTATATCTCGGTTGTATTTTTTTCTTCGTGTCGTTCTCAAAATAATTTGGATCAGTGGTTTTAGAGAAGGATTCTCCTTGTCATTTCTCAGAGCAGGTCCCCAATGAGGTTAGGGTATAGAGAGTTGGGTCTTGAGCTAGTTTCACTTGAGGACAACTGCTCTCACTAGCCCAAGTGACCTCCCATGGAGGAAGAAAAGAGAGATGACAAAGAAGGAGATACTTTCAAGATGTTTATCGAGAAAGCTCTTGTGCAACAGAGGAACATATGATGGAAATATTCTCTCAAATCATTCAAAGAATACCGATGGTGGTGGCTGAGGAATCTTCGATAGGAATCCATTTCGCAAGTGAGACACCCTTCAAGGTACCTGTCAATTTTGATATCCCCTTATTTGAAGGCCAGATAGATGTAGATGCTCTAGAAAAATGGTTGAATTTGCTAGAAGGTTATTACTTTGTCCAAAAAAATTTCGACAGTAAAAAGATCACCTTTGCGCTCCTTAAATCCCTTCCCCATGTCAGAGGTTGGTGGGAAGGTTACTGGGAGAGCTACACTGCAGATGAATCTACACTATTTGGGAGAGAACCCACTTGGGTGGCCTTTGTAGATGCCCTAAAGGAGGAGTTACAACATGTCGGAAACTATGATGACCAATACATGAGATGGACAACTCTGCATCAGAAAAGAGACCAGATGGTGTCTAAGTACACCAACATATTTCATACCTTGTGCTCAAATATAGGTATCAAAGACTTCGAGCGACACCTAGTTTTGAAGTACCGTAGTGGTATACATAGGTACATCCAAACAAAGATGGATTTCTTGGAAATCTCCTCACTAGGGGTTTCTTATCGATATGCATTCAAAATTGAGTAGAAATTCAAGCAGCAGAGTAAGTGGGAGAAGCGTGGAAAAGGAAACTCTAACTCACATAATAAATGATAGAGAAAGGAAGGCCATCCTCAAGAGAGCCATTCCCATATGCAGGAAAAGAAGGGTAACGAGAATTCTAATAAAGACACTGTAAAGGGGTGTGAGTTCCACAACATCCCTTGGTACAATATTGATGATTGTCACTCAATACAGTCATTGGTGGTCAAGTAAAAAGATAAATATTCAAACCCCGACTTGGAACCTGATTCGGAAAATAATAAGAGGAGACACATTGTTGATGCAGAACCCACTGCTATTGTTGCAACTACAACAATCCAACCAGAAGAGGATCCTGAGGAGGGGGAGAGACTCTTCCATTCACAGATGTGGGTGAAGGGGACCCCACTGCATTTTATTGTTGATATCGGAAGCCAAAAGAACATCATCTCAAAAGAGGTTGTCAAGCAATTGGATTTTCCAAAAACACCACACTCGCAACCATACAACATCGGGTGGCTTCCCTAGGTTCAAGATATTCGTGTCAGCCAGCAGTGTCACCTGTCCTACGGCATCAAGCCCTTCAACGATGAGGTATTGTGTGATGTTGCCCTACTAGAAGTCTATGATGTTTTATTAGGCCATCCATATATGTGGAGGCGTCATGTTTTTTATGAGTCTCGACCTTGTAGCATCATTGTTACTCTAGGGGGTCAACTATACAAGATACCAAAGGTAGTTCCGACTATTTTCCCACCAAAATAATGCCACAAAGTAATCTCTCATACTGCAAAGTTTAGCCTCTTCATAATCTGATAAGAAGGTGAACATAAGGACACTACAACCACTCAATCCTCAGCCCAAGACCTTTCTATCCAACAAAAGTAGATCGACAAGATTGTAAAAGAGTACCAAGATGTTCTTGTTGCACCTACAGGGGTGCCTCCACACTACCCAATAAATAAAGGTTATAATAGAACACTTCATACTCTTCATGTTGCATATTCATCGAAAGAGTCCTCCCACACTCATGTATATCATGCAAATATATTGGTTGAACAGATCCAACCCCTCCAACAATAGGTTCATGACAACCTTCAACAAGTTAAGGAGGACAACTTCTTCAACAAGGAAAGCAACACACCAAGCTTCATATTTAGCATAATTCTCCCCACCTCCCATGGGAACTTGATGAAATGGGGTCCATTGCTTCCTTAGGGGGGAGGAATGATCCAAATGGATCTTGGTGGCCATCCACCTTTTCCACTGAATCACCATTTTGAGCCTGTGGTTTTGATAAACCATGATATTCACCATTTTGATGGGTAATGGAATGTAATGTCATATTCATTTGTTAATTTTAGACATCATGTAACTATTTCCTAGTGGTCTTATGTACATTCCTACAACATTGTGTTAATGCATCGGATCCCATTAGAACTCCGCATTTAAGAATGATCATGATAGCGTAGTAATGGGATGGGTGACTGCCCAGGAATTCCTAGTGTTTTACATGCCTATGGAATTTTATAAACTTATTCAAATTTGTCCCACATGCATAATGGGAATTGTTCTCCTCTCACTCTCTCATATATAATTGAGGTGAAGGAGGCCCTTTAATCATGCAATGGAGTGTGATGTAAATATTGTTGTCATTGAAGCATAGCCAACATCTCTTTTCTTTCAAAGATAGGCTACCCCATTCTACCAGTTTGTGTTCTATAGTGTTTTTCTATCTTATTCAATAATAGAAGTTGGGTTTCACTGTATTTATGTGTTCTCTTCTATATTTTTGTGTATTTCATTGTTATATCTCGGTTATATTTTTGTCTTCATGTCGTTCTCAAAATAATCTGGATCAGGACCACTAACACAGTCTTTATTCGACTTATTTCCTATTTGTAGAATGGAAATATTTTTGGGTGATGTGGATTGTGCAACCCAAAGGATGCTCCTACATCAGACACCCCTGGTGAGAAAAAAATGATCTGCAAATCATGTGTAGATCATTGTTTAAGTGAAGAGTTCTACACATGTGATAACTGATCTTCAATCACCCATGATGCATCTTCTGCTCCTTGATTCTTCCACTTGATCAAATATTTTGTGTACACCTTCCGGCGAGTCTTCTTACCAATTCTGGTAGCAAGAATTTCTTCAATATACTCCTCAGACTTAATTAGTAGATGGTGTTCGCATTTGCTGAGCGTACCTTCATCTTCTCTTTTTCCCCCTTCACGAAACTCATAGAGGTCAGCAACATTGAATGTAGGCAATATGTCAAACTTCTCTAGAATTTCTAGCTAATAAGCATTATCAGAGATCTTTTTCATAATTTGACATGGACCTATATTCTTGTACTTGAGTTTATTATATGTGCCTCGAGGAAATCTCTCCTTCCTCAAGTGATCCATGACAAACTCACCCTCTTGGAATACCTTATGTCTTCTATGTTGATCTGTTCTTTTCTTATAACTATCATTGTTGGTATGTAATTTCTTCTTTACATGTTCTTCTAATTCATGCATACTATCCACAAAATCATTCGGATCAACACTCTTCTTGCCTTCCAAATATGACAATGCAACCAAATCTAGCACACCTTTTGGAGACCATCCATAAACAATATGAAATGGAATCTTTCCTATAGATTTGTTCATCGAATCATTATATGTGAATTCATCTTGTGTCAATGCCAAATCCCATTGACTAGGATTCTCTTCTATTAAACTTCTCAACAAATTTCCTAGACTCTTGTTCACTACTTCTATTAATTGACCATCCATTTGAGGATGATACGTTGAATTGTACAACAAACCTGAGTCTAAAGTTTTCCAAATTATCCTCCAAAAATGCCCAAGAAATCTGGTATCACGATCAGAAGTAATACTCTGTGGAAATCCATGCAATCTGACCACTTCTTTGAAAAACAATGCAACTAATACACTAGCATCACTAGTCTTCTTACACGCTATGAAGTGTGCCATTTTCGAAAATCTATTCACCACTACCATTGATAAATCATGCTTTCTTCAAGTCATAGGAAATCCTAAGACAAAATCCATACTGATATCCTTCCAAGGTCCTTTGGGTACTGGAAATGGAGTATAGAGTTTCGTTTTCTGACTTTTTCCCTTGGCTAGTTGGCAGATCCTGCAACCTTCAACAAAATTTCGAACATCCTTATTAAATTTGGGCCAAAATTACCTCTCCTTTACTAAGGTTTAAGTTTTATCCATCCCAAAATGTCCTCCTAAACCACCACTATGTAACTCTTTAATGAGATTCACCTGTATGGCACTTCTGGGAATACACAACTGTTGATTTTTAAACAAAAACCCCTCCTAGATATGGTACTCCAGACATGGTGTTCTGTCTAAAATCCAAGGCTCCTTACATGCCTTCCAAGCTTCTAAGAAATCTGAATCTTCTTCATACAATGCCTTTAGAAAGTTCAGTCTTACCACTTCTGCCGACATGGTATTGAGTAACATTATCCTTCGACTTAATGCATCAACTACCTTATTGGACTTCCCAGACCTATGTTTCAACACAAAAGAGTAACTTTGCAAGAATTCTACCCATTTAGTATGATTTTGAATCAACTTATCTTAGTTGTTAATGTACTGTAGAGATTTGTGATCCGTGAACAAGACAAACTCCTTCGGCAGTAGATAATGTTGTCATTTCTTCAAATCTTGCAAAATAGCATAAAATTCATGATCATAAACATAATACTTGTTTTTGGACTCGTTCAAATTCTCATTGAAAAATGAAATGGGTTGTCCTTCTTGACTTAGAATGCTCCAATTTTTGTTCCACTAGTGTCACAATCAACCTGAAACACTTTATTAAAATCTGGTGATGCTAATACCGGTTTTGTTGTTACTCTCTTCTTCAATTCTTCCAATGACTTATTTGTTGTTGTAGTCCACTAGAACACTCCCTTATTCATACATTCTCTAAGAGGCACGCATACTTTGCTAAAGTTCCTAATGAAATTTCGATAAAATCCTTCCAATCCATGGAAAATCCTCACATCGAATGTGCATCTTGGTGTTGGCCATTCAAGGATAGCCTTCACATTCTCAAGATCTATTTTTCAGTCCTTCCTTCGAAATCACAAAAACCAAGTACACTAACTCTCGCTACATGAATGTACACTTCTTCAGTTTTATCAATATTTTCTCGTCTTTCAAGTGTTGTAACATTTCTCTGACATGTTCAACATGCTCTTTTATGTTCCTACCAAAAAAAAATATATCATCCAAATATAAAACTATGAACTTACCCAAAATTGGCTTCAAGACTTCATTCATCAATCTCATGAACATGTTGGGTGCATTAGTTAACCCGAGCGAAATCACTAACCATTCAAATAGTCCATATTTTGTCTTGATTGTTGTCTTCCATCCGTCACCTTCTTTGATCCGAATATGGTGATAACCACTCTTCAAATCAATTTTTGAAAAATATTTTGAACCACTCAAACTGTCCATTAGATCATTCATTCTCGACAGTGGAAATATATACTTGATAGTAATCTTGTTTATAGCATGCGAGTCAGTACACATTCTCCATTCCCCTATTTTATTTGGAGACAATATTGTTGGTACTTCACACAGAATCAAACTCTCACAAATTAAGCCCTCGGTCAAGCAATTCTTGCACTTGTCGATTCACTTATTCACTCTCTGTTGGAGTCGTCCTGTAAAGCGTTTTATTACGTAAACTCGATTCAGGAATTAAATCAATTTGATGAGAAATAATTCTCACTGGAGGCAATCCTTTTGGAAGATCATTAACAATAATCTCCATAAATTCATCCAGCAACGACTTTATTTCTGTAGGTACAACATTTGGCTCCTATACACTTTTCACTTCTTTCAGAATTAGTACTAAATAGAACGTTGATTTTCTTTCTTCCTATAAGAATTCCTTAAAAGAACATAGCATGATCCTGCTATTACTAATGTTTATATCAACATAATTTATTGCTGCTACTATTTTATCCTTCAACATTGGTGTTAATTTATATCATTGTCCATCTTTATTGAACTCATATGTGTTTTCTTACCATCATGGCGAACTTGTCGATCAAACAACCATGGTCTTCCAAACAGTATGTGACACACATCTATCTCAATCACATCACATAACACCTTCTCTTGAAAAATCCCTATTTGAAAATTCAATAAACATTGCTCAGACACAGTCACCTATTGTCCATTGTTCAACAAATAAAAACAGTAAGGGTTCGTATGGTTCAACCTTGTCAAGTTTAGTTTTTTCATGACTTAGGTGGATACCAAATTTTATGTACTTCCTCCATCTATAATAAGGTTACAACATTTTCCTTGAACCTTACATTTTGTTTAAAAAAAAATCTTTCATTGTTTTGGTTCCTTTTCCTCTTTTTGTTCATATTTAAGCAACACTCTTCAAAACAAAGAATTCTCACCTTGTTCTTTCTGAAGGATAGTCACATTTTCTCCAACTACTGAAGCTTCATCAACCTATGTGACTTTTTCCCTTGCTTCACCTCTTCTCCCTGAAGTTTTCCTTTATGGACATTCATACTTCTTGTGTTCCTCTACACCATAATGACAACAAGTGACTACATATCTACCCTTTCCTCTTTCGAATCCTCTGCCTCTACCAGCTCCATTTCCTCCTCTGCCACCATGACCACTGGAAAATTATTCTTCCTTTTGTCTACCTTTAGCAGTCCCTGCTTTACCTCGTCCTTTAAAACCTCTTCCTCTACCTATAGGATGTGTTTTTCTCTCAATTTTTTCTTCTACCTTCAGGACAACTTGATAAGCTTCATCAACAGTGCCAAAATAGAGTGTGCTCATTTCATCCTGAATTAAATACTTTATCCCATTTACATACCTTTCAACTCATTGGAATTCTAGTTCCTTGAGGCCTGCTCTGAGTGATAGCCTAAAGAACTCTTCAGTGTATTTGTGAAAAAATGTGTCCCTTTGTCTGAGGTTCTAGAGTTTTCGGAACAAATTCTGCTAGCAATCAATAGGAATAAATTTCTCTTTAACCTTGGTAACCATTTTATTCCAAGTTTTGATTTTCTCCATCTGATTATTCACTCTATCCTTTTGCAGCATATCCCACCATAGTGTTGCATGGCCTTTCAGTTTCATAACAACAAATCTTACCGAATTTGGATCCTAAAAAAATTCATACTCAAAGTATCTTTCGATTTCTCCAATCCAGTCAATGAGAACATCAACTCTCAGACTACCATCATAACATGAAACCTCAACCTTTTCACTACCCCTATTACTCAAATACAAAATCAATCTAGCTACTGGGTCTCTTTTATCACCATCTTGTTCATCTTCGATTTCTTCTTCTAGCTCTGAGTATACTTCATCATCTCCATTCCTACAATTTTCCAATTCCTTTATTATTCTTCTCAAATTTTCCAGTTTTCGATTTCTTGCACCTCCCCTTCCTTCACGTCTCCTTCACGACAACATTCCTCCAAGTTGTAGGTGTCTCACCAACATCCACAGACCTCACATGGTTTTGTAACCCAACTTGACTTCCAACACTCTTGTTGAGCAACCACTACGAACATGTATTATGTACCCTATCTCACATAAGAAGATTAGATACTAATCCCAAAGAATAATCGAGCTTTGATACCACATAATGTAGAGGTAATTGGACTACAACACACACACTGTTGTTGTAGGAAAATCTCCCTACGGACAGGTAGATTGCCTCAAAGAGCTTGACCCTAACTCTAAGACAAAAAATGATTAATGTGGACACTGACTTCCTTTCAAATCTATCCAAACTAACATATGAGAAGGGAGGATAACAAAAGTACCTATTTATCGACGTTTGTCCCTGCACGTTCCGAGTTGTGCTCCGATCCTTTGCTCCTCGCTGGATCCTGTGGACAAAACAAGATACGACCACTTCCTACTCTATTGATATTAGCTTGAAAATAGATCTATCTATCAACGATAAGTTCATGTAACATCAGACACAAACTAGAAATAAATAGGCCAAGTGTGTCATATTAATGAGAATAACGACAACATTACTTACAATCGTAGATGCGAATGCGACAGCTACATCAAGTCCCCTTTGTCTAACCCTTGCCCAAAAGATCCACAACCTGGATAGCAGCAGCTTCACTGATCACTCTCCTTTAGCTGACTGTGTGTTTCCTATGAGATCATAGGTTTCATGCTTAGCAATTCTTCTCCTTTCCACCATATTGGAGCCTGCTTATATAGGTTAAGAGGAGCTTAACCTCTTGAGTTATATTTAGAACAAGTTAGGGAACCTTCTCCTTAGATTAGGGATCTCTTGATGAAACCAAGAATTTGAATACAACTGCCTCCTAATCTTGAAAGATCCTCCACTTATTCTCCTCAACGGGCCAACTACTTCCTCAGATTAGGCAGCTCTCCCTTAGAAGGGGCATCAGATTGTTGTAGCGCTCCCTAAGAAGCTTGAGGGGAGCGCCAGATCCCTCAAGGTGAGTAGCACTCCTTCAGAAGGGGCAGGGGAGCGTTATAACGCTCCCTGATGCCTTGTAGGGGAGCGCCAGTGCTCCTAAGGCTGATATAGGGGAGCATTCCCCCTCAAAACCTTTGTTTCAGGGCTCTCTTCAGGTGTTAAGAGTTCCTTGTCTTCAGTTAACCAATTCTTCTTCTTCAAACCAAGTACATGAGATGTTTTAAGTGTCTCCTTAGTTTCATCAGCATGACAGTATGCTCGAACATTATTTGCGACACTTGTGACCAACTTGTGACACTTGCGAAAGTTGTAAGGAAGATGCGACACTTACGACCATTGAGAGGAACATGCGACATTTATCCATTTGAGTAATTTTGACGTGTAACAGATTGCCCCCCAAAGTATGAAGTTAGAGGATGAGAACTGATAACTGAAATGCTTTGTAGACTTTCAAGAAAGGGTATAGAGTCGGAGAACTTGACGGAAGCTGCAAACAAACATCCAACAAATATCATGACATATTTGAAAACCCAAAGCAGGCATACCTATGCTTGGGTGATCAAGACTTGCAAGATATGGCCGCCATAAAATACACTGCGGATCCATAATTGTATTGATAAAAGGTATAGCCACCGAAGATACAATGTGGATCTATACTCTAATGACTCGGACCGATCGTAGCCATGAAGAATACACAGTGGATATATGAGATGATAAGACATAGCCACGACCAATACAAAGTGGATCTATGTAACAGTGTATATGTCCTTTGTCTAATAGAAACTCCTTCGCAGCCTGGGCCAAGTATATCAAAATGGTCACTCGACCCATGGTCTTCTTACTAATATCAACACGGCACGATTCCAACCATGTGAATAGGTGTCTTGATGTCGAACATGGCAGAAACCACTTGATTACTGGTCAATGGTGTAAACCGTTAACAAGTGTGAGGGAGATCACCATTAATGTCAATGATTCCCAAGGTACCCTAGTACATTCCAATGAATGTGAATAGATGAGCTGAAGTCGAACACCCGTGGAATCATTCGATCAGAGGTCAATGATGTAAACCTACTGTCGAATGTGAGGAGGCCTTCCATTGAGGCATGCAGGTCCCAAAGTACTAACTGGTTTCTAAGCCTGATTCCCGGATGATGTGTTGAAGTCGACAGGAATAGACTCGTCGAGGGAGGGCCTTGATGTATCCCCCATCAACAACATGAAACGGACATAGAGATGTAATTTGGCAGATTAAAAGAACATGGACTAACACAGGTTTTGAGGCAAATATTTGGGATGGTTGACTCTCGAGGCGGATACTTCCCTTGAACACTGAGGCACAATAGCAGAACATGACGTGGACCGATACTTATGCAGTGGATGCGGTGACTTGCATCGGATGAACCAAAGGAGTGAAAGGAACTCAAAGGATTGTCTTAGTGCAGAGGTTCAGCGGATTATGATGTATGCATATGAAAAACTGTCATGTTCAAGGGCGACTCTAAGAAGTGCTGGATGATGTTCCCAAGAGACTGCTTGGCTTGATCCTTTCAATTTTTCCCCCATCCAGATGGACGAGTACCTCTTTTTGATTTAATGAGCTCGAGGAGGATAACACATGTTTGATATAACTCACCTTCGGTAAGTTCCTCTTCCTTTGTTTAACGAACCGGAAGAAGTAAGGGTTTGGTCCCATATGGGTATGTCGATGTGTGCTTTAATGAGTCCAAAGACAGAAAACTCGAAGGCTTTTCAGGATTATAGAGTTTGGAAAAACACTTAAAAGAGAACTCTCTCAGTTCCTTTTTCGTACAGTAGTTCAACGAGACCAAAAAAGGGTTAAACTATCGCTCGAAAGACGCCCTTTCTGACCTTTTAACGAGTGTGAAAGGAAGCAAGGTCACTCGACAATCTTTTCATATTTAGAGAGTCTGAAAAGGGTTTAAAGGAGACTCCAAGGGGGGTTCCTTTTTTGTATGTTCGTATCCGTATGGGTCTGAAAAAGAGATAAAAGTTTACCCGGTTACGTTCTCATATTATCGAGCTCGAGAACAAACTAAGACTGTGCTCATAAGTGTGACAAGGTGAATAATCCATCAGGACTGCCAGGAAATCTGCGATGCCGGAACTGCAAACCAGGGATTAGTGAAGCCAACATATTATTAGAGAAACCCATAAATGACCATACCTTATGAGAAATGAAAATTTATAAATACCAATTCATTGAAAACTTCATTTACCATTTCATTTTGCAAGGATTTTGGAGTAGTGGAGAATCTCATTTTGAAGTAGATCTTGTTTTGCTCGCTGCCGGAGCTACGGTTCACCGTTTTGCTTTTCGTTTGGACCAGGTAGGTGTCCATCTCTTTCTCTTTCAATCACATGGTTTCACATTCATTTTAATAGCATCATTTATTTTAAAATATGAGCCCTAAGTTGCCCCAATTAGAACCAAATCGGCCTCTTTGAAAATCAATGGGAAAATGGGATTCTTTATGAAAAAATGTCTAGGAGAAGATGGCTAAGATGCCAACACCCTAGTAGTCAATTAGATAGGTCGTTTTTTGGTAAAAGAGCCCATAAAAATTCTTCCCAAGTGCCCACGCAGCCCCCAAAGTCGTTTTTAATTTTTAAAATGTTTTTATTATTGTTTGATGAATGTAAAATGCTTAAGAGAAGACGTGGTGGTTATAAAGAGTGTGTGGTTGCTTTTAAACGATGTGGGAATCTTATTTCATGTTTTAAATTGCTTTTGAAAATTGCCGAAATTGCCAAAACGTGGAAATAATGAGTTTCTTTATTTCTTTTTGTTTTGTAGGTAACTTTGGCAATCATGATTGAATGGAAGGAAAGAGAACATGAGATGGATGACTTAGCTGCCTTGCGGAGTCCTCATACATGGGCTGCCTTGCGAGCTTGTGGTTTTCTCAAATTCTTCAAGTTGCAAAAGATGAAGAAAGAGATTGTATTACTCGAGCATATGATTGGCCTTTGGGATGTTGCAGAACAAGGATTTTGTATCGGCACGCAGCTTTTAACCATTGAGTTAGAAGATGTATATTGTTTGATTGGCCTCTCGAAAAGAGGGGTCCCCATATATTTCACCGGGCAGAGGGAGCTACCCGAGCAAGTGGACTTGTATCTGGCACGCCACTATATCCCGGGAGCAAGGCTGGTAGGGGGTAGAATCCCTATCAAAGATATTCGAGAATTGCCCCTCCGGTCTATACTGTTTTCTATCATGAGCGTGACCGGTAGTACGAGCGCGCATCTGGCATCAAGATCGCAGGTGGCTTACGGTGTTCAGTGTTTGGAGCCAACACTGTTCAACTGGAGTGCAGGGTTCCTTCGAAATGTGAAGAAACAGATTTCACGGTGCAGGACTGGACAGAAGCAGTTTGGTTACGGCTCATTTTTGGTCTCATTTTTTCTAGAGTGCATCCCCTAGATGCAGCCTCGGATAGAACTGGTGGTGCGACCAGTGGATGAACCGAGGATGGAGAGGTGGACTAATCTATCTCCAAGGCTAGTATCAGAGTCAGAGTTCCATTTCGCTGGTGATTTCTTTGCCTAGTTGAGACGGCAGTATCTCTGGATAAAGGACTTCCCTTATGCTAAGGTATATTTCCGTGGGAGCATGGACTTGATTTTGCCCACGGGGGAAGACTGGGATGTGTCAGGTAAGAGACTNTATATATATATATATATATATATATATATATATATATATATATATATATATATATATATTGGGCATGTAAAAGAGTTTTAACAGATGTATTGTTTCCAACATGTAGACAAGGGAGCAGTGCGCCCGGCTGATATACCGGTACCGGGAAATCGTGGAGGCGTCCCGGTTGCAGCAGGTCTGGCAGTACCAGTGCCTGGTCTCCGGGAGGTTGAGAGAAACCTCCAAGGCTTCACGATGGGCATTCCTCCTTTACGGAGGGGGGAAGTGCCCTTACATCTACAAAGGCACACTGTAGGAGTACCAGAGAATATCAATTCTCTATTGAGGAGCGTAGTGCATGCAGTGATGTGTTACTCACAGCACAATGTAGTGCGGGGAGATTAGAGTCTCTCCGTTGATTATATTTTTGTATGCCTTGTCAGGCGACGTTGTATGGGTGGAAAATCCCAATATTTTGTCCTTCTACATACTTTTTGATGTAATCCAAACATTTCAGTCACGCCATATATATATATATATATATATATATATATATATATACAGTTTCGATTTTTACAATGCCAATGATTTGTACATGATGATGTCTGTGATGTGTTTTAATTTACATGTAANTATATATATATATATATATATATATATATATATATATATATATATATATATATATATATATATATATATATATACAGTTTCGATTTTTACAATGCCAATGATTTGTACATGATGATGTCTGTGATGTGTTTTAATTTACATGTAATGTACAATTTTGCTTTCCTTAAATCTTATATGTGGGCAAGATACCGATCCATGATATAATTAGCTAGTGAATCTGAAACACTATTAAGTTCTCTTGGAATTTGTTTGTATTCAATGTAATCGAACATTCGTTCAAGACGACGAACTTGTAAGTGTAAACGTAGCAGGATAGGACTACGGATAGCGTAGATACGGTTGAGTTGATAAACCACGAGTTGGGAGTCTAAGTAAATAATAATACGTGAGATACCTAGAGAGGAGGCTTGGGTCAACAGTCCGATGACAGCGTGATATTCTGCCATATTGTTGGTTGCTAGTCCTAAGCAGATACCTCCTGAACTCACCACCTCGTCAAACTGGTAAATAACCCATGCTGCCGAAGAAATGTTCTGGGTATGTCGGCTAGCGCCATCCGCGAACCCAAAAAAGATAGGAAAGGAAGATGCCATCTACGCATGAAAACACAAGCACAGTCATGAGTGGCAAAGGTAAGACTCGAGCACACGAAAGAAATAAACACACCAAACTAAAATACAGTAATGTACAAAGTACAAATGCTAGGTGATCTAGGCATAGTACTTTTTAAGGTAAAGCCTGTTTCGGGGCTCTCCCAGGGAAATTCCATCATGGTCAACTAATTCATAGGCACCTCTGTGTAGAACACACTTCACGATGTAAGGACCGTGCCACATAGGTTCTAACTTTCCTGTCCCCAATTTATCGTGAGCTTGGTCGAAAATGAGGACTAACTCTCCTTTTGTGAAAGCCCGAGGGTGGACGGATTTGTCGTATTGACTCTTGATTCATTTTTGATGTGCCTCATTGGTGAGAGCAACATCGCGACCTGTTTCGTCCAATTTGGATAGATACAAGAATCGTTCTTCTTCAGCAGAAGTATGGGGCAGGAGTTCTACTTTCAGTTTGAGTGATGGAAACTAACACTCGATTGGTAGAACGACTTCAATGCCATAGACCAACTGGAAAGGAGTAAATCTAGTTGAAATTTTCACAGAAGTACGATAGGCCCAGAGAGCGGAGAACAGTTGTAAATGCCATGACATTTTGTTTTCCCCTACCATGCATTGGATCATGGTTTCTAGGATTTTGTTGATAGCCTCAACTTGTCCGTTCGCTTGAGGGTAGTAGGGGGATGAGTTTTCATGGAGAAAACCCAATTTGATATGTAACTCGCTCATCATCTGGTTTTTGAAGTGTGCACCATGGTCAGTGACAATGGCACGTGGCACACCAAAATGAGTTATGATGTGGTTAAAGAGGAATAGAGCTGCAGTACGGCCATCATTCAGGAAGGTATGCATAGCCTCAGCCCATTTGGTGAAGTAGTCGACGACGACGATGGTGTAACCCTGTCCCCTGGCTGAGGTAGGCTTACACTGCATGAAATCGATACCCCATTTGGCGAAGGGGTCGATGGCGATAATAGGGTGCAGCGCGGTAGGGTGGGTGCATGCCTTCTTGTTGAAGATTTGGCAGGGTGGGAATTTTTTGACGACCTCGATGCAATCTTTGAAAATCGAGGGCCAAAAGTAGCCCGCACGTAGGATGTTTTGGGCTGTGKCCATCCCGAAAAGGTGACCGCCACAGGGGCCAAGGTGATAATCGTTCAAAATGCGTTCAACCTCCTCGTGAATCAGACATCGCTGAAGGATGGTGTCAATACCGCGACAATACAAAGTGTTGGCGAGGATGATATAAYGGCGAGAGTGGTGACGAATGCGTCGATGCTCTTCGCGAGAGATGTTGGGATGAAAATGTTGGSTTTGAAGGTAGAGGAGAATGTCTCTGTACCAAGGATCAGATGTGATAATGAGGAAGAGAGATTCATCAGGGAGAGAATCTCTAGGTTCAATGCTTTCATCGGCACGGGGGAGAGCACAGATGAGCTCGAAAAACACCAGGGATTTTTTGGCTTTAGCCTTCGTAAACTCAAGATCGAATTCTTGAAGAATAATGATCCATTTTGAATATTTGCCCCCAAGTACTTGACGTGTCAAGACGTGGTACATAGGGTTGGAGTCTACGATTACCATGGTGGTGCATAATAAGATGTAGTGGCAGAACCTTTGGACAGCGATGACGGCTGCCAGGGCCAGTTTCTCAACATGCGAATATCTGAGTTCGGGTCCAGATAAACTCTTGCTCAGATAATAAATCACATGTTCTTCGCCATTGGGGTCTTCTTGGACTAACACCATCGCAATGGTGGAAGTAGAAGCGGCCAAATAAATGATATAATCCTTTGTATATTCGGGAGGATGTAACAAAGGAGCATGGGTCAAAGCTTGCTTGAGAGTGTCGAATGACCGTTGAGAAGCATCATCCCAGATGAAAGGGACATTTTTTTGCAATAATCGCATAAATCCTTTAGTGATCTCGGCATAGTTGCAGATGAAACGGCGAAAAAAGTTTGCTTTGCCTTGCAAACTTTGGAGTTGGGTTAAATTAGTAGGTGGGGGTAAGGCTAGGATGGCCTTGATTTTTAACGGATCCACCCTGATCCCGTCTTTGGAGACAATGAAACCAAGGAGTCGACCATATTCGACAGCGAAAATGAATTTGTGTGGGTTCAGACGAATACGATAGAATTGACATCGAAGAAAAATTGCCCGCAAGTGATCGATGTGATCTGATCGATTGGATGAATGGGCGAGTAAATCGTCGAGGTAAGGTTCCACGATATGTTTGATGTCGTGGAAAGCGTACGACATGGCTCGCTGGAAAGTAGCACCAGCATTTTTAAGGCCAAAAGGTAGCTTTCGGTAGGCGAAAGTACCCCAAGGGCAGATGAAGGCTGTCTTATGTTGATCAGTAGGTAAGATTTCAATCTGGTTATATCCAGAAAAGCCATCCATGAAAGAGAAAATTACGCTCCCTGCGCAATTATCGATGATTTGATTGATGAAGGGCGTAGGGTAGTTGTCCTTAGGACAAGCTTTGTTGAGATATCGATAGTCAATGCAAACACAGATGGTCCCTTGTTTCTTAGCAACAGGAACAAGGTTGGAGACCCATTCGGTTAAAGGCACGGGATAGATGAAGCCAGATTTTAGAAGTTTTTCAACTTCTTCCTTTATAGCTATGATTTTCTTGGGATGAACCGAGCGGAGTTTTTGTCGAACCGGTTTCACGTCAGGGTAGGTTTTAATTTCGTGTATGACGATTGAAGGGTCGATCCCTGGCATTTCCTCGTAGCTCCATGCAAAGACATCGCGGAATTCTTTAAACAAAGAGGTGTAAGAGACCACTTCGTCGGGTGTGCAATTAGCACCTAGGTTAATGTTTTCCACGACACCTTCTTTGATTGAAATGTCAATCGTGATCATAGTAAAGATGTTATCCATGTTCCCCTCAGAGAGGGTATCTTGTGTGAGGATAGGAGATTGCGGAGCATCGGTAAAATTGGGAGGGAAGACAGAGCGTATGTCTTGGTGAATTCCTTCCAGAGGCGGAAGAAAAGAGGATCGATGGTGGTTGTCATCCCAGGGCAGATCGTCAATACTCAACATTTCCATAATAGATTCATCCGAAGGAAAAATTTGGGAAATGTAATCGACGACAGACGACAGGGAATCCAATCATGAGGGCACCGAGTAAGCATCGGGTGCCAATGAATGTGAAGTGTTCGAAGAGGGAGAGGCGGATTGAATAGCTATGTATGCGGCCTCGGCTGGGCTTAGTGGCATAGTTTCACCGAGCACATTGAATTCCAAAGGACTAGGCACAATCCAAGGATCAGATGATTCCAAGGATTGATAAGGCATAGTCAAAATCATATTGATGGCGACAATATGATGTGCGGTAGGTGGAAGTGGTGTAGGGAAGGTACCCATGAGGCTAGAATATTTCAATAAGACAACACCAACGCTTTCATACGTAACCTGGTGGTCTCCCAAAAAGGGAATGGTGTTGGTAGCGGGGATGCGAGCGTCGGGTGTGCAGAAATCAAGCTGATCGACGGTAACAATTTTTCCTTGATGGGGGAATTGTACACATCGAAACACTAACGAGGTAATGACAGTCATAGCGTAGAACCAACTTCTTCCAAGTAGTAGGTTGTAATCAAGGGGAGCATCGACCACCTCGACGTCAACGGTAACAGTCTTGCCGCCCAACTGAACGGCTAAGGATTGTAATAATCCATGAGGATGAAAACCTCGTCCATCAAAGGCACGTAACATGGTAGCAGATTTGTTAAGGGTAGGTGATTTCAAGCCTTTCCAACAGGCTAGAGACATGACACATCTAGAGGCTCCCTCATCCAGGATAGTCTGGTGGATTTGTTGATTGTGAACAACAACATCGATTTGGAAAGCTAGCTAGTGGGAGAGTCATGGTTGATGATCATCCATATTAAACGTGAGGTTGTTTGATGACTCAAGATCAAAAGCACCGATAGCAACTAAGAGTGTTCTACGTTGGCTAGGGCAGTGTTGTATAACTTCCAAGGCAAACATGGCACACGGGGCTTGGGCCAAATCTTCTACAATGTTGTAGTTTTGGGCAGCCCGTGAATTAGGATTGAATGTAGATTTCCTAATGGTGCTCTTAGGAGGGCGTAAGATGGATTCAAACGAATTTTTCTCAATCTGGATTGGCCCAGATGGAGGGTTAACAGATGGAGGATTAACAGAGGATGGTAACGGGTCTAGTGAAGAACCGTTAGCAGTCTTTGTTTTATCAGGTTTAACTGGCATGTCATATGTCGCAGAGCGAGTAGTTAGATTAACTCCGTTAAACATGTAAATGTGGGCACTTGTCGAGGCCTCATCATGGGGTTGATTGGAACTGCCCCCTGGCATGGGGGTTTGTGCAACCAAAGATTGTTGCTGCGGAAAAGGTTGAGTGAGCACAGCGGGTTGTGAATTTCCCTTGAAAAGTTTGGCCACTTCATTGCAATGTGGACAGTCTCGAGTGTAGTGATCGTCACCACAAATGAGACATGGGAATTTCGGTTTTCGTTGTGGTTGTTTTCTAGCAGCAGGAGTTTGCGGTTGGGTTTTGGGTTGTTCGTTGTTATTGTTATTCTTTGGTTTGTTTCTCACTTTCTTCTTTCCCCCAAGTTGTTGTGAAGGGGTTGATTAGACCACATTCACATCAGAGACCTGAGTTTGAGGGGGGGTAGAAGAGGGTGCAGTCGAGCTGGGAGAAGCCATCGAAGCGGGCCGCTGAATCGTTCCAGTAGACTGGGTAGTAGATTGGGTTTTGACGGAGCCAATAACTCCATCCGCATGCGAAGAAGTCAATGGTTTGTATGGATCGTTAGTGGCACAGGTAGCATTTGGTATCAACTCATACAGAGTACCGGATTGTGAATAGACTAAGTCCAAGTACTGAGCTCGGGCAATGGATTCTTCCTCGGTGACTACACCACCCATGGCAACATCACGAGCAATCTGGGGTAACAATGATTTAGTGAACCATTCTGCTAACAATTGGTCGGCAATGACCACTTTGATTAGCCTTCGTCGTCGTCTCCATTCATGAATATGGTTGGAGATGTGTACGAAAGTCGTCTGACGAAGGGAGGTTAATAGTTCAGTACCCATCTCGTATCGAATGGGTAGTTGAAAGTGTGTGAGGAAGGACATGGCGAGGGAGTTGAAATCGTGAAAAGATGCGCGTGGTAATTCAATATACCATTTTGCTGCGGAACTCGTAAGTGTTCATTGGAAAAGACGCAACCGAATCGAATCGTCCATGAGGGAGTTGGATGAACACCACAAATGGAAAGTCATCACATGGTTGTTCGGGTCTTCTCTAGACTTTCCATCGAATTTTGGGATATCATATGGAAGTTTAGCTGGAATAGCTGGCCAAACCGGAGAGTGATAGATAGGATCATTCGTTAACCGAGATAAGTCTGGAAGGTCCAGGGTGGCTAGAAAGGGTAGTTGTCGGTTAACCTATGGGTAGTGTTGGTGTGGTAGAGGGACACCAGTGGGGCCCATTACTGGGTTATGTGGATAATTATAACTAGTGGGCCCTCTCATGTGAGGTTGGTTTTGACCAAGGTACACAAGATTTGAGGTGTTTTGAGAAGAATGTGTGAGTGGAGGATAACCGTATGGGTTTTGTGGGTTATACGGTGGGTTTGTCATTTGTCCATAAGGGGGTTGTTGCGGAGTCTGAGCATTTTGTCCTGCCGATAACTGTGGGTTTCCTTGAAAAAGGACGTTCCACGGATTAGGTGCGGCGGACACATTTTGTCCGAGTGGTTGATGGTAGACTCCGACTTGAGGCTGCCCCCCAACATGAGGGTGCCCCTCGAATGGAATTTGTCCTCCGATGGGAGGATGCCCCCCAGCTTGAGGTAGAGTTCCCGAGATTTGAGAACCAGACGTAAATGATTGATTGGTACCGCCAAGCGGATTAGGACCACCAAGACCAGTCCCTTCGGGTTGCTGGATAGGTATGGAACTTCCCGGTATAACTTGGGTAGTAGTTTGGGCAGTGGTGGCAGCGAAAGCATTCAGTGCCCTGAATCCAAAAGGGAGTGTAGGTCTTGGTGTTACAGGTGTGCCAATCAGAGCTTGATTAACCACCGCTTTACCGGCGGGGATAGTCGGAATGTGCGGGACCATTGTAAAATGGGTCGTTTGGAGGGGAATAGTAGACCTTGGGCCAATGGACAGTATGTTCGGACCAACGGGTGGTGTGGTTGTAAAATTGGTGGTACTGGTAAAGTGATTTGGAGGTACAGTGTAGGAAAAAGGTACATTGACACCTTCTCCAGTTTCGTAGAGATCTTGCACCAAGCGTGGTGGACTTCGAACGATGCCTGTAGTCCAAAAAGGGTCATCGGCTAAAGGGTTTTGAGAAGACCCACCCGGAATGTCAGAAGGATTGATGACAACAAATTCTCCAGCGGAATTCAGGTGGAGGATACGTCGTTCATATCCCTATAGAATGCGATAAGCTTCCGGAGATTCTGACACAATTCGAAAATTCTCCAAAGGAGTGGGAACTTCTTCCTGGGGCGTTGTAATATTTTGAACCTTGCTCTATTGAGGAGATTCCTTCGTAGAATGAGGGGGTAAAGGGGAGTTTCCTTCCATATTTTCTGGAGGAAGTCCCTGTAGCCTCTGCGAGCGGCGGGGAGGGTGGATGTTGGCGAAAAAGAGTCAGCGAAAGAAATCTATGGCCAACTAATGAAAAGAAACAACACACGCTAAAAAATCTAAGAATCACAACCAAGCAAACAAGACCCTCTTTTTATGACCGTACTAGTTGGTGATGAAATCCAACATCACGTGATCAAGTCCAGAAGGGGCGGGGATAGGGTGGAACAATTACAATGGCGACCTGCTTAACGGACTTACGCCTTGGTGCAAGCTTCCACACAGTAATTGTGGATTTACCCTCCAAGGAGCCCGAGTGAGTTTGACCAATGTATGCTCCAGGTACAGTGAGACTTCCCATCACCGTCACCTTGTGTAAGACCCTAAATATTATAGCCACTAAGGTTACCAATTCGCAGTCAGCGCCTGGGCGGGAACAGTCGACAGTCTGATCAGAACGTACGGGCAGGGTATCGAGTCTGAAATCAACTACAAGGCTTCCATGCAGTAATTGTGGATTTACCTCGAAGTGATCCCCATAATACGATCTGACCACCACAATCAGTTAAATCATGGAGGGTTAGTCCTCGTAGCTCACCCGAATGCGACCTCGTGCGTAACCCCTGTGTGAGAGGGGGATCCCAGGCAGACTTATGCGATAATTGGATTTAACTCTCCCTAACTCAGGTTGCTAATGTTTGTTTTGAAAACTTTGGAGAGTTATGCTCATAGCCTAATACAATACTAAGCCTAGTCTACTGTTGGTGGAGGATCCTAGAAAAGAAAAAGTTCTAAATAATTTTTAATTAGCGTTGATTTTATGGTTGTTCTTTACGCAAAAGGGGTGCATGGAAGTGAAACGAATGGAATTATGACTCAGTCCCAAAAATGCATCAAATATGATAAGCAGTCATTTCTTTTCGATGAACATCTATCTAAGGGAAAGAGAGAGTCCTTTTCACTAACAAGCACAAACAAGGAGTGTCCTTAAACAATTCTTTTTTTTTCTCAATCAAATCCTGATGTGACGCTAAAACTTTTTAAGATGCCTTCTAACATGCACAATCAATCATGAAGATACCTTTTATTGTTTGCATATGAATAGTGATCAATTCAACATAATGCTCATCTTGCTAATTATCTTTTTGTATGGATGAAAATCAAACTAGCACAAGCAAAAGTCATACAAACAATACACCCTTTCGTTGCAATCAAAACGAAAAGCGAAAGAAAAGAAACAATCAAAGAGAAAAAAAACTTCACACCCAAAAGAAAGAGTTGAAGAACAATGATCTTGACTAAAATCAAGATGAAGAGGTCTGTAGGCCTTTGATGACCCTCACCAAGGTTTTTGTTCAGTTGATGAAGAGAGAAAAACAATGCATGGGTTTCAAATTTCACTCAACAGAAAAACTCAAAGTCAATAGTGAAGAAGGCTACAAAATCCAAACAGTAATATGTTTGTTCTTCAAGCAAAAGAGAGATGCCAAGGCTGAAAGAGAAGGAGCATTGATTGACAAGGTTACTCGGCAGGAGAGACACAGAGAAAAACCCTGAAAAAGGCAATTCTCGAAGATTTATTGGCCAAAAAGGGGCTGGCGCTATGTTTCCAAAGGCAAGGAGCGTTATAGTGCTCTGTGTAAGGCTATAGGGGAGCGTTGGCACTCTGTTAACACAAGGACAGGGGCGCTAGGTTCAAAAACTCCCGAAAATGTCAAAAAACTCCAAAAATTGCAATTTAAACTCGACAACTATGCTGAGTATGATGGGGTAGGGAGCCAATCAGCTCATGAAACCAATCAAAAGAGGAGTGAACCAGGTCTAAAACAATCAAGAGGTAGAACAAGGTCAATGAGGAGAAATCAAAACAAGAAGTTTCGATTTGAGGCTATCTCCCTAGTCGAGTCGCCAGCTTCTGTTGTAGGAAAATCTCCCTGTGGACAGGTAGATTGCCTCAAAGAGCTTGACCCTAACTCTAAGACAGAAAATGCTTAACGTGGACACTGACTTCCTTTCAAATCTATCCAAACTAACAGATGATAAGGGAGGATAACAAAAGTACCTCTTTATCGACGTTTGTCCCTGCACTTTCCGAGTTGCACTCCAATCCTTTTCTCCTCACTGGATCCTGTGGACAAAACAAGATACGAACACTTCCTACTCTATTGATATTAGCTTGAAAATAGATCTATCTATCAACGATAAGTTCATGTAACATCAGACACAAACTAGAAAGAAACAGGCCAAGCGTGTCATATTAATGAGAATAATGACAGCAGTACTTACAATCGTAGATGCGAATGCGACAACTACGTCAAGTCCCCTTTGTCTAACCCTTGCCTGAAAGATCCACAACCTGGATAGCAACAACTTCACTGATCACTCTCCTTTAGCTGACTGTGTGTTTCTTATGAGATCATAGGTTTCATGCTTAGCAATTATTCTCCTTTCCACCATCTTGGAGCCTGCTTATATAGGTTAAGAGGAGCTTAACCTCTTGAGTTATCTTTATAACAAGTTAGGGAACCTTTTCCTTAGATCAGGGATCTCTTGATGAAACCAAGAATTTGAATAAAAATGCCTCCTAATATTGAAAGATCCTCCCCTTATTCTCCTCAATGGGCCAACTACTGCCTCAGATTAGGCAGCGCTCCCTTAGAAGGGGCATCAGAGCATTGTAGCGCTCCCTAAGAAGCTTGAGGGGAGCACCAACTCCCTCAAGGTGAGTAGCGCTCCTTCAGAGGGGGCAGGGGAGCGTTATAACACTCCCTGATGCCTTGTAGGGGAGTGCCAACGCTCCTAAGGCTGATATAGGAGAGCGCTCCCCCTCAAAACCTTTGTTTCAGGGCTCTCTTCAGGTGTTAAGAGTTCCTTGTCTTCAGTTAACCAATTCTTCTTCTTCAACCCAAGTACATGAGATGTTTTAAGTGTCTCCTTAGTGTCGTCGGCATGACAGTATGCTTGAACATCGTTTGTGACACTTGCAAAAGTTGTAAGGAAGATGCGACACTTACGACCATTGAGAGGAACATGCGACACTTATCCATTTGAGTAATTTTGACGTGTAACAACTGCTACAGAATGTACATCGGAAAAACAAAATATAAATATTTTTTCCAAATAATGAGGAATCCACTAGAAACTAAAACACTAAAAAACCCACAAATTTCAATACCATTCAGTTATTAATTCAATGCAAAGAACAGATTTATATATTACATTGAACCTTAGTTAAAAATACAACCATGAATTGTTGCTTGTGTGGATGAAAACCACTATGAAACCGTCCAAAGGGTAATGGTCTGTGTGTATGGGCTGTGACTTTGTTTCGCATTCCTATGTGCTCACCCAATCTGGAATCTTTCTCTCCACTCCACCTTCTATGATTTCCTTTCTTCATGGTTCACCAACCCCCTTCAAAATCATTCTCCATTTCTTTTTAAAACTCCTCCTTGACTTTGAAATGTTTTTCCTTCCCTCCAAGATTGAGTTGTTACTCAAACCATCTCTTTGTCTTCCAAATTGCTTCAAATTCCTTTTGGCCTCGGGTCACATTTTATCCTTTAGTCATGACTCATCATGAATGCATACCAGTGTGGAAAAATCAAATACGTACGACCATAGTGTTGCAAATAAAGAAATATTGTGACACCTATAAAATTTCATTATGTGCACGTGTTTCAACATGACACTTGTAAAATTTATCTATACGTGGAAGTTTCAGCACGAGTTTCAGCATGTGTTTCATTACAATTTTCATCACGAGTTTCATCATAGAAATATTAGCAACAAGACTAATCAACAGTTCGAATTTACATCAAAATGACTAAATAAAATGGACCACTAACACAGTCCTTATTTGACTTATTTCATATTTGCAGAATGGAAATATTTTTGGGTGATGTGGATTATCCGAGCCCAAGGATGCTCCTGCATCACCTCCTCTCCCTTGGAGCGCATCCACAATGATCTCATGGGACCCTTTCCTCATCCATCCAACAACAAAGTGATGTATGTGCTTACATTTCTTGATGATTTCTCAAAATACATATGGGTGTATTTTCTCAGGAAGAAGTCCGAACTTTTTGAGCATCTCAAATACTTCAAAGCACATGTAGAGACTCATTCTGAGAGGAAGATCAAGATCCTCCACACAAAAAATTGGAGGGAATATGTGAACAAGGATGTAAAACATTTTTGTTTAGAGGCAGGTATATAGTTGCAACATATAGTACCATACACTTCGTAGTAGAATGAGGTAGTCGAGAGGAAAACTAGATCCCTCAAGGAGATGTCCATTTGCATGTTGCATGCACAGTCTCTTCCCTCAAATATTTGAGATGAGACACTTAACTGTGATAAATGCATTCAGAACAAATCTCACATATTTTTCAAGGATAAGACTCCTTTTGAGGCATGGAATGACAATGAACTAAAAGTCACCCACTTCTAAATATGTGGATAAATCGCATGGGCCCGCATACCCTTTGAAAAGAGGAAAACATTAGATCCTCATAGAACCACAAGCATCTTCATGGGATATCTTGATGGTGTGAAGGGTTACATTTTGATTGATCCCTCGATGGACAAGCTCATTATTGAAAGAAGTGTTTAGTTTGAAGAAAGTCCCTTACATGCATCATTGGAGCCACATGTAGAGACCTATATACCTCTACATACACCAGACATTAGCGATAATGAGTCCACTCATTTAGATCATGGTTCAGATTTGAGTTCCAAATATTATTGGAGAGATGATGAGCCACAACAAATGCCCAAGTGGGCATAGACCACCCTTTAGGAAACAAGTAACCTTGTGCGGGATCCAATGGATCAAAGGAGGATGAGGTCCCAGTTTGAGGACCCTTCTCATGCACTCACATCTACCAAACCAATGGTGCGCATGAATTGCTACATGGTTCTAGCTTCAGACCTAAAGACCTATGCAGAGGCTGCAGGGAATCCCGTATGGGAAGTTACTATGCAGGAGGATTATAACTCTCTCCTCGAGAACCATACTTGGGATCTGGTTCTGATTCCTTTGGATAGAAATCTTGTTAGATGCAGATGGGTCTATAGGACCAAGAAGGCAATAGATGGACATGTGAGTAGGTACAAGACAAGATTTCTTTCCAAAAAAATTTAGCAGATCCACGGGATAGACTATGATGAGACCTTTTCTCCAGTAGCAAAGATGGACTCCATATTATTGGCCCTTGCCATTTTAGTAGCCAAGGGGTGGGAAGTTCACCAGATGGATGTGAAGAATTTCGTTCTTCATGAGGAGCTCTTAGAGGAGATTTACATGGATTGAGCAACCTCAAGGGTTCATATGGAACTCATCCTTAGTGTGTCAATTGAAAAAGTCACTCTATGGCCTCAAGTAGGTGCCTAGAGCATGGTATGTGAAGATGGGTGCTTATTTGATTTCTCAACATTTTGTTAGATGTAAATCATATCTGAACATCTACATGTTGAGAACCTCAAACGAATTGTTGATATTAGTTCTATATGTTGATGACCTCTTGATCCATGTTTCCCACTGGAGATATTACACACTCATCTAGGTAATTCATTTCTTAAAGTTGATAGTCTAATGTTGAGGGCACTTCCATAGATGAGAATATTCTCTCCTGATAATATTCCCCTATAAATTAAGGTGCCTCCTACAAAACATGGCACCTTCCCTCTTCATTTCATAGTCAGTTACACCTCATTTAGATTAATGGAGGACACTTATGCATGACAACCTGAGTTTTAACACCTGTAGTTGCATGTTCACCTCGGTTTACTCACTAGGAGGGCACATATCACATGCATGCAGCTAGGAGGGTGCATATCATGTGCATGAATTAGTTTCTCTCACCTCCACATGTGTGGCTCAGTTAATTGATGATTGCATGGACCATTTAACTAGAACTAGGTGGTAGATTACTTCGGTTTCTTTTAGTGAGTGTCTAGATATATCTAGATCACTACTATGGCACATTCACTTAGCAATGTAGAGTACATCAAGTGTATTATTCATTTAACTCATTCAGTTAATACAATTCATTATTTCTCTCAAGCTTGTCTCTCTTTCTCTTTTCTCTCTCACAAATTTTGTGTGATTTTTCTACTAGCTAGGTTCTCTCTCCAAGTTTCACCGAAACTTCACATTTCCACCTACTATCACTCATTTTTTCCATGTTTCTAGCTAAAGCGTTTATGATGCTTTTGCCTAAAGATTTCATGTTGCCAAGAGGATATGCCACATATTTGGTCATTCACGAAGTTTCGTTGAGGGGGCACGCAATGAGGTGTCATCATTATTCCTCGATTACCATTAATCTCTCAACAATATAGGAATGAGTTAAGTTGGTCTCAATTGTTGTACCATTCCCCACCAATGAAAATTGGGTACTTGAAGAGCATGTGTGAACATGAAACCCGTGGTACTTACTTAAAGGTAGTTCTTGAAGGGCATGGAGAAGCATGGCACCTTTGGTATCAATAGTTATTATGCATACATCGAAAAAATATTTGACTAGCATATGGATTTTGTTTAAATTAGGAAAGTTAAATAAATGCACTAGTAATTGATTGAGAATATAGGTGATTGGGCATTTATAAAAGGAAAAAAATAAAGTAGTTTACTTAAAAGTTATTAGAAAAATGAATGCATTTAGAAATCTATATGAAATAGAATAAAATTACCTTAAATTAATTTAAAATTTAATTACTAGTGCACTCATAAAATAAGGAGAAGAAAAAAGAAAAATGAATTAATAGTGGGACAAGATACATAGACTTGTGAAATATTATGACTACATTCGCACTCATTCAAATGGGAAAAGAAGACGAGATCAAGGGAACATCTAAGAATAAAAATATGAAGAGTAGTTGTAGGGTGATGAATAATCATTAATAAAAATATGAAGAGTAGTTGTAGGGTGATGAATAATCATTATTTTATATTTTTTTAAAGAGGAATGAATTATACACTTGTGCATGTGAGTGACACATGGATAGGTGAATAATAGGTAATTAATAATTAAATAAATTGCAATTTTTTTATTTTTATTTTTTTATAAAGGGACATGTGGCTTGAGACACAAATCCTAGAAAACTAGATCAGCCTATCGGCATACCTGCCGATATGAAAGGACACTTTGACGGGTGTCAGGGTTTATCTTTGCCTTTATGAAAATTTTTAGTTACGAATGTTTTTTCCTATGTATTCATTTATGAACAGCCGTCACCTCTATAAACATCGCCGACTCTTTTGCAATAAGACATTCAATTGATGGACCAATCAATTGATAGATAAATAATTTTTTAAATAATATGAAAATAAATAATTTAATTCGATAAAGTTAAACTTAGGAATATGGTTAGATTTTTTTTTATCAATGCTTCAACTAATAGAGAGTCAACACGAACTCATCGCTATATACCTGGCCTACCACAGGTATAATAAGGCTTGACACCGTTTGCTCCCATTGAAATGATCTGATTTTATTTCTTCTAACGGGCTTTAATTATTTGTGGTTATAAATTGAATGTCGACGCAGTTCAACCATTAATGGATTTTAAGGGACGGAAGATCGTCGGGGTCCCGTTCTGAGCTCTTATCAGCTCCACTTTTTTGAGAGCAGGATTGGGTCCCGTTCTGAGCACGTTGGCTTGGGTTGCAGGTGGAAGTGTTCAACACGAGGGACGTGGAACTTTTATACATTTAATATCTTGCTTACGTGCAATTACTGTTAGTGTTTTCTTAGACCTCTACTGGCCAATGAAATAAAATGGTTCCATCACTCTGAACCATTATGTTTCCATGCCTCTACAATATAATTAACACGTAGTGGCTCATCATAAACCACATTCCAAGATGGAAACCTAGTGGTTAAAGTAATATATCCATTTCCACTCTCAAAAATATTATATATAGTGAATACGAATAATAATAGTAAGTGTTTCCTTCACTAATGCTAGTAAGTGAATTTGTTAGGTAAATTTTCGGATACACATGACACAATCCTAATCGTTGCTTTTCACTACTTTTCAAAGACTTAAGACTTTGGGTTGAGCATGGAGTACTTTCTAAAGCATCTATTTGATTCGGAATATCATTTCCATTATGAAGTATCAAATAGTTCTTCCTATAATTCTATATATAATGCCATCCCCATGATTGAAAAGAAATAACTATGGCTGGGATGGATGTATCTAAGTTCTCATGGGAACTATTTGATGAGTATTTCAAGGAATGTTACCTATCAGATGAGATAATTGTTATGTAGTTAAATGAGTTTAACCCATTAAGACAAAGAAACATGTTATCCCATAGTATAAATCCATATTCATGGAGTTAATGAGGTATGCACCACTCTTGAACATAGAGAAGTTGTGGGTTAATAAATTTGTTTATGAATTGAACTATAATACAAGATTAAAATTTAGAATATTGATATCCCAAGCTTTGCACAAGGTGGTACAAAGGGATAATATAGTTGAGGAGGAACTCGAGGGGAGTGGTTAGTAGAGATCATCTAGGCCTTCAAGTTCAAGTTGACAAAGATAGCTTTCTCAGTTAATTAGTGCATCTAGGCTAGTAGTAGGATATAGGGATGCATCAAGAGGAAATGTGATGGGTACACAAAGATATCAGATAGGGAGTCAAAGACTGCCATATGGGCCACCAATGCAACAAAATCAGTAGACACAACAAAGTAGTAGAACTGCTTTTTCGTAGTATGGGAATCAGAGTAAAGCTTCTAAGAGGGGGTATAAGAGCCACATTTTTAGAGGGATTATCTGCATGCATAGAAAAGAGCTATCTATGAGCATAACCAAACTACTGTAGGTGATCTAGGCAAATCCCACAAGATTCATGTAGTGGTGAATAATTGTCAAGATGAGCATCAATATACAATACTAGAGACATCAGGTAAGATAAATGGTATAATTTTTTCATTATTAATAGATCCAAGAGAAACAAAAAGTTTCATATCTCATAATGCATTATTAAGATCGAAAATGGTGACAATTAATCAAGAGGATTTCAACCAAATAGAAATGGATTCCTACGTTAAGAAAGGAGTAGGATAGTTGATTAAAGATTGTGAGATTGACCTCCGTGTATGTGTAACCCAAGTATCATTATAGTCAACTACCTTGGGATCCTATGACATGGTTATAGGTATGGATTGGTTAGAAAGACATGAATCGGTGTTATATTGTAAAGAAAAGAAGATTTACTTTATATATAGTTTAGGACATAAAACAATCCTAGTAGGGATGAATAGAGGAGTATCATTAAGATTTACTTTGGCATTGCAATTAAAGAAAATTTTGAGGAAATGATGTAAGTTGTATGCCATAACTACTATTAATAAGAAAGAGGATACAATAAGTATAGAATAATATCTTGTGTTATCTAAATTCTCGGATGTGTTTCCAAAAGAATTACCTAGATTACCACATAAGAGAGAGTTAGAGTTCATGATTGAACTCAAACTAGAAATAAAAACCATCACAAAGGGTCCTTACTGCATGATGACTCTAGAGTTGAAAGAGTCACAAATGCATCTTTAGGAATTCTTATACTTCAGATTTATTCATTTGAATATATCACAATGGGGCATGCTAGTGATATTTTCAAACAAGATTTTTCAATTACTATAAATCATATTATCAAGTTACAAAAGAAGAACAAAAAATCTATGTGGATGGAATGATGTGAACAAGAGTTTCAAAGACTTAAAGAATTATTGACGATGAATCCTATATTAAAGGTATTAGATATGGATTGATATTTTTTGGTATATGTGCATTCTTCAAAAGAAGGAGTAGATGGAGTATTGATGCAAGAAGGTAGGGTAATTGCTTATGCTTCAGGAAATATTTGACCACATGAAGAGAATTGTGTAATGCATGATTTATAACTTCTTGTGATCGTGCATGCATTAAGGAGTGAGAGACATTACTTAATTGTAAGAAAATATAAATTGAAGATAGATCATCATGGACTTCAACGTATATTTATGAAAAGCAACCTGGACAAAGGAAGTGGTCATAATTATTGAGTGAATATGATTTTGATATATCATACATTAAGACAATAGTAAATAAAGTAGTAGATGCTTTAAGTCACAAATCATGTATTTTCTTGTTTTTTCCATTGAAGACAAATTTGTGAGATAAGATATTGAAATACATTTTGAAGATAAATGGTATAAGTTAGTTGAAATGGAATCAGAAAATGAAGTAATGAAACTTCCTAATTATGAAGGATATACCTTCGATGATGATGGTTTATTATGGTTTCATGAAAGGACTTACATGCCACCAAATGATGAGATTCACAATTTAATTTTAAGAAAATATTATGGAACAATTTATATGGATCATCTAGGAGTAAAGAAGATCAATGCATATATGAAACCGTTGTTATTTTAGAATGGAATGAAGAGAGACGTAGTCTATTATGTAGTTATATGCCTTGGATGTCATCAAGTAAAGGCTAATCATTGACACCTAACATGATTATTGCAACTTCATGCAATACCATAATCGAAATGGGAAGTAATTTCGATGGATTTTATAGTAGGATTACCTACAATGTTGAGGAGACACGATTTATATTTCTAGTAATAGACACCTTGACAAAAAAATGCACATTTTATTATAGTAAAGAATAATTATCAAGCATTAGAGATCACAAGAGTATTTGTCAATGAGATAGTAAGATTGCATGGAATTCCAAAGAAGATAATTTACGATAGAGGGTTGGTGTTTATAGGGATATTTTGGACAAGTTTTCAAGAGGTGTTGGGGATGCAACCTAATTTTAGTACAACATTCCATCCTGAAACCGATGGATAGATAGAAATATTAAATCAAATATTAAAAGATATGTTGCACATATATGTAATGGATCAACAAAACCATTGGGAAGAGTTTTTATCCCTTGTAGAATTCACATATAATAACAATTATCAAATCTTGATTAAGATGGAACCGTTTAAATTTGTGTATAGTATACCATGTAGGATGCCTCGTAGTTGAGATAGGCTAGAGGATAGAGTCCTATATAGACTAGAAATCATCCAAAAGATGGAAGAACAAATGAATATGATTCAAAAAAGGTTAAAATAAGAACAATATACAAAAGAGCTAAGTAGATGCAAATATAATTCATAGAAGTTATAAAGTTGGGGATAAGGTATTTTTTCAAGTTAGACTCCAAAAGAGCTCCATTAAATTTGGAAAAGGAGCCAAGTTGTCACCATGGTACGTGGGACCATTTAAAATTACTGAAAGGAAAGGTCTGATTTCTTATTGTGTTGCATTGCCATTATCATTAGATCATATGCATGATGGTTTTCATGTATCTTTTTTGCATCATTATATTTCAGACCCTTCTCATGTTATTAATTTGAGTCATTTGCAGTGTCAGATGAAGGGGCCTTAAATGTTGAACCAATTTGCATACTCGATTGGTGCACTCGATAGCTTCAACGTCATTTTGGTAGACCAAGTAAATGTCTAATAGGAAATTTATAGTCCCAGTTCATCTACTTGAGAGGATGCAACTGAGATGCATCAACAATTTCCTTATTTGTTTTAGAACCTTGGGACAGTTTCCTAAAGAGGATGTCTATGTAGTGCCTTCATTTTCTTTGAATAGTTTGATTGATTGGATCATACTACTTGAGGGCATTTTGATTGCAAAATGACCTGGTTTATTCGCATATGTTATGATGATGAAATTTAAACTCCTATAACTATTTTGGATTGGATTTAACCAACATATTTGTATTTCTGAATGCGTTTTGTTTAATGTTTATATGATAATCATGGATAGATAAATAACATAGTGATATGATGTAACCAATGGTATTGATCCACATGGTTATGAAACATTGAAACCGATTTACATATTATATTTAATATGAAATAATTGCTAGATTCCATTGATGGTTTGTCAAGTGTGATAGGGAAGCCACGAGTGCACATTGACGTGGGATTACATCAATATCGTATGGACTACAGATTGAATCAAGACATTATGATATGCCATGTTATTAATGATATGTTTCTAACTTATTATCATGTGACTATTTAATGTATTTATTTTAGTGTATGTATGAATGAGGTATATGTTTGCCAATCAATCCACACATGTGCAATGGGATTGTATGAAAGATGTGCATAGTATCACAAGGAGTGGAGGAACAATGTCTCTATTTCCACCTATTAGCACTCATTTTTCCATGCTTCAGATTAAAAATTTTATGATGATTTTACCTAGAGGTTGCACGTTACCATGAGGGTAGGTCGTGGATTTGATGACTCATGAGGTTTAGTTGAGGGGAAATAAAAAATGTGTCATCCTTATTCCAAGATGACCATTAGTATCTCAACGAGGTAAAAACAATTCAAGTTAACTTGGTCTTAACTATTCAACCATTCCTCTAGAAAAGAAAATTGGATGTGTGTGTTGGAACATCAATCCATGATAGTTGATCAAACTTCTCTTGGAATCAATTGGCCAGGCGGTCAAACTACATATGGAAACAGTCGGTCAGGCGATCGACCAGATCTCTACATTAGTCGGTTGAGTAGTTGACAATCCTATTGGTCGAACAACTAACCGAAAATCAAAGATAGTCAGTCGGTGGATCGACTAGCCGAACAATCAACTATGAGTTTGACGCATGCACGGTCAGGTCGAGCATCCTTGTCAAGATGACTAGACAATGCAGATTTGACAGAGTCAACTCTAACAACCGACAATTATATGTGGACAAGATCTTCCCAATTACAAGGAAAGTGGTTAGATCTTGAAGCTATAAATAGCATACCCTATGGGTCATTATCAACAAGGAAATTGGAAATATTGTTATTGTGTACAAGATGTCAAATATGCACTATAGTGTTCTGATCATAGTGCATTGTGATTAAGTGTTGTAATTATGTCTTATACACCACCTTTTTTGTCTTCGATTATCTGTATTACTCTTGTATATTTCATATCAAGTTCCACCCAATTCCCCAAGATGGTATCAAAGATGATGGTTTGAAACCTCCAATGTTATCCGAAAACCTTGTTGAGTGAGATCTGTTGTGTGATTGACTCTAGGTCAATAGTTTGTCGATTGGAACTTGTTGAAATAGAAATTCTCTATTTAGATATTGAAGATGGCTTCAGATATTGATCCTATAATTTTGAATAGATCAAATTACACAGTATGGGCACTAGACCTGGAAACCCTACTAAAGAGAAAAGGACTATGGCAGTATACAAAAATCATGATTCTAGATTCAACAAACTATCAGACAAAGTTTGTTGTTGATGGAAAGACAGATGAGACTATGGGGGTCATCACAAACTGTATCTCATGGGAGATTCATTTTCACATCAATGGAATCAATTTCCATCATCAAGTTTGGAAGAAGTTGAATTCGTTGTTCGACAAAGTCGAGGAAAGCCATGTCATGCAGTTGGAGAAAGAGTTGGTCTCTTTTGATCCTCATTCTTTTGACATAATAGAGGACTATCTGGTGCATGTGAAGGAACTCTAGTTGAAATTGGGTGAATGTGGAAATAATTATCAGAAGAAATATGAAAATCTCGTCGAGCTGGTCTTGATGAATTTGAGAACACCATTCAACATGTTCGTTTCAACTTTCCACACCAATTGACAGGCACACAAGGAAGATGGTAAATATTACACCTTGAAGATTTTTGTGGTAATTTGATCATTGATCAACATAAACTAATTGAAGAAGGAAATCTTGGTGGTAAACATCAAGCCCACTTGCTCAAGGCAAAGTGAAATCCAAATCACATGGAAAGAGGATGGATTGATACCCCTACACAGAAACCTGGATGCCTCAACTAGAAACCTAAAGGGAAAACATATGCACCCTATCAAAGTGGAAAGAATGAGAAATGTTAGTACTATGGAAAAAATTGGCATGTGGAGAAGGTATGCTATAATAAGAGAGATGATTTAGAAGAGAAGGTTAAACACCTTAAAGGATAATTTTTCATTATTTGTCGACCTACTGATAATTTCACCTTCCAAGTTGAAACATCTCAAGCCTTGTTGTCTCATTCTACACAGAATGAATGGGTAGTCGACTCTAGATGCACTCATCATATGGATAAGGATGCTTCCTTGTTCACGTCCTTGAATGTAGTCGAGGAGAGGAAGATTTATGTTGCCGATGATTTTTCTCTTGATATTGTTGGTTAGGGTGACGTTTCCTATCGACATGGGATAATTTTCGACATTTATCATGTGCCAAATATGAGTGTCAAATTTTTTTTCATTTCTCAGTTAACACAGACAGGTAAGATTGTGGAATTTTAGCTAAATTGGTTCTTTGTGAGAGATTTGAATAAAGGTTAGTCAATTTTTTCTGCAGGGTTTCTCAACCCAAAGGATTGTTTGTATAAATTATGTGACATGACTCAACTCAACATCAAAATGACTGCTCATATTTCTCACAATTATGAGTGAATTCAAACTTTCCATGAACGACTCAAACACCTTGATTTTCAAAGTTCGCGGTCATTGGAAACTCAAAACATGGTTGTTAGTATACCTAAAGTGTTTCCCCTTGAAGTAGTTTATAAAGGTTGTGTGCTTAGCAAGCATCATCAAGTACCATTTGAATATGGAAAAGCATGGCAAGCACAAAACCTCTTGGAACTGGTTCATAGTGATTTCTACTACATGAATCTACCTTCCCTCACATGTGCAAGGTATATCTTGACTTTCATTGATGATCTCTCTCGTTTCACTTGGGTCTATTTTCTTAAGAATAAGATATTGTCTTTGAAAAGTTCAAAGAGTTTAGAGCCTTTGCTAAGAAATAATGTGGCTGACCCATCGAGTGCCTAAGATCAGACAATTGTGGTGAGTATGTAAATCGACCTTTTGAAGAATGCCTGGTTCGATCTGGTATTGAATAGTAGTGGTTGGATCCTCACACACCTAAGTAGAATGGGGTCATAGAACACAAGAATCAGACATTAGTTGAAATGACTAGATGTCTTTTGTAGGCCAAAGATATTCCTCCTCGCTTCTGGGATTAAGCTATATATTGTGAAAACTATATACTCAATCACATCTTGACTCGAGTTGTTCCTTCGGTGACTCCAGTCAAATGATGATGTGGAAAGAAGTCTTCAGTCAAACACCTCTATGTATTTGGATGTATTGCTTGGGATCATATTTCCGATGATTGCAGAAATAAATTTGATGTAAAAAATCATGCTTGCATCATCATGGACTACTCTCAATAGTCGAAATCCTCTAAAATTTTTGATCGTGTCAAATGGAAAATCATTATCAAGAGAAATGTATGTTTTGATCAAAAGTCTTCTGGAATCAATTTTTTTAATGCCTCCTCTTGATTGTTATAGGATTATCCATTTGATGTTGTTTCCGAATCTGGCTCTCTTATTCTATTTTTCAGTCCTTCAACTAGATATTCAAACTCTATTCCTATTTCGACTGGATCATCGACCTCTAAGTCAATTAGTCCATCGATATCTATTACGACTGGTCCCTCATCTCCATAGACTAAAACTATTCTAACTTCTAATCGATCTACTGCAATGAATAATAGTTCACTTGTTTCTTGTCTACCCCATTGGGCTACCAAGACAATTGAAGTTGTTGGACCTGATGTCGGTGATATTTCCTCCGAATGACAAACTCGAAGTCAAAAGAAACATGCCAACATTGCATTTATGACTCATGTACTTGAAACTTCTGATCATGTTGCCTACTCAAATTATCAAGGAAAAATTGAATGGGAACATGCTATGCAAACATAAATTGATTCATTGTCGAAGAATCACACTTGGGAATTAGTTCCCCAACCGCACGGAAAGAATGTTGTAAAGTTTCGATGGGTCTATACGACCAAATTTACCTATGAAGGTGTTTTTGAGCAACATATTGCTCGTTTGGTTGCAAAAATATTTTCACAACAAGAAGGTATCAACTACATTGAGGCTCTTGCTCATGTTGCGAATATGAACTCTGTTCGACTGATTATTTCCCTTGTTGCTTGATTTGGATGACAAATCCATTAGAAGGATGTGAAGGGTGCTTTTCTTCATGCAGACCTATCTAAAGAAATTTTCATGGAACAACCACCTAGTTTTGTAACAAATTCTAACCTGATTTTTCAACTTAAGAAGTCTTTATATGGTTTGAAGCAAACTCCCCAAGTTTGGTATGCTAAGATCAACAATTTATTTCTTTGACTTGGTTTCAAACGTTTTGAATCTGGTCACAGTTTACATGTACTCCATACCATTGGAGACACTTTGATTGTTTTTCTAAATGTATATAACCTTCTCATTATTGGAAATAACACTGATCTCATTCTTAGATTGAAGAAACAACTTGCTGACGCATTTGACATGTCAAATCTTGGTACTCTCCATTTTTTTGAGTCTTCAAGTATTACCACTATGTGATGGTTTTTTCATTTCTCAATCTAAATATGCAATGGATCTTTTGACACATTTTAATATGACGGATTGTAATACCTATACTACTCCTTTTCAATCTGGATCCATGCTCACCAAAACTTGTCAAAATCCCAAAGTCGATGCTACACTTTATCGACATTTGGTTGACAATCTTATTTATCTTACTCATAGTTGACCTGCCATTTCCTTTGTTGTTAGTGTGGTTTCCCAGTTTATGCAGGACCCTATAGAATCCACTGGAAAGAAGTCAAACAAATTGTTCATTATCTCAAAGGTACTGCTCATTTTGATATCAAGTATTGTTGAAGTTCAGATTCACTGGTCAGATTCACCGAATCCGATTGGGTTGGTGATAGTGATAATCAGAAGTCCACTTCTGGCTATGTGTTTCATCTCAACATTGGACCATTGCTCTAGTCATGTAAGAAACAAAATATAGTCTCCTTGTCGACTACAAAGGAAGAATATCGTGGTGTCGTTCATGCAATTACTGAAGCAGTTTGGATCCGATAACTTCTGGGTGAACTTGGCTTTCCCACATTCATACCTCGGCTACAATATACTATGATAATCAAGGTGCCATACATCTTGTTGACAATCTTGTTTCCCATAGTAAGATGAATCATGTTGAGTTCCTTGGCTCACTTTCTCTAGAGAACTCCTCTTGTTACCATACTTCAAATCCTCAGCTGGAAGTGTTTACAACATCCTTTGCTGCAAGGTTCTTCCACAAATATTCACTTGATAACTTTGCTTTCCCTCTGTCACAACTCTACTAGTTGTCGGTTGCTACCAATCTTTCTCTGCTACTACCTTTCAATTAACACTGTTAATTAAAAATACATAGATTAAAACATTCAACGCATACCTTCAAGATCTTTTTAATATCTTGTCTCCTCATTCAATGCACTTGAATGTACAACTCTCTGTCATATTTCCTTTGTAATTTCTCATGCATCCCTCTATGCATGCTCCCTCTGAATCAACTCAGACTCTCTCTTGTTATATTTGAAATCAGTAATTTCTTCGCTCTGATACCAAATGATGACCTCCCAGCCTATTCTTTCCCACAGGTGCATAATTCTTCTTTTTCGTTTTGATGCAGTTCTGAAGTAGAAATGCTCTCCAAATCTTTCGTGGGCCAAATCTCCTTAACAAAGTTTTGGATTAATTATGTTTACACCTCAAACCTTTCGTGCTCCTATTTAGGTGCTATTTCCTTGTGACAGAGTGTTAAATCCTCCAACGCTTATCTTCCCTATGACTATGCATCGGGACATTGGACGTGGATGTCGGATACCAGACCTTCACCAAAACGATGCGAAGTTACTCCCTTCTCATATCGATCTGGTGGATTAACTCGTGGGAAACTCCAACCTCCATGATCAACGTAGATCGTTAATCTTTCTTTTTAACTAACAATTGGATCTCTTTCTATAGTACACCACATGTCTTCTTCTGAGAATATCTACACACGTCACCTGACATATGTTAGATGTTGGATCACCATAGTTCCATCTCGCAGTTCTCTAACGAGACCCTAATCCGGCATGACATGGAACCCAACCATGTGGGTCTGCTGACGTGGATCTGCCACGTGTCGATGTTGACTAAGCTTCCATGTGTCACCTCAATCTATGACTTTCACATGCTCCAACTGTCGAATGGACACTAACACATGTTGTCTTCCATGTGGGCCGCATGTCTCTTTCTTATTGACTGTACATGTGTGTTGACGTGTATCGACCCTGGACTTTTAGATTACTCTTTGTGCCTAGGTTATCCCTATGCCCGATCCATTGGTAATTGGCCTATCCAGTCATAAGGTTTATTTACCAGCCGATCCGGTCTGTCGAACCTCAAATCTCGAACTCTTTCCAAATGTCATTTGTTCAACATGGTCGATCTGACACGTTAAGTGTCAAGCACCTTCACCGATCCAATCTATTTCTAAGTCATCAATCTTCTAGATAAAATGACAACTTGATATCTTCTTTATCACACTCCCATTGTGCTCCTAATCATCGTTGATCTTCTTCTTCAACGAATGATTGCCATGTGTATTAGACAATGGGTCGCCAAAATAGTTCTTGACTTCTCCCTTTTCAACTTGTCCCAATGGACGAGATCTGATGGAATCTCTAATGTTGGCTTAATTCTTCCGCATTGATCTCTACCGTTGATCAGATCTCGAGGCAAGATGCTCCTACATCAAATATTTAACTATTTTTTTTAAAATATTAATATTAATTACAATGAAATTTTGATTACGTTACTTCATTCTCATAATTTCACAATTTATTCAACAACATATCTATTTCAAGTTTTCCAATAATTTTTCAAACTTTTAAACCTTCCTTTCTTTATGGCTTGTGAATCTATTAACGTTTCTCAATCTTTCTTGTCATCATAATACTTTCACTGAGATTCAAATCCCACTTTACTCAAATCACTAGATTTAAGTCATTAGTACGAGGGAATTTCATTTTTGATCATGTCTTGTAGATACCTCTTCTTCACATACATTAGTTTTGCAATCTTTGCATACAACACCCCCTTATACGTTAATCTCCCTTACGTTCTAGAAAGTATAAATAGGAGCTTATATTTTCTAGAAACTTTTCCCAAATCAAGATTGTAAACGCATTAGAACATTTGCTAGTAGAGCGAAATAATTCTCAAGTTGACTTTCCCCTCATGAAAATACCAACCAATGCACACTACCATTTCTCAAGTTGACTTTACCCTCTACCAATGCCAACCAATTCTAGCATGAGAATTCTATCTAAAATTCCATCCAATGTGTTTGAGGGAAATGTTCACACATTTTAATAAAATACAATAAAAATCCATCAAAATTGTTAAAAAAAAGTTTAACATAAAGGAAAAAAATTATTCCATGGCACCTGTCACTGTTTTAATATAGGGTAATAAATTAATCCATATAACAACTCAAACATAATATGTAACATTTCATTCCCATGAGAGAGTTAATAATCTGATAATACCTACATTAATTATGTAAATAGGTGTTTATGTGGATATATCCAGGGTCTCCTTAGTGACGCTTAATATATTGCTTGCTTACAATACCTGTCACACTGTTCATCCCTCCTTTATGCTTGCTTATACATCCAGTGGCCAATGAAATAAAATGTTTCCATGGGATTGTTTAGCACTTTGAATCATTATGTTTCCACACCTCTATAGTTTAATTGACACATTGTGGCTTATCATGAACCACATTCCAAGGTGGCAACCTAGTGGTTTAATTTGCACTGATGTATCTATTTCCACTCTAAAAAAATATTAATAATAAGTGTTTCCTTCACCAATGCTGAAACCTAAATATGTTAGGTAAATTTTCTAGTACGCCTAACGCAATCCTAATCTTTGTTTTTCAATATTTTTGGGTTAAGCATGGAGTACTTTCCCAAGTTTGTGACTGATTTGGAATATCATGTGATTGATTTGGAATATCACTTGCATTATGAAGCATGAAATAGTTTTCCTTATAAGTCCAAGTAAAGAATTAAACTAAGTCCATATAATGATATATATATGATATTTCTACGATTGAAAAGAAAATAAAGATTTGAAAAGAAAAACCTTTTCTCTACGATTGAAAAGAAAATAAAGATTTGAAAAGAAAAACCTTTTCTCTTCGAGGTAGGAATGTATATATAATTGCCACAATCATAACCATTGTCACTACTTTTATCTTAAATCTAGAGAATCTTCTAAACTAAAATATTTATCATTTTCTTCCTTTTACTTATTCAACATACCAACAATTTTTATGTTTCTCTTTACAATTATCTTCATCTCAAATACAAATAAAGATATATAGGACATTAATATCTATTATAAATAGACATAGATATTCAATACATAGTTATTCATATTGATCTTATTTGTATAACCTTTACACAATTTCTTTAACCTTAGGCATTTTGTGAAGGCTGATTATATATAGTGTATATTGTTTCCTTGTTTTCACATACCAACTATATGTATATTATGAATATATATATATATATATATATATATATATATATATATATATATATATGGGGTGAATTGTATACACTTTACATATCATTTAAATTGAGAGGTTAATATTATCCTACTAATTGTTAAAATGTCAATTATAAATTATTTGGTAATATTTTTGTAAAAAAAATCATTTTTTTTTAAAGAATATTACATAGTTTCTAGAAATTTTTAGTGATTTTTAGAGTAAAACACCTTTATCCTATAGAATTTGGGTGAATCATTTTAGAAAAAAATGGAAAATGGTGAATCTTTTTTTGGGAAAAAAAATATGGAAAATTGACCCATGGGTGAAATTTAACCACTAAAAATTTCTTGAAAAGAAATCTAGAAACAAAGGAGTAGCTATGAGAATCCATGGAAAATACACTATCACATAGCAAAGGAGGAAATATTGGGTTAGATTACCTAAAATAATTGGGAAATTGAGGATTTCAATGCAATGTGTGAGAATTTCATCAAACTTCTCTAGGAGTAGCAACATGAAGGGAAGGGGAAGGTAAAGTTAAGCTCAATGTTGAATGAGATGACAATGTAGAAGGATTAATGCATAGGGAAGGAAACAACTCTATTTGTTTGTGTTATTGCATTGGCTCTATTCATGGACTCTTCTTCTTGATCTACCCTCCATTTAATAAATTCAAATTCAAATTCAAATTTATTTGTTTTGGTAGAGTTGTTATGGTTCAATGCTCATATGTCGTTGCAAAATGAGGTTATTCAAAATTAAAAATGGGATTGGATGATGATGGTTGGAATGGAGTTGTGACCAATGAATTTATAATTGATGCAAAAGTTTAAAAATTCCTCAAAATAGTTTAAAATTTTAACTCATCATAAATTAAAAAAATTATATCATGCAAGTTATATTTAACATTCAAAATATTAATTATTATAAATTTGAAAATAACAATGAAATTTGTGTTTGTGAAGAATTTTAATCTTAATAGAATTTTTGTAACAATCACTTTTATTTATAGCAAATCACCACCAACCCAAACTCTGACTCTGAAATAAACTCATGTTGCTTCTATTCATGACAAATCCCCACCATCCTAAACTCTGAAATGAACTCATTATACATGCATTATTAAACAACTTCTTGTGCAAATTCAGCAAAAGATAAACTTAGCAAGCCTCTGAGAAGCACCATGGGTAGCTCTCCTCGAGAATGATCGTATGTAGTTCTTTTGTTAGTTTATTGAGGGCACCCACTCACATACAATCTCACATACAATCGAAGTATTATATGTAATACAATAAATTTTGGGAGGTCACTAAGACGTTTTTTTTTTCTATCCTGTTCCATATTCACTAGTTGTCCATCCTTTTAGGAATCCTTACAGTAGGCATGTGTGGAGGATCATTCCATGCATGGAGGAAAATGCTTAACAAGGAAGAGTGTATTGTTGAGGCCCTCGTACAAACAAGTTAGTTCTAAAAATAGATGTAAGATGATCAATTTATTGCTTGAGTTTGTGCATGATTTATGGTTGAAGATGAGTGAGAAGCCATGTGAATCTGGGTGTAGGAGTATAGTTTATTTTTCCATGATACACAACAAAGAGCATCAAAGATATAGTCGTTATTTACAAATTGAGATTTCAAGAAGGAATTCATTACATAATAAAGAAGTATACAATTGTGCCAATTACATTACGTTTTGTTTCATATTTAATTGGTCATAGATAATATATTCATGGCATATTTATAAATTTGTGCCAATTACATTACACTTTGTTGATCATGTTTAATTGGTCATAATATATTTATGGCATATTTATCAATGAGAAATATAGTAATCAATAATCAAAATTGATATTAATTAAAAACATATTTATCAATATCATTCTTATTAAATTATCTATTTAGATTTGCAATCTTTATTTCTATATACTACTTAATACTACGTAGGATTTCATTAATCACATATTCCCTTATATCATTTCAATCTTTGTGATATTTGAATAATACATTTTTTCAGTGAAATTTCTTAAGATACATCATGGGGAAGCTTGTACATAGATAGAACTTAACATCACCCCAATTCAATATTTTAAGGAGGCAAATCTCTTTGGTAGGATGTAGACCTATCGAATGACATGGATCAAATTTGGGTGGATTGGTAAACAATCTACACATAGATAATCACCCTTTTTTTAGTGCATTGACATTGGATCTTACCATTTTGTCCACTCAAACATAATCTTTTATCAAAAAGAAGGTCTACACTACCTTCACATGCATTTTATATGCAACACTTTTCACCTCATCTACATGAACTAACAAACACAAGATGTCTAGATAATTCAAGGTCGGATTCTTAAAGAAGCCAACTATATTTGTAAGGTGCAGTAAAGTGCATTACAATTGGAAATGGCTCCATTTATAAATAAATAAATAAAAATATCGAAAGATTTAACAAAAAATAAATGTGGGCCTATTTATTTAAAAAAAAAAACTTAAAATATTGAAAAAAAAATAAAAAATCAAGGCCTTTGACAAGATATTAATATTAATTTTTTGTTCCATTAAAAATACCATGCTCATGGTAGAGGAATGAAAATATACAATAGAGTTAGACAAATATATGCAACAAATAAAATGAGGAAATCATAAGGTGGATTAAACAGTAATGGTGACTAACCAAACAAGATTGAACTTGGACTTGATCTAAGATGAAATCCCATGATTTGAAAGAATCAACACCGGATCTCTTGAATGTGTTCCTTGTTGGATGTTTGTGATTGAAAAATTATTAGATTGATTCCCCATGGGTTGTGATTCTAGTTCTTAAAGCTTGTCTCTTTGCAAGAAGTTTCCGTCTTATGTCTCTTGATGGTAGCTTCTCCCAAAAGATGTTGGGAAAACAATATCACAAGAGTGGAAAGCTTATACAACAAAAAAATAAAATTCCACAAGAAAAAAAGAGAAAATATAGAGCAAAGCTTTATCCTATAAGATCTATATTGGAATACAAGAGGAAACCCTCTATTTATAACAAACCAAGAGAAGCCCATTATTTAAGAAGGATAGTTGGCTAGTAGTTGGTGAGTATACTAGTTGGGAAAATTATGACTTGTCTATGTAAACTTACAAGTGTGGATAGTTAGCTTACAACTATATATTAACACCCTCCCTTAAGCGAAAAGTAGGGAGAGAAAAGGGCGGGGGGGTTCCTAGCAATGTGGCCTACTAAGACACCCAAGTACAAACTCTCATAAGTGAATAAAAGGAGAAAAACTTGTAGGGAAAAAAAAATCATCCCCAAAAGAGAGAAAACAACATAAAAACATGTGAAGGGAGAAGGACTTAAGAGGTTCCCATGGGAACAACTTATGTAACCCCAATCATTGATTGTAGTTGAAGAAAACAATGGGATGTCAAATCTCTATTGAAATGTCAACTACCTTCTTTTTAGTAGGAAAATAATCCAAGCTAAGAATACCATCCCAGATGAGCTACTGAAGGAGGTGCATGTGGATATCAATATTTTTTGTCTATTAGTGCTCTAATGGGTTGTGAGAAATGTGTATGGGACACTAATTATCACACCAAAGAGTATTGGGATGATCCAATTGAATTCCAAACTCTATCATCAATTATCAAAGCGAAAGAGCTTCTAGACTAGCAAGAAATATACCACGATAAGCTTCTACAAAAGATAATGCAATCACCAATTGCTTCTTGCAAGACTAGGAAATAGGAGCAGAGACAAGTTGATAAACAAAGCTAGATGTATACTTCGAATCATCAAATTAACCATCCCAATTTGAGTCAGTGAAACCCACAAACTTATAAGCATCGAAGGTGTATTGAATGTCGAAATTGGCAGTACCCTAAATGTACCTTAGAATATATTTTATTGCCTTCCAATGACTCTAATGAGGATCTTGAGAGAACCGAGATACAAGCCAAAGTACAAAGGAAATTTCAAGGTGTGTATGATTCAAATACATAAGACTTTGAAATAGTTTTATATACAATAAAGGATTAAAGTGTGGTGAAGAGTAGTTGGAGGAAAGTGTAACACCTTACTGAAATGTAGTGGGTGTAGGCTTGCAATCAACCATGTCAAAAAATTTAAGTAAATCAATTGCATACTTATACTATAAAATGGATATCCCTTATGAAGATTGAAAGACCTACAAACCAATAACATAATGTAGAGGGCAAATATTCGTCATATCAAATTGCTCCATCAATGCTCATTGAAAACTCTAAACTATGGATGAAGAGATACCTATGAAGATTACATCATCCACATACAGAAGGTGTATTGAATGTCGAAATTGGCAGTACCCTAAATGTACCTTAGAATATATTTTATTGCCTTCCAATGACTCTAATGAGGATCTTGAGAGAACCGAGATACAAGCCAAAGTAAAAAGGAAATTTCAAGGTGTGTATGATTCAAATACATAAGACTTTGAAATAGTTTTATATACAATAAAGGATTAAAGTGTGGTGAAGAGTAGTTAGAGGAAAGTGTAACACCTTACTGAAATGTAGTGGGTGTAGGCTTGCAATCAACCATGTCAAAAAATTTAAGTAAATCAATTGCATACTTATACTATAAAATGGATATCCCTTATGAGGATTGAAAGACCTACAAACCAATAACATAATGTAGAGGACAAATATTCGTCATATCAAATTGCTCCATCAATGCTCATTGAAAACTCTAAACTATGGATGAAGAGATACCTATGAAGATTACATCATCCACATATAGAACATTAATCAAGAGATCAATGCCCTACTTCTTAGTGTATATGTAGGATCAAAATGACAACAATGGAAATATGAAGCAATATTGGAGGGATTTTTAAGACCATATAGTGGGCATCAAGGACTGCAAACAAGTGAAGTATCTTGCACAAAACCAAGGGTTGTTCCATGTAGATTTCCTTGTGTAAATCACCATGAACAAAAGTGTTCTTCACATCCATTTGATAGACTGACCATCCTAGGGAGGTAGTAAGAGAAACCATTATATGTATGGAATCCATATTGGAAATAGGGGAAAAAGTATTATACTAACAAATACCTTCAACTTGTGAAAATACCTTGGCCAAAAAACATGTCTTATGCTTGTGTGCATATTTGGTTCCAGAGACCCATTTACAACGAACCAAATTTCATCCATTAGCAAAAGGAATTATATCCCATGTGTGATTCTTCACAAAATAAGACAAACTCCTCTATCATGGCATCATCCCATTTTGGTATTACCAACAACATCAAAAAATAGATGTGGATTGACTGAAATAGGGTGACTCAAAAGAGAGACACCAACTCTTTGTCAACAAGTATGGTGAGTGTTAGTGGTAAAATAGTTGAAATAAATTGGATCATAGCCATACTTTTTAGACCTCTTTCCCTCACGAAGGTTCCTTCTCAAACTCTATCCTTGATCAAGTTGTTCCAATTCAAGCTACACATTTTTATTTGGTGTTAATAGCATATTTTCTTCTAGTTGAATTTTAGCTGTGGGAAAATTTTCTATTCACTGATTTTTAGCTCAAGTAGTGTAATATGCAATGAAATGTATAGAAACATAGTTTTCAATGAATTTTTGTTCTATAAAAATTTCAACACCCTTGTTCTATCAAAGTAGAAATTTCATCATGATCTTCACCATCTTCTGTAAGATAATCTATGGGAGAAGTGAGAGAAATTGTTGGGTCAAAGTGCTCATCAAAGTGGAAATCCTTTTGAAACAAGACATCTTTAGAAACGTGGTCAAATAACTTATATTCCTTCGTATCCTCACAGTAACAAATAAAAATCAATGGTTGGCTCTTATTCTCCATATATTTTTTGTTTTCATTTGGAATTAATGCCCCTGCTTAACTACTAAATACTCTAAAACAAAAAAACAGTGTGCTTAACATGTGTCCAAGCTTCCTTCAAAGTCATATTCAACATTTCCCTATGAGGCATGTGATTCTAAATGTAATTTCCTCAATTCATTGCTTTAGCCTAGAAAGAAGGTGCCATGTTTTGGACTAAATTGTGCAATTTTTGTAAGGGGTGTAGCAAATAGAGTGTTGATGTTGAACACTCGGTTTTCTATAAAAATCTTTGAATTCCTAATTGACATACTCCCTCACATTATCTGTGTATTTTCTTTATAGAAAGAGAGGACTTCTTCTCAACAAAAGCCTTGAAGGTCTTAAAAATAACAAAAGCTTTACTCTTGTACTTAAGAAAGTACACCTATGAGCAACCTAAGAAGTCATAAATAAAGGTGAGTGCATACTTAGCCCCTAAAATGAATGAGTTGGAAATGACATGAGATCATGATGTGCCAACTCAAGAGGTTTTGTAGTATGCATGGCCTTACCTTTAGGAAAAGGATCTTGATCTTGTTTTCCAAGAACACAACCTTGAGAAATTGCATTAGTGTAAGAGACTTTAGAAAGACAAAGCACCAAATTTTGTGTTCTTAACTCCTATAAGTACCTATAGTTTAGATGTCCAAATATTTCATACCAAAATCTTCTCAAATATTTAACATGTGTAATGAAATATGAACCTGAAGAAGGCTCAAAACTAGTGAACTTGTACAATTGAGAACTATGATCTGTTCTTCCTTTAGAAACAACAATTTCTAGATTATGTAGCTCTCCAATGACCACATCATGAGGGGAAAATTTCACTATATTCCCATCACTAGAGTGAAAATTTTGATAAATAGAAAGTAGATTGGTAGAAATTTTAGTAGCATTGAGAACATCATTGATGCATCCATTAGTTAAATACACATTTCCTAATCTTAAAACATCAAGCTGTGAAGAGTCTCCAACTACAATATGAAAAATGTTTCTATCAAAATGTGGAAGGAAGTAACTCATGAGAATGAGTCATATGATATGAGGCACCAAAATCAAGTATCTAGCTATCTGAAGATGCATATAAATCTTAAGCAAAAAGGGCCTGCCCTTTACAAGTGTAGAAGGTTTGAGAACTAAACTTTTGTGCTACTACATAGTTTCATTAAATTCTTCTAGTTTCTTCTAACATTTGGATTCCCCATGCCCAAGTATGCCACAAAAGACTCAGGTTACACTTGAATTATTCTTTGACTTGGAGGAAGACTTGCCAGACTTGGAAGATGGAGGAGCAAAGGATTTTGAATTTGTTGAGGCATGGAGGTAGACTCACCCACTTAAGAAGAATCTGTCATTTGTTTGTGCTTATTTTTGGAGGTTTGAACCATAATATATTGATTCGTAGATCCGAAAAGGAACATCTAATTGCACAACTTAGATTGTTTCCTAGTAAGATGCTCATGTAAAATATCAAAAGAGGGCATTTTAAAAGTTGATCCGAGTGCATCCATAGTGGAATCAAAGGTAGAAGAAAAAGAAAAAAGGGACCTTTTAGCTTTGGTAGAATTAGGAAAATGAACTCACCATTTGTTTTGGGTTTTCCACAACCTTTCACTATGCCATCAATAACATGAATTTGGCCAGAAAATATTTAATGGAAGAGTGATAATTAGGTACAAGGGATGACGATTTAGCTTCCAATTACAATGGATGAAATTCATTGACTTTGCAAAACAATGGATCCAACCTATCCCAACTCTATTTTGGTGTTTTTCATTCAACAATATAAATAAAAAACTTTCTAAAACATGCAATCCAACTAATCCCATGGCTTCATCAAGTTTGTTCCTATAGGAAAGTGTTTCAATTTCCTTAATAAATATAGGTGGAGCTTTAGCCAAAATTTTCCATAGACCTTTAGATTACATAAGTTGTTGTTGTTGGATAACTGAGAGGGGGGGTGAATCAGTAATAACATAACTATAATCCTTTTTCTTCAAATGTTATATCAATGTAGAATTATTATCCAATAATGAGCAGTAAGAAATAAACAATCACACACATACACAGTACACCAATGTTTTACATTGAAACCCAAATCGGGAGAAAACCATGGAATGTTTTCTTTTATATGTCTTGAAGAATTACATTCATTGGAAGCACCAACTTCCTGTGTTTTCCAGCAACAATTGGAAGGAGGCTCCAACCCCCTAGTTTCTCAGGCTACAACCTGAGGGAAGCTCCAACTCCTCAATTCTCTGGCTACAACCAGAAGGAGGCTACAACCCCCAATGTTCTCTGACTACAACCGGAAGGTGGCTACAAACACCTATCCTTGCCCCGTCCTGCCACCCTAAAGTAGAAGTAGAATGATGGAACCATTGTCACACTATCATTGTGAGATATACTGTTGTAAACCTGTACCAATAAATCTAAACCATGCATCAACCTGTAATCAACCTGTACCATAAACAAGTACATTAAGCATGCACCAACATGTAATCAACCTGTACCATAAACAAGTGCATCCAACCATGTACCAAGTATGTACCAATCATGTGTCAACTACTCATCAACTATGACTCATCAATATGTACCAACATCATCAACTATACACTTCATGTATGTGCACCAACTCATCAACTACTTGTCTCAACCATGTACTCAACATGTACCACAACCAAAATCCCTCATCAATTTCATCATCCAAATATGATTTGTAGCTCTGTAATAGAACTTGTGTATATTATCACATTCCTGCAAACCTTCCTTAACTTAAAAAACAAGAAACTAGCATTTTCATCAAACTTTTCTTTAGTCTCACTTGCCTACTTTTGGATTAGTCAACAACCCTAACTTGAAGTAATCATAACTTTGAACCTGTAATGTATAAAGATCTCAAACCGATACACAATGTTCTTCAGTGTTTTTAATGCAATTCCTCCAAGTTTTACTACTTGGAACCTCTCATAAAAGGAGTTATAGAAAAAATGGCATACCTTGTTGAATTCTGGATTATTCTAGAGAGCGACCTTGTAGAGCATGCCTCACACAAAATATTTGATGAAATGATATAAAACTGTTACACAATATACTATAGACTGTACTCTAACCAAAAACATTTGTCTCACTGAATTTGGATCTGTTATGAAGAAGTTATGACGTTTTTACCCGAAACACCTGATTTTGACTAGTTTCAGGACTGGCCACAAACCCTCTTTTCCATGGAGTATAACTCCCAAAATAAAACGACCCACAAGATGAATTATTTTCCAAATATACTTGGATATGTTTTCTCACTTTCATAGAAATTTCACAGTATGAATCATTATAGAAAAAAAATTATAGCGAAAATGGTGAGATGACTTGTAAATAACATACCTTAGAAAGCACCATCAAAATAATTTATCCTTCCTTGCATTTCAGCCTTCTTTTCTTCACCTTCACTCAAAATTCCAGTTTAGATATCCTTGGTTACCTCAGACACATATAGACATTCAATATGCTCAAGTTTGATTCAAATGAGAGAGTCTTGCCTCTTATTTATACTCTCCAAGTAGCTTTCTTAAAAACATCTTCTAGGTCACTTGGCCCATTTTCCTTATTTTAGGGTTGGGTCCACTTTTAATTTCTCCATTAAATTTATTATTGAAATAATTTATTTTGTATTCACTTTGAATTATAATACACTCATCACTTCACTTTATTATTTACCTTTTATAATCTCTTAAACCACTTTGACTACTTTGACCTTTTGGGGCTTCTAGATGACATATGAGGGTCCTCCAACTTCATAAGGCCATAACTCTCAAACCGTGAGGAGTTATGTGACGTTCTACATACCACTATAAATGGCATGACATGTACTATCCATATAGAATAGTATTATCTGAAAATATATCATAACCCATACCATTACCCATCAAACAAACTTGGGTCCATTACCCAAACCTGGGGTCTCCAACTTCTCATGGCCATAACTCTCTAACTGTGAGGAATTATGTGACATTCCACATACCACCGGAAATGACATGACAAGCACTATCCATCTAGAATATTTTCCCTGACAAATTCATTTTCCTTCATCTCATTATTCCAAAATTAAGCATGGGTTCTCTTACTCCACAAAGTGTCTTCCCGTGAGGGCTTTCACCATAAGGGAACCACTTTGGAGTTCACCCATATTTGCTTCTTATCATCCACAAAAAAACTATAATGAGTCATATTTACATTAAACAATATTGGGTCCATTATCCAAACGTTTGTGCCACGAGGCTTTCTTCAAGGGTTGACATCAATGACAACCAACCTTAATCAACAATCTCCCCCTTTGACATTGATGGCAACACTTTGATGCAATACTGAAATCATATCACTCATGCTCCCCCTCGAACCATGCCTTTATCCTCTGCATATGATAAATATGCTCCCCCCTGGAAGCATGCCTCTGTCCTCTGCATCTGATAAATATGCTCCCCTTGGAACCATGCCTCTGTCCTCTGCATCTGATAAATCTGCTCGTCCTAGAACCATGCCTCTATCCTCTGCATCTGATAAATCTCTCCCCCTTTGTCATAAATGGCAAAGGTATCTTTCCATCTAGGGCTGCTCCCCCTGACAAATTGTCCTCTTATGGTGCTTCCTCATGTACATCTAAGACATATAATATAAGCATTCAAAAAGAATTCATTTTTAGAGTAGAAATAACTCCAAGTCTTTGGCGAAGATATTCAAAGGCTTCCCGTGGAAGTGGTTTTGTAAAGATGTCTACCACTTGTTCTTTTGTGCCCACATACTCAACTCTGATGTTCTTTTCTGCAACCTGTTCTCGTAGAAAGTGATACTTGATTGGAATGTGTTTAGTCTTGGAGTGCATCACCGGGTTTTTTGAGATACTGATGGAACTTGTATTATCACAACATATTGGAATGGGCTCATCATACTCAACCTGTATATCTGTCAAATTTTGTTTCATCCAAAGAACCTGTGTACAACATGTTGTTGTTGCATTATACTCTGCCTCGGCTATAGATAGAGATAACAATGATTGTTTCTTGCTTGGCCATGATACCAAACACTCACCTAAGTAGAACGTTGCTCCACTGGTGCTTTGTTGGTCATCAATACAACCTGCCCAATCTGCATCTGTGTAGGCAATAAGTGATAGATCTTTTCCTTTTGGATACCATAATCCAAACTCTTATGTTCCTTTGAGATATTTGAAGATCCTCTTCACTGCTAATACATGTGATTCCTTTGGTGCTACTTGAAATCATGCCACCTGTCCAACTGCCTGCATTACATCCGGTTTGGATGTTGTCACATATAGTAGGCTGCCAATCATTGACCTATATTGCCTCTGATCTGTAGACTTTGAATCATCATCTTTGCTCAACTTACAATTGGTTTGCATGGGAGTGATAACTGGTATGCAATATTCCATTCCGAACCTCTTTAGCATTTCTCTGATATACTTGGTTTGAGAAATAAAAATTCCTTGGTTGCTTTGACGTATCTGAAGTCCCAGAAAGAAGGATAGTTATCCAAGTAACAACATTTCAAATTCATTCTGCATGTCTTTTGCAAATTTCTGGCTTAACCTGTCATCATCACTACCAAAAATAATATCATCAACATAAACTTCAATTAATAAAATATTAC